>JANCMC010041845.1:1887577-2007388 GCA_024363005.1 Charaxes varanes
GCCGCCATCCATTATTGTTTTATAAATAATCATTTTTATTTAGACAAATTGATTATTATTGTTATTTAAAAAAAAATTGACGATTTAGGATTGTGCAATGAGAGAAATCTTTGATACTTAGTTTTATGTAAAGAGTTAAGTTAACACTTAAAAATAAACGCTGATTAAAAAGCAATAGATATTTCATAGTGTTTGGCTAAATGTAATTCTTACACATAATATATATTTATTTATTTTATTTGACTATTATTTCTACGTAAGTGTTTTTATACGTTGTCAATACCCAAAGACCTCTTTTCGAAATATTTGTCTTCTTGCGTATAAAATGTTAAAGGAATAAAGTATGATAATAACATAGTATTACATCAAAGTTAATTTTCGAATGACGATTCGAAACGATGATCGAACGACGAACGAAATCGATCGAACGAAATAATTAACTTATTGTTGAATCATTTATCGATTCGTTAATTCAGCCAATTATTTTTCGCTGCGAAACCGGCGGCGTCGTATTTAAAGTCGCGTTCATTAATTAAAAAATGAATTTTATCAACCGATCTGAATATAATTAATTTGATAACTTTCCCCGGCACTCGCAAATGTCTCTGGGTTGCGTAACTGCGTGGGTGGCGCGTGGGAGCCGCTGCGAAGGCTGCGACCGAATGAAATTTGCCTTCGACCATTGATCACCTGCGATGGAATTTCATTAGTTTCGGTCGAGCCGATTAACTTAATAGCTGTTTTGTCATTGTCATTTGTTTTGTATGTTTCTTTGCAAAGGTACAAATATTTATTGAAATGCGTATTAAATTGAAGTATGTATTCAAAAATATTGATGTTTAACCGACTAGACTGAATGTTTTATTAGTTTTGAAATTGAACAAGTAGTTCGTTGAATGAAAATGAAAAAAAGATGTACAAACACTTTGACCTATGTTTGGCTCCAGTATTACTAACACTATGTATGTATGTATGTATGTTTTTTTGGCACCATGCCTTGCCAATTGAGTCAGGAGGTGGATGACCCGCGAAACATAAATTTTCGACGTCTAATTGTTAGTTTAGCAATTTTATGGCGCTGTGTATTGTACAATTTGACAGATTGCCAAAAGCTATGAAATTTAATTTTTACGCTAAACGTTCCAACTATTTTGGCCTTAGTAGCCTAGGTATACGTAGGTAGGTCACCTAACACGTAATCTCGAAAACCGCGGGACGTACAAAGATGAAATTTGGCAAGGAGGTAATTTATAGTTAGCTGACGTCCACTAAGGCAGAAATTTCGACATCGCATTTTTTCGCGGGCGACGTCGCGTGAAACGGCTAGTTCATATACTTTACCACTGGATAATAACTTTATTACTGGAGCGGCTTAGCAATCCAAAATGTGTTTTGGCCTCTGTCAGGATCTGACAACGTGGTAACATGTATTTGGTAAAAAAAAAGTTTCTACTTTACAAACTCCCACAATCTTTAGTTTTAGAGATTTACAGATTGTAGAGTGAACTAAAACTAATCTAGGACATAACATGGTTTGATTAGAACAGAGAAAGAGAAGAAGAAATTGTAAATTGCATTACTAGCTTCTTCTAGCTAGGTAGGTAGGTATCCCGGTCCAGTACCTGGGTCCGCTTAAACTGCAGAGATTGTGCCTGTAGGGCGAGTTAAGATGACCGACTACTGTCTCTCAGCTAAATGCCTACCGACGCCCATGGACATCTGCACAACCAGCAGGCTAGCAGATGCCTTGCCGGCCTTTAATGACGAGCTTAGGCCACCAGGAAGTCTCACAACGAAACGAGACAACAATACCATCACTTGACGTGATAGCATTGCCGCCACTTCACGCCGATCTTATGTGAGAAAGAGGATGTCTGATGTCATACCACGAACCCCCACAATCTCACAACTAAATCTAATATCAATCTGTGACCTCAATCGGGACCCACTGTCTTACGTGCCTTCCAAAACTCAAAGGAGGTCGGATATTATCTACCTTAGGAACAGATGTCCGCGTGTCATATAGTGCTGTATATATTTATTATTCTTATTATTTATAATAATTAACCATTTTTTTTGGAAATTTTCAAAAAAAGTTCAATTCGATACATACTATATCAATATTCCAATGTAGCGTGTTTAAACGTGTCTAGATATTAAGATATTTCCACCACGCATTGGCTAGTTATAAATAGAAAACACTTTTATCGGAAAAGGGGATTTTAAGAATCGATAAAGGTAAGTGGGTCACCCATAATATGTTATTTTAAGTCATGCCTCACCCTGTCTCCCTAGCTATGTTCATTCAATCATATTATATGGAATGCTTAAAAATGTCGCTTAGGGGTTATCCATACATTACATCACACTAATTTTACGATTTTTGAACTCCCCGTCCTTGTAACACTTTTTTAACCCCCTCCCCCTTGGTGTGACGTCATATACTTTAAAAATATAATTTATTTTGCAGTATATAACTATTGTATAACATGTATAATGCATTATATAGTCTGTGGTAAAGAATACCTGAGTCTTTTCAATTTAAATTTTCGTTCACTTTAAAATTATTTTGTAAATGGGAAATGTTAAAATAGTTGAATTAAGAAAATTACGTGGTTGACTTAGCGAAGTCAATTGTCAAGTGAACAATACAATTTTATTGAAGACATTAATTTACTATGCGCGCGCTCTTGTCTAACGTCACACAAACTATCGAAGAGCGGAATGGTAGGACAGAGAATGAGTACTCGCAAATGCGACGACGTAATGATAACGTAAGAAAAAACCATAATTAAATAGTTCAAGTTCGTAAATTTTTTGGTAATTAAGCAGTTTGAGTACTTTTCCTAAAAATGCAATATTTTTTTTTCTCGAAATTGTTGTTTGCACTGTAATGAGTGATATTCCGTCGGGGGAGGCTGACATTCTGCGCGAAACAAAACTCTGTTGCGGATAGGTTAGAAGCGGAAGGGCAATCGCCCTGGCCGCTTCGTAGTTATCTTCTTTAAAATACAGCGATCGCCATAGTCTTGGCTTCACTGTCATTTTTATAAGCCGTCTTTACGGACAACCTATTTTTTTTTTAATTTTTAGCGCCGAGGCTCCTCTACGGCGGCATCTACAAACACATCGGGGAGACCATGAAATTGCTATGGACGGCCGACCTTAAGATGAACACGGTGCACGTGAGGGACGTGTGCCGCGCCATCTGGACGCTGGGCCTGAGGCCCGATGCCGCGGGCCAGACCTACAACGTGGTGGACGAGGCCAACAGCTCCCAGGGCAGCCTGGCCGAGCTGGTCTCCGAGATATTCAAGATCAACCACGACTATTACGGAACCGCGATCTCTACAATAGCTAAGGTAAATCCATAACATAAAAGCTAAAGTCACCTAACACGATATCTTTAAATCGGCGTGCGACATACAAAGAAATATAATAAATACAGACGAAATTTGGTAGGGAAGTAGTTTGCAGGTAGTGGACATCTGCAGTAGTATGTGGTACTTAAAGATCTCGCTTCCCAGGTCTACCTCACCTGCTCTTGGTACTCCTGTTGATCAACGAACGAGGCTCTGACGCAAATTCGTCAAGACGTACCGTTTTAAGAATAAACAATACTCTCTTTGAATTGTGCTAGGGGAGAATGTCAGAAACGAAGAGAGGCTTATGCTCAGCAGTTGCAAACCAAAGCCAACTAAAGGGGATAGAAATAGATAGACATACGCCAAAAACTGATTTTTCGATAAGTCCAGATTGAGGAGGTCTAAGGATTGTTCCAATTTTGACTTGAACCAGCTAGTATTTTATACTTTGTACGGTGGAGAAGACGTTTGACGTGTCAGGTGTTGAATGCATATGTTCGATTGTATTAAAGAAACATCTCTGTACGGGCAAAGCACCATAGATCGCTGGTTCAGATCCGGCTCGAAGGACCACTATGTATGGGCTGGGTTGCTATACAGAGATATTTATGTATGGTTGTGGTAGAATCAAAGTTGTCTTGGGTGGTTGAGCGGCGATTGGTTAAATGGTTAATCGTTACTGGTTAATGTTGGTGACTCGATAATTTATTATTTCTACTAAAATCTTACCAATGTAAAGCGCACAATATCTGAACATATGACTGTGCAGTGCTTTGCCCGTACAATCTCAGTCAAGGCTAGTTGCAGTCACGCAGTTCAATGTGTTTTGAATATTTCAGAACGACATCGCCTCAGTGGCGGAGGAGGCCAACGACAAGCACCTCACGGCGTGGGCCGACATCTGCCGCAAGTACGCGTTGGCGCACACGCCGCTGGAGCCCAGCGCCGGCGCCGAGCTGCTGCTCAACCGCCAGCTGTGCCTGCACGGGGGCAAGCTGCGCGCGCTGCTGCCGCCCACCGTGCCCACGCCCACTGTCGGCAAGCTGCTCGAAGTGAGTGGAGATCGTATGTGACGAAAATGACTGGGCGAGATTAAGGGACATAGCGAGTCATGCGACAGGTAGAGGCGCGCGGGAGGCGGAAATGCTTCTTAGCTCATAGGTTTGAAAACCTTTGTTAGAATGGATCATCCAGTACTTTTTGGGCTTTGAAAATATAGGCCCTTACACCCAAAATATAGTTTGCCATTGAAACGAAAAAGTGCCTACTGACGCCTATAGGCATCTGCACGATCAGGAGGCAAGCAGATGCGTTTCCGGCCTTAATAACGAGTTTAGGCCACCGGGAAGTCTCAGCAACCAAAAGAAACGTGACAACAATACCATCATTTGACGTGACAGCATTGCCGCTACTTCGCGCCAATCTTATGTAAGAATGAGGCACCGGCAGCCGGATGCGCCGGACCAATTCAGCTACAAGAAAGACAGGAGTAAGAGAAAGGGATGGAGTAAAGGCTATAAAAATAGATCAGAAGGAGAACTTATGAGGATACTGTCACGCACGACATAGGGAGAGTAACAGTAGCAGCTAGGGTAGTCCGGGGTCGCGTACCGTTGGTGTATCTCACCAGTTATCGGACTGATAAACGGGAACATCCAACTCTGGATATATTCATTACTTCTTAATATAAATTAGCTTTTAATAAAACAACTTACTATATAAACTTTGTCAAAAAAGGTCTTTGCTCTAATAAATTTTGGCAGTATATCGATTGAAAAGGCAAATATAACTGTGATCATAACCATCCGTCAGCCCTTTATCATCTGTGATGACACTTGACGTAGTCTATGACCTGCCAGCGACAGACATTCATTCATTTACAATACGCGTAGACACAGGTCGCAGTAGAGTGGCCTTTTGTAACAATTTCAACCCAAGTACTCTTGAAATGCGTATTGTATCGATATTTAATTATCTTTTATGATCATATTGTCTATGATGAACTCAACGAATTACGTTTATATTTTCAATTGTCGTTATCATTTAAACTGTAATAGATCGCCCCTACAACGCACTTTAGCTTTATGTTCGATTTCTTACACAAAAATAAAACTCTTAAAATGCGTATTCCCTCATTTGATTATCGAATATTCGATTGTCTATTATGATTTTATTGTCTATGATAAAGCTAACAACTTACGTTTATGTTTTCAACTAACGTTGTCTTTTAAACCGTAAAAGATCGCCCGTTGAAAGTATTTTGAAGTTAAATTCGGTTTTTTTACACAGAAAAAACACCTTTTAAGATTGTAATTTCTGTATTATCTGTTTGACCAGGATAATTGTTAAAGGGATTGGTCGGTCGGTCGGTCCAAGTAATTGGAATTTTCACTGGATAACACAGGAGTATTTACCGCTTACACATTGGCCTTTATTACAGTCGATATCTATGGTCTCTCAATGATAGAACAATGTGATAATACAAGTTGATGATACAACATAACTGTAATAGGATTTGATAGTTTAAATTTACAGAAAAATTAATAGTTTATTTATACATATGGATGATATCGCGGGAATAAGTAAAAATAAAATTTGAGTGTTTGTTTTTGATATTTATTACATAATGCCGGAGCCAGACATAGCTTCATTTCAATGATCGTGTAGTGTGGCCGGGGAATTTGTGTAGCTGCGCAAAGTTTTGTAGAACTTTGTAATCTTCAAGGACAAAAATGTACAAACACTTTGAGCTATATCTGCCTCCGGCATTACTGTATTTATACAAATATTTAACTCTAAACGTTGCACGCAGATAATAAAGCGCACCTAGATGTTGTCAGGGTGGGTTAGGGGTCGTTCAAGTATTATGTGATGCAACTTGAGGGGGGTGTTCCTGCATACTAAGCAAGATGACATAAAGATGTGATCTTATTTCTCCTAAAACGTATATGCACACACATGTATTGCGTGTAAGATATCTCCTGTTATAGTTATTAGTTCCGTAACTGCGATTAAAACAATAACAAAGGTATTTAAGTAACTTTTCGGTATTTATTACGGCTCGTGTTTCGGTGCGTTACATCGGGAGGGATCTAAAATCTTCAAAAATTGCGTTACGTAATACTTGCACGCCCCCTTACTTAGTTTTTTATAAAAAATATTATCATTTTATCTCGTGTAAAAATTATTTGGGTCGTCGTTATAGAGGCTCGGGATTCGAGCAGAACCGTTTTGTGCTCCTCAACCTACACATTTATCTAATTCGAGATAATATGACGCACGAATGACGCAGCGGCGCGACATCTTTCGTATATATCTTATACATTACAATATGTTAAAGGAAATGAGGGATAAGTTGGGGCGCCTCGTTGTATCCACCGAAAATTTCGTCTTCTAATGAGTTTTCAACAACCATCCGAATATATTTCAAAAGTCCCTTGTGGAAAAATTTCTGCCCGAAATCGTCTAATTAATCTGTCTTCTTTAGTCAGATAAAGAGTTTTTCACGTTTCATAATTTTAAAAAAATCTTAAATTATTTATACTTTTGTATAAATGTAACCAGTATATATAATATTAAACAAATTTTGACTGACCCGTTGACGCAGTGGGCAGTAAGCCTGCCTTTCGCTCCGGGGGTCGTGAGTTCGATTCCCGCCTCGAGTCTGGGTGTATGTATTTATATATTTCTAGAAAAAACTAGCTGCGCCCCGCGACTACGTCCGCGTGAGCCACCCTTATCACTTAGGGGGATGAAAAATAGATGGGCGCTACCTCTAATTAGAAAGACAGGAGTAAGGGAAAGGGATGGAGTAAAAGGATATAAAGGTAGATGGGGAGGAGGCGGAAGGATGCGGGTACTACTTTCATGGACGGTTTACGGGGAGTGACAATACCAGCTAGGGTGCTCCGGCGTCACGAACCCGTAGTGAATCTGACCAGTTATCGGATAGATAAAGGAAGATCCATCCCGTGCAGGAGGGGATAGGTCTGCCTTTTGAAGTATAATGACATAGATAACGTTTTTCCCGTTGCTGTTAATTACTGAATTCCAAATTCAAATATGCACGAGTATCCAAATAATTAATCATCCAAGCAACCAACATCTTAGACGGTCCTTTATTTGCGATTAGCAGAACCCTGCGATTTCGTCCGCGTGATTTCAGTGATTTTGTTGCATTTTGAGAGTTTTCATTTATTTGTGCGGAACCATAATTATTTTTCTAAACGTAAAGTACCCTATGGTACTCCTTCCAAAATTAGCTATCTGCCATTGAAAATATCGTCGAGCCGTTTTGGAGATTACCCAGGACAAACAGAAAGACAGACCGAGAATAATGTTTTGACTTGTGTTTTTTACGTATATGTATATATAAATGAAATAATTTAATTTTGTTACAAACAAACACTTCAATTTTATTTATGCGTAGATAGTTTCAAAGAGATAAAGATCTTATTTTTAACTAGTTGATACCCGCGAAGTCGTCCGCGTAAAATTAGGTGAAAATTTTTTGTATGATGGTATGTACATTTATGACTTTTAGCCTTGCTACATAAATGGGCAATCTGACACTGAAAGAATTTTTCAAATCAGACCAGTAGTTCCTAAGATTAGCATTCAAGCACACAAACAAATAAACTCTTCAGTTTATACATTACTATAGATTTTTACGCTTACGTGTAAAAAAAATGGGGTTTGTATATAGGACTATTTACATCTGTGCTATTCATTTGTTGTATAATAATGCGCATCACGTCTGTCAGAGTCATAAAATCCGGATTTATAAGGCGACCATTTGGGTGCTGCGCTCACTTAAAACGATATACTTTGCTTGCAGCTCCTACACAATGGACCCATTAACGAATAGTGACACATTTTTAATAACACGAAAGAAATTTGCATCTTAGCATTAGCATGTTCGCTACCTTTATTTAAAATAAACTTTTTTTTAATTACCCTGCCTTTTCTCAATGCTAGGCAAAGGTCTATCCCACATTCCTCCATTGTTGTTGTTCTTCCCTGGACCAGTTCGGCACGTCAGAATAAAATATTAAAAGATATATAGAATACAAGCTGTCTCCCGCGACTCTGTTCGCGTGAAATTGCAAAAGCCCTTAGATCTTAGTTAATCCTGCCGATCGGAAAATCCTTTTTTAGCGGATTTATACCAATTAAAAACCACCTTCTTGCCAAATTTCATCATTATACGTCCCGAGGATTTCATGGTTTCGTGTTAACTGACCTTTCGCTTTTATAAATCTACATATGTATATTCATACTAATATATAAAGTTGAAGAGTTTGTTTGTTTACTTGAATGCGCTAATCTCAGGAACTATTGGTCCGATTTGAAAAATTCTTACAGTGTTAGATAGCCCATTTATCGAGGAAGATTATAGGCTATATATCATCGCGCTAAATGTTTTTACTTAATTATATGCGGACAAGGCCGCGGGTAACAACTAGTACAGATATGGTGCAGGTATACCATATAAGCTCAATAATAGATAACTGTTTGTTTAAAGGTTATATTCGATTTACATACAGAAGAAAACCGCGTTCGGTCTTACAGAATCAAAGACCACACTAAGCCGTGACAATGCGCGCCTCCGCAAGCGAAAACTTCCTGTGAGATATCACGATGAACTATTTCCTGACCATTGTGAGCACACGAGCGCGATCCTTGATCTATTTTGATTCCTTATTACGATGTCACAAGTTAGAGAGTTTTAGGATTCGGTATTGAATAGAATATCATCCTGTAATGTTAACATTTACTACCATTCTTATATTTTTTTTATAAGAATCAATTAACATTACTAACGAAACGTTTAGAAATTTGTACATACACTTATGTAGTGAGGTTGCTTTCTACTAATTATAGACGCGATAATTTGTACATGTGTACACTTTACATGTGTACACTTTTCCATGTGGATATATGGATGTATGTTTGACGCTCTCTCACGGAAATACTACTAAATGGATTTTAATAAAACTTTACAATAATATAGTTTATACATCAGAATAACTCTGTGTGTTACTCTGGCGTGCGCTGCAAAAACTGCTAGAACTTAGAGTTACACATATATAGTGTTTGAAAAAAATGTTAGCCTAGCACGAATATTTTCATCCTAAATAAAGCTGTTTCGTCGACTTCTAACTGTTCGAAATATTCTTGCTAGGGTCTTAGATCGTGGTACATAGAATTTGCTATACTTAAACAACAGATAACGTAAAAATTCTCCATTAACAACAACCAAGACGTCTTTCAAGTGCACCCCACAGTACACGAATTCAATTTCAAAATATTCTCATAGATAACAAAAGATATAAAAAGGGACGGTTTGAAACCCACCAATCAACCTCAATAACTCAACGGTAGAAGGGATGGTTTGAAATCAACCTTAATAAATCAACAGTAGAAGGGACGGTTTGAAACCCACCAATCAACCTCAATAACTCAACGGTAGAAGAGATGGTTTGAAATCCTCAAGGTACCCGGTTAAAAATCCGACGCTGCTGGGGTACAACGCGGGCTGAAGCTAGTATAACATAAAATAGATATAGGATATCATCAGTTTAAAGATTAGTCTCACCTTAAAGCCGGAGGGTGCGAAGGGTACCTCAAATCCCATAGAGATGGGTGGGCGGGTCCACTTCTTCTTAGTGTCCGTCTCGAGTAGTTCTATCTCAGCCGACAATTGGGTTTCCTTCATACCCGCCATACGCTTGATCCTACAAAAAATAATTTTTTTTATTATAAGCAATAGAAATATATATATTTTTTTATATTTCTTAATCAATACCACAGATCATAATTAATATGTTACTATCGCAAAATTTATTCGATACCAGTGTATCCGCATTTCGAAAATGCACACATTTTAGGCATAGACCACGCCTAATTGATGTTTCAATCTCAAATCGCATTGCCATGAACATTGACATAAAATTTATTTGTAACAATCGCAACCTAATTTTAAATTTTACCTTATAGCCGCTACCAAACGTTTCGATAAATCGTTGCGAAAACCTGTGCAGTTTAAACAGTACAATTATTTCACAACGATTTATCGAAACGTGTAACGGCTACTAAAAACACAAGCAGAAACCTCTACATAAATTACTGACATATGTCGATACACTTATCGATATTACAATGTGATTTTACTATAGTTACATCGCCAACAAATATTTTATATGTTATTTAGTAATAATATATAGAAAAGATCCAATAAAGTTGAAGTGATGGGCATATGATAATTATAAAATCGATAATGCAATTTTACTAAAATTTCACAGTAATAATATACAAACCTGCAGAATTAGAGAAACATAAAAAAGGGAGAATATAAAATAGTTTTATTTTTAAGCAAAAATCAATAATTAAACATGAAACGTCAATTAAATTGACATGTTTTGACATTAATTTGCAACATCCTAGTTAAAAATTAACGAAAAAAAAAACGAAACAAAATTCTTTTTTTTTTATAAATAACAGTAACTATTTTATATTGTTCCTTTTTTATATTCCACTTATTATGCAGGTGTGTTTAGTACAGGAACGCATAGCAGACAAAGATAAATTCAAACTATATCCTTACATATTCTACAACAAAGTCCTCCGCCGCGTCTGTCTGTCTCTTATTCTTTGTAACATCAGCTATTAAACAGTGAAAGTCTAATTGCAATCGACCCAGTCGTTTCGGAGGCATCCCGAATCAAACGACTGACAGAAAAACATACAGACAGACAAAAATATTGTTTAATGACATGCAACACTTCTTGTGGTCTTGTTATAGGTAGGTTATCGACGTTACGAACAGACACTTTTATTTATATGTAAATATTAATAAAAGATAACTTTTGGAAAGCTTATATTTCAGAAACGGAAACAAGTATCGATACATTAAAATCAATTGCATTGATGTTTTATCGACAATATATTCTATGCAGTAACTCGTGAAATCTCTATTTTCTAGCATGCTCTTTCGTTGCATGTGAAGACAGCGACTAAACGAAACACAAGTATTTCATTGCGCTATAGCTGAGTTCTTTCTTATAACAGACCAGTATAAAACCATTAATGAATTGTGAAAAATTGAAATATTATTATTGTGCGTAGTTTTTATAGTAAAAGTTTTGGAGTTTTTAGCTAATTTCAATGAAATAATTGTATTTTCACGTGTTAAGTTATGCCATCCTTCCTTCGCGTAGGTTTTAATTTCACATACATTTCGTCACGTTACACGTTACTATCGCAAAGAAAGCTATTTTATGAGAATTCGCAAAAGCTGCACCGATTTTGTCAGTATTTTATATGAAACTAATGGCTGTTTAGATATAGTTTAGAGACATAAGGCTTCCTTAATCTGAACCTATTAAAAAAACCATTCTTAGACGATGTCTACTAACTATAGACTATCTCCGGGCCCAATATTACATAATGTACGTCCCGCAGTTTTCTAGATTTCGTGACAGATGACCTTACGCTTTCATATATGCAGATACCATAGGGTAATTTAACATATAGTCGATTAATTAAGATTACACAAAAAAAAGGAAACAAAATCACTGTAAAGTTACTCGAAGTCGCGGAATACAGCTAGTGTAAGAAATATTGCCAATTATATTATCACTTTCAGAGTAATGTGTTAATAATGTAGACTAGGTTATAACTTATATGTACCATGAACTTAAACAAACAAAATTAAAATTGACATGGATGATTATAACAATTATGAATAATTAAAAAGTAGCCAAGTACGTGTCAGGACAAAAGTGGCCAAGAGTGTCAGGACAAAAGTGGCCAGGTGTGTGTCAGGACAAAAGGACCCACAGCCACATCCTCTGCAATCTACGCGGACCTTGGTACTAGACTAGGACAACGCTAGTAATAAGAAGAAGTTCTTCAAATATATTAAAGAATCGGCAAGAAACTAGTTGGCTGTTTTTTTTTAACATTTCTTACAAAATATATTTTTGGAACGCACTCCCAACCGAATCATTCATATCTAACGTGACAGCCTGGCAAATAGCATCAGCATACATAATATAGACTAATGCACAAACTGGCAGAAATAATACATAAACAGATCACAATGTTTTATAGTGTACACACAGTAAAAACCGTTCTTAAAAACCGTAACATATTTCTAGGTGAAAAAACAAAGAATATTCTATAAGAATGTCTCTTATAGAGAAAATGTATTGATCAAATCTGCAGTACTGCGAAGTTACTAATTCCTTGGATCTCGTAGTTTATTTGCGAACGGCTGCATCCCGCACGTTGTCTTCATCATCCGTGAAATACGAAGCGGTTAAATCTGAGTTCCCTCCCTAAATCTGCGCACCGCATCGATAATTTGGGGCTTTCGGCTCGAAAATGCCTGAATTTTTTAATATGAGTGATAGTGAAACTCCGCCGCGATTTCAAAGGGAATATTGCTAATGAGTGTGCATGTAAGGTTGGATTATATTCCTGTATAGATATATAAAGGCGAAAGTCATCTCGGAAACCGCAGAACGTATAAAGATGAAATTTGGCAGGAAGGTGGTTTGTAGTTAGAAGACATCGGGAGGACAACCCACGACCGAGTGTCATGGCGCCGTGTTACAAGGAGGGTCAACCCCAAATGATGGGATAAGGCACGGAAGAAAAAGACGAAGAAGAAGATATCCGCTATGAAAGGATTTGGATATGACCAAAGTATGGAGGTTTAAGGTCTTTTGCTTAATTTAACGTGGTCGAAGTTGCGAGAAACAATTAGTTCATGTCATAATTTATGTACCAGCATAAACTTGGAAATCATATATTAGATTTACGTAAAGTATATAAACATATAATTTTGATACTTTTAAGAAAATAGCTTTTCTATTTCTCATGGACCGGTGGCATATCTGCGAGCCATCTGCAAATGCAGTTGTACATATGTATACACTCAGGTGACTGACAGCTCATTTGCCCAACCCTCTTTTCAAAGCGACCAAGGGCATCGATATATTCGTTCTTTGCGCGTTACACTAATTATGTCCACTAATATATATTATACTAGCTGTACCCCGTGACTTCATCCACGTGTACCACTTTTCTCGTTTAAACAAGTTATAGAGAGGCAACCTTAAGAGATAGACTCTCGTATCATCTATTTCTTTCCGAAGAGGTTGTCTGTTAGAGATTGCTCTTAGCAATAAGACCGCCTTTGCACTATAATTGTCTGCTATAATTAGTTTTACTCCTATGTGTGTTACTTTCTTTGTTTTTATGTGTGCAATAAAGTATTATTATTATTATTATTATTATTATTATTATTATTATTATTATTATTATTATTATTATTATTATAGACATATGCTGTCGTGGACTTTTATTTAGAACTTTTAAAGAAGAACAATTCCGTCATATATGATTTTTGCGAAACTTTAACCGTTTACGCAGCGCACGCAGCGGAAGCTCTCAAAAGGGAGAAAAAACCGCCGATTTTGAAACATTCTCCATTGGTGCTCCGCTCCTATTATTCTTAGCGAAATAGTATATTGTCTACAGCCTTCCTCAGTAAATGAGCTATTTAACGCAGAATTTTTTTAAATCGAATTGAGTAGTTTCGGAGATTAGCGCGTTCAAACTAACAAACAAACTCTTAAGCCTAATATATTGGTATAGATTGTATTATGGATTGATATTATGGAAATTTGGAAGACGTTTACGTAGGTATTAACGTAATACTTGTTAGCTTTATTGAGTCTGAAGGCACACTTGATACATTTCACAGTCTGCTCCCATTCAATTCAGACTGACTTTGCCACAAAGAAAATAAAACATTAGACTCGGTGAAACCTCGCGAGGATCAATTAATATAATGAGGCTGTCAACGTATTAAAGAGGATAATACAAAGCCTTTGTAGAACTGGAGGCGGTTGTAAGATGGTGTACTGATATAATACAAAGGAATATTCCACTTATTACTGATGTCGATAAGTAATCTTTTAATACCAGTTATGAACTAAACAAGAAGAAAAATATATTCATTTTTTAATAATTTTTATACAAAAACAATTTTTGCAACAAATAACGGTTTGAGAATTATTGTAATTAAGTGATGTTCAGACATAATTCAAAAACATGATATGGCACGTGGGAAGTGAAGGAATTTTTATTCGCTTTTCAAAAGGAAACGGGGTTGGCATAATAACTTCAAAGTAGTTTATTCAATATGTGTGTGCGTTAGTGCAATTCGCCAAAAGGACAGCATCGATTTTGATGATTTTTTTTATTAAACCCATGGATATTTAATATCGGTAAATGCTTAGCTTGCATACATGCTAATAAGGTTCTTTTTGATTTGTCAATTAATTTCATTCCCCTAATTTGATTTGGATATAGCTTCACAAACTATTAGCACAAGTTATATGTTTAGTTGTCAAAGTCAAAAATGTGTTATTCACACAGACTTTACAGTACTTATGAACGTCACTTCCAATTGTTAATAACTTTAAGTGGAAACTTTGTTGGCGCATGTAAGAACTTTAGTTTAAAGATTGCATGTATTAATGAAGCTGTTTGTTTCCCACAATAAAGAAAAAAAAACCAATTTTATAAATATAACTAATCTGAGTAAAGTTTATAGTTGACATTGATAAAAATTAAAAAAAATCGATGTCAATTATGTCTAACGGATCGGGCGATACATAAAACATATAGCATGCATAATTAATAAATATAAGAATTCGAAAGTATCATTATCTTTTCACTCGCAACCATCTATTATTAACTAGTTCTTACTCGCGATCTCGCCCGCGTTCGATTTAACGATTTTGTTTATTTTTTAGGGTTTTAGTGTTTTATGTGGATCTCTTACTCTTTTGTTAAAATTAGCAGCCGACATTTTTATATATAACATCAGCTGTCAGCAAGTGAAAATCCCATTAAAATCGGTCCAAGCCTTTCAGAAACTACCAGCAGTAAACAGACAGAGAAAATGATTTTATTTCTGTTTTGTTTATTCGCGTGGTTATTTGCATTTATTTTCGATGTTTGCAAACAGCCATTTCAATTTTATTTATGCGTGTAGATAAACGGTTAAAATGATATGTAAAAGATACAGCGATTTCATTTAAATTTATTATTTCAACAGTCTACATTTTAGCAAAAGAATTAATTATAGCTTTTCGCTAACAAGATAAATATTGGTTTTCTATTATTTTTTATATTTCAGTGCTATCGTACACTTAAATCGACACGAAATTCTAACCTTACAGACGATATTTTTCTTTAAAGATAAATGCATTATGCTAGCGATTATTTAATATACTGTTTATTGTACCAATGATATTAGAATTTGATAGGTACATACTTTGTTTATATGGTAAATATTTAAATTAAGCTGTATTATAAATTTATAAACAAAAGTGTAAAGACTAAAAACAATATTTTTAAGTTTCATTATTAGCGGAGCCAGACATAGCTTCACTTGAATGATCATTTAAATGATCGTGTAGTGTGGCTGAGGTCTATGTGTAACAACAAGAACAAAAATTTACAAACACTGAGCTGGGTCTGGCTCCGGTATTAAGATAATATTATAACCTTTATCTATTTACAGGATTTTTAAGTCTACAGCTATTATTTTTTGTTTCAGACATTTACTCCAATTATCAAGCATTAAAAAAAACAAAGAAATGGAATTAAAAACTTTACTGTACAATAAATGGCAGATCAATGATAAAAAATTTAATTATATGTTAAAAAAGTCAGAAAGATTTTAAAATAATGTATTTCAAACTATATAAAAAGCAAGATGGCGCCATCTGGTTGGATATGACAACAGAAGCGAGCTCTCTATGTAGTTTCTAGTATTTACAAAAGATGGCGCTAGTGGTATTGATTTTAATGGCAGCTTACGCAAGTGCTTCTAAGACTATTGAAGAGATGGCGCTAGCGAACATAACAAGAATTGCCAATGGAGATCTATTTTCTTTAGTTGGTAAGAAAGATATTATTCAAATTTAAATTAGAAGTAATGAATGACATTTTTTCAGGTGTTACAGATATCATCGTTGTTTGACAACTAATTTTTATGATTCTGTTTTATCGAATAACATCTTTAATAAGAAAAAATAATTTGCTACCTTATACAAAATCTAAGTATGTGTTTATAGGGTCCTTTATAACACACTAATATGTATCTAAGGCCGTGCTAGGATCATATATTTTGCTAGACAGGGGAGGGAACATAGGCAGTGAAGGTACTACTAAAGGTTAATGCTATGTCTACTAAAGGGTTTCCTCAAACCTATTAATAAGTATTGTGAATCCTGTGAATGCTAAGAAATTAGTCTGTACGAATTTGAAAAACTACACTTTAATCTATAGCTATAGTATATTTTTCAAATTCTTTTATTAATCTGTAGAATATTAAAAAATCTATGATAATAGAGGTTTTTTTTTAATAGGGACTGACTGCGGCTTAACTCGATGCATGGAGGTATCCCATGGAACCGCTTTAGCTGCCTTGGGCAGTGGAGGTGGTTGCTTGTGCCAGTGTAGAAAGGAAACACCTGCGTTCAGAGAAGACAAAAGAATTTGCATTAACAACATTGAAGGTTTGAATTTTACAGCACTTTAATATAGACTAGAGATCGCCAGCTGTTTGAAGTTCGCCCACAAATCTTTAGGTTTGCGTCCTCTATAAACATTTTATTACTGTATACAAGAATATTGTTATATTTAACAAGTGTCCATTACGGTCGTCATGGCAATACGTTTTGACACAATGTTATGGTATAATATATACATGTGTGTGTAAATCGTTTGGCATTGGTGTGCGCGAGGTTTTAGTTTAATAATTTAATGTAATAATAATGCATATTTTATAAAAATATTAGTATTCGCACGCCATCGTCTTTATTAACTATAATTGTACCAAATTACATCCACCGCCGTCTGTGCAATTTTCGTAAAGTAGAACCGATAGTTTTTACTTCAAATATAAATATATAGCTTTTACGGTCAGTGTTCTACAATTATTAAGATGTTACCTTACCCCTATCCAACGCTCAAGTCATCACATGGTTTCAAAACAGGCGAGCAAAGTTAAAGAGTGCACCTGCACTGTGAATCCATGGAATGCTAAGAAATTTGTCACTCTCACTTCTGAATATCTAATACTAGGTGTTTCTGGCGACTTTATAGGTGTAAGTTTTTCTTGATTTTGTGTAAGTATTACATGTCACTTTTATACCTAATTATTACATCATTTTATTTGAATAAAATTGAGATGTGAAAGTGATTTATATTTTTATTGTACTACAGTGTAAAATTCCAGGATGGCTCCACACATACAGGTTTTGTTGAAGATGTAGACCTCAAGTCTGACTTGGCCACATTACGGATACCAATGAAAAATTTACCCACAATGAAACTTGGGTCATCGGCTGACATCAGACCTGGCGAGTGGGTTTGTATTTTGCTCTTAAATTAGCATATATTTATCTTAATCATAGAAGTGAATGCGTCAAAGATAGACTATTCTTTCCTAACCATAAGCTTAGAACTAACCATAGGTTAGAAATTTCAAGCTTATTTTTTTTTTTTTTCACCATTTCTGGCCAATACTAGATCAATAAAAATCTACAACAATATTAAAGAGAATTAAAACAACAGCTAATACAAAATTATTTTTATAAAGTAGAAGAAATATTTGCAAAATAAGAGCATTATACCAAGAACAATTTAAAAACTTAAACTATAATTAGTTTCTCTAACATTGTAATTAATTTCATGCTTTAAAATTTATCTTCGCACAGCAGTGGGAAATCTTAAGCTAATTTAAAAAATTTATGAATGTTGACTGACATTTGAAATTATTATAGTATAAGTAACATTCTAAATTTGAAATTATTTTAAATTAAATTGACATATAGAAATATCTAACACTATTTATGTGATGTTAAACATTATTACAATAATATATTAAAAATATATTTACGAACACCCTAACCCTGTGGAATTTAAGGAAAAATTTTCATTATATTTAAGTGTGTAGCGAAAACTGTTGTGTAGTATTTTACGCAAATACAGGGGGCATGAAATTTGGCACAGTTATAGTGTATGGAGGTATGATGTGCAAATGCTAATATTTTTTATAATATGCATTATTAATACATTATATTATTAAAATAAAACCTCATATCAACCTTTATACGTCCTGCGGTTTTGAACTTTCTCTTTTATATATATTTATATACGTATATTTAAATAATTGCTACAAAAAAAACAGAACCTTTAAAAAACGTTATCAGTCTATCTATTTTGTCCCAATAATACTCACTGCTTATCTGTGCATTAAATATTTAATCTTCAGCTTAAAGAACCTTCCGGAAACATTTGTAGCATAAGTTATAATGATTAAAGTGTATATTATATATTTTAAATAGATAAGACTGTTATCTTGAAATGTAAGAAAAAAATAAAACATGGAACTGTATTTTTATGAGTGCTAGCAAACCGCCCCGGCTTTAGACATGCGCAATGTACTCGTAGATATGTATGACACATGAATGCATGTATTACAGGTGTGAAGTGTGATGTGAAGTGAAAAGTTTCGATATTATTTAACGAAAATTGCGCTAACGGAGGAGTCAGCAATTTGGTAGAGATATAGTTAATATAGAGGAGGGTTTGCGAATGCTAATATTTTTTATAAAAATGAATTAAAAATATATTAAATTATTAAAGTAAAACCTCCTATGTCAAACGATTTACACACTAATGTATATATTTTATTATAGCTGATGACAAAGTGTAGTCATGACAACCGTCCAGTAATATATCTATTTTTAAATAGGTAGAGATAAAGGAAGGCTATGTATTCGTTTCGCATCTCTCTATATTAGTCCTCTAGCTGTACCCTGTGACTTCATCCTAGTGTGCCACTCACACACACTCGGGGTTTAAAAATAGTTTTTGGATTAGCTCTAATATAATGTTTATAAAAAGACCTTCAGAAATAGTGCATTATTTTAGAACAAATTTGATTAGCATAAAAAAGGTTATATCAAGCCAATTTTAAAAAATAGACATATGCTGTTGCTAACTATTATTTAGAACTTTTAAAGGGGAACAATTGCGTAAAGTTTCGCAAACTTTAACCATTTACGCAGCGCACGCAACGGAAGCTCTCAAATGGGTAAAAGAACAAGAAGATTTTGAAACATTCTTCATTGGTGCTCTGCTCCTATTGGCCTTAGTGTGATGATATATAGCCTATGGCCTTCCTCGATAAATGGGCTTTCTAACACTGAAAGAATTTTTCAAATCGGACCAGTACTTCCTGAGATTACCGAGTTCAAACAAACAAACAAACTCTTCAGCTTTATATATTAGTATAGATTTAGTTTCTTTGTTTAAATAGTTGTTACTATAAATTTAGAAAAATGTTGGTGGATATTTTTCTTTATATTTCAGGGTCGCAATTTTACGCGGAGGAAGTCGCGGGAACCAGCTAGTAATTTATAAATGTAAAATTGGTTCTTTGGTGGCCAAATTTTGTCCACGCGTAATGTACTTAATAGTCTATCTGCAATTTCAACTACAGACAATACAAGAATGAAATGATTGAAGCCGTGACTCAAGCTCGATGACATCTTTGTCGTTTGGGAGAGAAGCGACTAACTCGTCGCGTGATTTTCCTGATTTTTTGATTTGAGCAAGAATTCAAAAAGCGCAAAGAGTAGCCAATACGCTGCAGCATAATTGAAAATTTCAAAATACCAATAGACTTTCTTTTGATTTTAGTTATGATTATTCTACGTCATACTGTTAATTAAGGGCAGGATCTCGTGTAGGATTTTTATTTTTATTCTGAACATGGCACGGTATAAGCCAGAACGTGTATTCTAAGTTTAACCTCAAAACGTTAAGATGCAAGCTGCTTGACTAGAATTGAAGTTATAACTAGTAACTAAATGACTGATATGTACTAGATTGCGTCTGTACTTATTTTATTATTTATATTTGTAAAGCAAGACTTTGAATCTTTGGCATTTAAATATATTTAAAAATAAAATTGAATTTGACAGTGGCAATGTCAAATTGACATTATATTCTACAGGTTTAATATTCTTTGTTCTATATATCTTCTAATTTCCATGTCATAGTTTATATAAAATAATATTAGCAGCTGATAAATATATAAAATTTGTTCTTAAGTGTCGTTTATGATATTCAATGTATTCATTCAATATATGATAGCAAATACGCTTTATTTACAATGAGTGATACGAAATCTTTCGTAAATTTCTCTTGCCAGCGATGTCTACAGCCTTTAAAACTAGATGAATCTCTAAATAACTTGGGTGAGCACACAATAGCGGACTTAACTTTACAAATACGGAGAAATAATGAAGCGGATCTTGACTTGCAATCATCAAGCTTGGAACATTACGTTCCACCCTTCCGTATGTCAGAATCAGGAAACGGCGCAAACGGATTTATGGTAATTTCAGATGGCTGGGAAACAACGTCTCTGGGCCATCAATTGCACGTTAAGGCAACATTGTTTGATTTACTGTCTAATAATTCTGATGTTGACCATCCACTTTGTGATGAATGCACTGACACATTGCTAGAACTGATGGACAACCAATTGAGGCTGACAGAGGCTGAATGGAAGGACTATAATGATTATTTAAAAAAGCTAGAAGATGATAAGGAGGATTTGAATTTGGAAGGCCTTGAGAAAGAATTGAATGATTGGAAACAGGAACAGAGTCGACTTTTACAAGATTTATCAGCCTTACAAAAAGAGGAAAAGGCTATGAAAGATGAGATAGAAGTGCAGGAGAAGGAAAAAGAAAGATTAGAAGTTGAACAGGATATCTATTGGCGGGAGTATACTAGATATCGTAAGGATTTGATGACCACAGAAGATCAAATGAAGTTCTATGAGTGCCAGTTGTCATATACCCAAGCACAACTTGAAAAACTGAAAAAGACAAATATATTTAAGGCCACATTTCATATATCAGATTCTGGTCAATTTGGTATAATAAATAATTTCAGATTGGGACGTTTACCAACAGCTCCCGTCGATTGGTCTGAAATAAATGCTGCTTGGGGTCAAACTGTACTACTATTATCATCATTAGCAAGGAAAATTAACTTCCGTTTTCAGCGATACAGACTAGTGCCTTATGGTAACCATTCATATATTGAAATATTAGAAGATCTGAAGGTACTGCCATTGTATGGATCTTCAGGATTTCGCTTTCTGTGGGATACAAAATTTGATGCAGCAATGGTAGCTTTTCTTGACTGCTTACAGCAATTTAAAGAGCAAGTAGAGAAAAGCAACACTGGATTTTGCCTACCATATAGAATAGACACTGACAAATGGAAAATTGAAGATACTGCCTCACCTCCACATGCTTATTCTATTAAAATTCAGTTTAATTCTGAGGAGCAGTGGACTAAAGCCTTAAAATATATGTTGACCAACCTAAAATGGGCTCTGACATGGATCTCATCACAATTTAGTGAGGATAAAGTAGAGGGATAACAGAATTTCCATTTGTAAATGGGAATAATCATATGGAAAGTAATCGAAATTAGTTGTAATACAGACAAATAAGGTGTACTAATTTTTTTTTTGTGTCACATTACTACTTTCATTTACTTTTGCTTATAATTAATAATATAGGTTGCTCAAGGTTAGTTTTTTGTAGCATCACTACAGCTAAGATATTAAATACAATGTTACTAAAACATATTGTAGCAAGGACTAACATATAGGTGGACTCTGATGCCTAAACTAGGCTATCCTAGTACTATAGGCATCAGTGGAAAATATTCTTAGCTCAAGTCATTGGTAAGGCAAGAACAGGAGTCATGAACTGTTGTATATAAAAAGGCTTATGAAATTAACATTTTGATCATGATATATTAAGATATTAAATATTACAAAAATAATAGTAATTACGAAAAAAAAAATATTGTTAGCAGGCAATTAAGAATAGTTCAGGCTGGCAGCTTTGATAAGGTTCTAAAATGATTGTTAGCCCTAATAAATTTTTTAAATAGGGTTTTAAAGGAAGTGCCACGCTTGCAGTCCTTTAGGTCTGCAGCTGAATTGGACCAGCGTGTCTGCATACCAGTACCTCATTCTCACATAAGATTGGTATGAATGGCCAAGATGCTATTGCGACCAACCGACATCAAAATCACAAAACGACGATAAGGGATATGATGAGATGAAATTGCGACACTCGTCCTTGTTCCGTTAACATTCCGTCAAAATATGTTGCACATCGTCCACAACTCCATACGATTGACAATCATTGGAATTTTTACAAAACAATATAGGAATTTTTTTTTATTTAGTTACATTTCTTTAGGTACCCAGGCATTAAACGTCTTATATGTCCTTACAGTACTAAACATTTCATAACATTATATTAAAATAAACTGATTCCAATCATATAGCACTAACAAATAACCCACACTATATAAAAAATAATTTGAAATTTAATTTATGGGCACCTAGAATTTCAACTTACACTATATTATAGTTAGTAACAAACAACTACATATTTTGCCACAAACAGTACTACTAAGAAATCTTTAAATATAATGCAAGATACCATAAAAACTATAATTAATGTCTAATACGATTCAATAAAGTAGCAGTTATAGCAAATGTTTGGACAGGTCAATTGATAGGTTTATAGTTGGAGGGCGTAATCTGGCTTAAAACTATAAACACTTTATAAAGCTTAACCGAGAAAAGAAACAGCCGTGCAACACAAAACAGTCTTTTTTAGCGTAAATATTTAAGGCTAAGAATTTTCATTCCCTTCAAAATAATCACCATGAAGGCCAATGTCAGTCATGAGCGTGAATAAAGGAAAACATACACTACGTGCAGTGTATATAATTATTGAGGTTATTTAATTTGTTATGTTGTTACACAGTATACAGTACGGTAAGCTCAAAAATTTGTAAAGTTTGACCCAAGTCAATGGCAAAGGCATTTTTTTTTTACAACCCTTGCTGAGTCCACAGTTATTTTAGACGTCTTGCAAACATATTTAATATACCTTTAAAAATAAAATTGAAGTAGTCTGTTTGTTATTTCAAAGAACGTTCAGTTCCTTAAAAATAGTTATGCCTCTCAGCTTGTAGATCACTGGGTTAATGCATTCATTAAGCTTGATTCTTCTCAGTTGTCTTATAATCTCTTCAATCACCAATTATTAGATAAATTAGTTAATAGTCCATTTATATTTTAATGGTTGTCTTGACATAGACACTCCAGTCACTACACACATTAATTAAAATTGTGCCACTGGACTATTCTAACCGAACTGACTTACGGAAGAAAATATAGATAGTTTTATCATATAAGTGTATGTGTGGGAGTGATTTTTGTCTCGCTGAATTTAAAAAAATCTAAGATATTTTTACTATCCATACAAGTCAACAATACTTATGACTCAATACTGGAAGAATCTTAATAGAATGGCCATATTGTTTTGAGCAAAGATAATTCTGTGAGTATGTATAGGTGAAACAAATCTCTAGCAAAAAGTGCTGTAATAAAAGAAAACAGATCTCAAATCAAAATATATCCATCAAACCATGATTCAATGTTTTGTCTAACGCCATTGTTTGATACCGTTAAAAGATACAAGAAACAGATTTTATAAAACAAGAATTGTTTATAAAACTTGGAATACTCCCAGTTGATCGCTGAAAACAACTTACCAAATATTTAGAAAATCGTTTATCAAATAAACATTTTACCTACCAATACGTATGGTGGTCAATATCATATTTTCTATTATATTTAATGTCATGATTTAAAGTGAAAAGAAATTTGTTATAAGATTATTTGTTAAAATTTATAACGCCTCTTACTTTGTAACTTCCTTCATTTTTTAATAAAAACACGTCCTCTCACACATTTGGACTTATAGTCCAGTTATTTGGTAGTTTTGCCTAGGAAGTTTTCCGTTAGTTTTGAAAATTGGCAATTTCGTAGATTTTGATGTGTTCTATCCGAATTTTAACTTTACCGCCTCGTATTTGTGTCCCTCGCGCCGCCATATTGAAAAAATGGCGCCTAAGACTAAAGACTACTTTTAGGCGGCATTTTTACAATATGGCGGCGCACATGAAAATATATCAAATTGTCAATTTTCACACAGCCTGGAAAAGTTTTTAAATAACAGTTGTTTTTCGAACCAAATTATTGGATTTATAAGTATACCAACTAAATATAACTTTCGTGGTACTAATCCAACCATAAAATGCCATGATTGTGACAGAAAGAAGTATCATGTATTCCATTTGATTTGAGCATTGCAATGCTACAAGTATACTTGCTGTAAATTTTCTCATATGAATAACAAATAAAGCTTTATAAGGTACGGAATTGCTTATTTGAAGCAATATATCGTTAAACGTCGTGTGTCCATACAAAGTGAGGCAATTTAGAGCGACGGCTCGCGTCCAAGGCTCTTCTAATTTGTGACCGTCCGTCTTATAAATCGTGCTTGAAAATTTCAAGCCTTACACATCGTTTTTTAGAATTTTATTTTACGATAGTACAAGTTAATTGCTGTCTAGTATAATAGTAGTTGCGATACCCAGGCAAAGTGCAAAATTTAGTTGAAGTGGCTAAATGACAGATATAAAAGTACATCCACTGAAATCTTTTTCATATATGTGATGGCAGTTACGGAAATCTTTATTTATTTCCTGTATCTATATCTTTATATATATGTATAATTATACTGTATGTACGTGTGTATGTCACTGAACTCGTCTTAAACGGCTGTATCGATTTGAATGATTTTTTTTGTATGCGTTTGGTTGGCGCCCAGAATGATTTAGATTGACAAATCAGCCCGGCAGATGGCGCTGCAGTCGGCATAAAGGTTTCCTTTTTATCGGTTTTTACGTTCGGGCAGGACATCTCCTGATAAACTCCGAAACGGCTAGACCGGAGGTCCTGGTCTTCCAGAATGGGTAAAGATAGATATATTTTAGAAATAAATGAACTCATTTCGCGAAATGATCCTGTAAGACGATTATAAACCTCTCAACTCTCACAGCGCAACAAATAAGATATAAAGTGGCCAAGAGCGTGACAAGACACGCTTATATAGAAGGATTCCGTATCTGATATGCGATAAAGGAATTTGTTAAATAACTTCAAAAATTGTTGCCCAATTTTGCTCAAAATAATTTCCCTAATGAGTTTTGGAGGATGTCTTATCAACATGGACGATTTTAAGAATCTTCATCTAATAATTTAGAAATCCTAGGGGACCTTGCGAACGGACAGACGGAGGGACTGTGCGACACTAAGGGTTCCTTGCAGGATTGCGGAACCCTAACAACGGGTTTCTTAAGATATGTTGTTAGAGAAGCATTGTCTCCCTGTACTTCAGTTTTATGTTATGTCTACCTGCCAGGTACCTGGCGCTCTACGAGTATATGAGGCGACTATGCGCTCGAACATAAATTCTAGATACGAATGGAACCATTCTCATATGTTAGAATTAGGGTTGTTACGGAACCGAGGGTTTAATATTCGGTTTATCGAAGCCGGAATCGGAATCAGAACCGAAAAATAACGTCATACGCAATATTCATCACTATATTCTTATTATAGCAGTTCAATAATAGGTGTTTAAATGGGTAGGTATTAAAAATAATCAAAAAATAAAATCGTATAGTCTAGTAAATTAAATCAAATGGAGTGATTGCAAAATAGGCAAATTATCTTTAATAAACAAAAGCATTGCAGCTTTTTCTCCGTCTAATTTATTTCTTGAAGACCAACTTCAACCAGCCAGCATCCAAATCCTCAACTTCTAGGACAATCGACCTCTGATATACTTAAGTTGCGATTGAAATTTATCGAAATCGAATTTGTAAAATCGATCGAAAGATCCGAACTTTCGGAATCGGAAACGAACATCTGTAACATCCCTATCGTTACAATATATTTGTTATCGTAATTCTTTGCAAGTTACAAGTTGCAATTTTGAGCGGACCAAAATAGTTACAATTCTTGTCGATTCAAACATGATTTTTCCCATATTCCGCAAACGACTATTATTTATTTTCTTATTTGCAAATATAGGTTTCCTTGTGTTTTATAGAAGTACTATGTATTTACTATGTAATAAGACAATCAGCTGTAAGCCATCTGTCTGATATTGTCAATGTCACACCAAAGTTAACAACTGTTTACAACTCTAAGAGTCGTGATTCGTCGATACCACTAATTGTGACCAATTAGTAAGGAGTTGAGTCATATCGTTTGATACACATTATGAATGATCACAACATTTATACATATCACATACATACCTATTAATATTCAAATCGTATCTAAACTTACAGTCAACGTTTCTTAATTCATTTTGGCTGTGTTTATATGCACTTACGAACGTCAGTTTCCTACTGGTTTCCTAAGATATCAACCGCAACTTTTAGCACATCTTACGCCTCAAGTGGAACTACCACAAACATGTCAATATACAGGGCATTTTTTATAGAGGCACTGGATGCACTCAAAGAAAATGTCGAAAAAATGAAAAAAAGAAATAATAATTATGTGAGCGCGTAGAATCCTGTCTAGTCTGTAGCTTTTATACTTATTCTTAAATTTTATTTACACAATAATCACTACTAATATCGCGCTGTCATAAAATAACGTTTCAAATTTATTTCACTGCTTAAAGAAATTAATGTATTTTTTCTCTATCACTACAAATATTTGCATTTGCGGAATGCGTCCATACTTAAAACATACATACTTTTACAACTTTCGACAATTAGCGTTTCGCAATCTGTCAATTTAACTATGTGTGTGCGCATAAAGTGAATTTCTTTAATTGTTTTTTTACGTTTTTATGCCTCTATTACTCTATGATCATACAGATACGACTACACTGTGGCATCTTGCATTCTACAAAATATGTCAGTGGGTAGACTTTAAAATTATATACCTATGTCTGACTGTCGTACAAAATATTATTAGTTATAATTTTGTTTTCTCTATAAGTAAATTTTGTAACAAATTCTTTGAGAAATAAATTGTATACACGTAAAATTCTTTCAGTGTTAGATAACCCATTTATCGAGGAAGAATATAAGCTATACGTCATCTCGCCAAATTTGAATCTATTTTTTTACCTAATTTTACGCGGATGAAGTCGCGGGCACAGGTAGTCATTTTATACAGCTATACTTGTTAAATCAGTGTCAGCGCGTAAAAAATTAACACATATGTACATGTGATTTCTGTAACGCTGCACGGCAATGCCCTTAGCCGTGCCGGCACACGCGCGCGCCTTATACGGCAGCAGAAATACAAGAACCAGAGATTAATGCAGTGTGCCCGCCATGCGAGGTCATATTGTATTATATTTCAACCGAATTCAAAAGAGGAGGCCATCCTCATTTTAATAGCGAGTAATAAAAATGTGGCTCTACTATATTTAACTAGTTGTTATCCGCGACGCCGTCCGCGCGACTCTTTTTAATCTCTCACTCTTAAAAAAATATTTTATTACTAAAAATGTGTTTAATACATTCCATTCCATTTTAACTAAAATGACTTACTTGCCCGCTCCTTCGTCCGCATAAAATTAGGTGAAAAGTTTTAGCATGAAACCTAACCTATAGCATTCCTTCATAACTGGGCTATCTAACACGAAAGATTCGAAAGACACGAAAGATTCTTTAAATCGGGCCAGTAGTTAGGGCGTTCAAGCAAAGAAACAATCAAACTCTTCAGCTTTATATATTAGTATAGATTAATTCAACATATTGTAGAATTTGAACAAATATGACACACTTTTTTCCACTATTTCATTAACTGTCTCGCTTTCCTTAAAAAATATAGGAAAGGAACTTAACAAAAACAGTGGTAAAATGGAAAATCATAGAGTCTTTTTCATCATTTATCTTTCCATGTCCTTTATACCGGAGCCAGACATAGCTCAAAGTGGTTATACATTTTTGTCCTTGAAGTCTACAAAGTTCGACAAGACTTTGTGAAGTTACACAAAGTCCCCAGCCACATTACATGATCATTAAAACGATCATTCAAATGAAGCAAGGTCTGGCTCCGGCATTACGCAAATTTTTCATCTTCGCACTTAATAAAATCCCGTTTTTAAATTAACTGGCAACATCGTCAATATTCCCACGTGCTTCGCTTATTGTAGCGGCACTGAAAAATTGTGTGAAGCGACGAGGAAAATGCATTCCGATTTAAATCAACGTCTATAACGACTAAGACCGGTATAATTGGCGCCCACGATTTGCACATAATGACAATAGAGTTAATTTTTTTAAGCTGTGCTAGTTTAATACGATAGACGAAGCATCAATATTCTGCAATAATAGCCTGTTTTTATGGTTTCGTAGTCCTACAAGGAACCCTTATAGTTTCGCTTATTCGTCCGTCCGTCTGTCCGCCCTCAGGGTGGTCTAACCCATAAGATTTGCAAGCCATTAGATGTAGGTAGAAACTTAAAACACTTCAAACACGCAACTTGATAGAACATGGTATAACTCATAAGGCAAATTATTGAGTGAAATAGGACAACAATTTCGAAGTTCTTTAACAAATAGGTTTATCGCGTATTAGATTCGGAACGAATTATTTTTTAAATCATGGGTTTTGCGGAAGCAAAACAACTTAGCATATATTTTTTTTTGTAATTGCAGCATAACGTCGAACAACCTTTGTCAGGTGGTACTTTATGAGTTTGAAGCGAAACATGTGTTGAGCTTGTTAAGTCACGACAGAAAATCAGTGCAGTGCTGTGCTTTGGCGGGCACATTTGGAAATTAGCGGTGCAATATTGCACAGAATTTTCATAATTTATTTACGATTTTAATTTCCCCCTCCTCCCCTTAAGTTATTCATTTATGGCCCCTTAGAGTGGGCGCAATTAAAGTTCAGCGTATTCGGCGTTTGAACTAGGCACCTTTGAACGCTATCGAGACTTTAAAACGGCTGTTGTAATAATTGTTAGTACGGTAGGTACGTAGATAATTAGAAAATACCAATGGCGATAATCCACAGACCGTTGTCGCCGCGCGGCGTTCTAATTTCAAAACAAATCCCTGCCAGTACGTGACTCAGCCTGTGTTCGAGGTTCAAACCGACAAAACCCGACTGGTTGCGCAACCGCTCGCCAGCGCCCGGCCGCGGTCGGCCAGTCCGGTAAGAGTGAATCTGGTCCTACTTTACATGTAATTATTAAATGGGGAACAACAAGCCCGCCCGTAAAAGTATTTCCCTCCTTTTCCTTTCAACGTCAGCAAAATATTTGACATCTCTTTCTTTCATATTTCCCCCAATTCTATATAGAAAATTTTACGCCAAAGTTTCCTTCTAACCATTTCCGCAGCTTCTGTTCGGCCAGTCCGCTAAGAATCTAGTCATACCGCTGATCCGCCTGCGTATTTAGTCTTACTATATGAAATTATATACATAGAACTTGCTGTATAAATTAATTTTAAATAATATATATATACTATGTTTCCCGCGACTTCATCCGCGTAAACTTTAAAGATCCCTTAAACCTCCTTAACCTGGCTCTGTCCAAAAATTTGTATTAGCCGATGTCTCACTACAAATTACCTCCTTGCCATCATTATACGTCCCGCGGTTTTCGAGATCACGTGAAAGGTGACCTTTCGATTTTATCTATACTTCTATAATAATATATGTATAAACCTGTGGAGTTTGTTTCTTTGTTTACTTAAACGCGCTAATCTCAGAAACTACTGGGCCGATTTGAAAAAATTTTTCAGTGTTAGATAGCCCTTTTATCGAGGAAGGCTACAGGCTATATATATATCATCACACTAAATTTTTTCACCTAATTTTATGCGGACGAAGTCGCGAGCACAGCTAGTATACACATATAGCTAAAAAGCACATACACTACCCAACATTGGGGGTAATAACTTTTTAAATAGCAATAGCAATTTCTATGTAAACACATATGTTACATATAATAATATAAGGTTGAAAATTTTGTATATCCGTCTGTCCATATTTATGTACTTTGTTATTTTAAAGTTATTTCAATACATTATTATACTTTTGCATATAAATTAAATCCTGCTATTTGGTAATATGTCAAAATTTTCATTTCAGCTAACACCGATCAACCTCCTCTGTTCTGTCGTGAGATAACGTGACATTGGCGAAATAAATTGTGCCCAGTTGGCACAGATAAGAGCCATAAATGAAATACTGAAAAAAAACTGTTGCAATGTATACTTCAAAACCGTCGACACCACATTGTTTCTAAATAAGGTTCTATCTTTTTCAAAACAATAAAGACGTGAGCAAATTCCCGCTGGCTGACATATCGTGTTCCATACCCAAGCTCCCTCCTAAATAGGAAGTCTTTTTGCGTCAACGCATAACGACTTATTCATCTTTATAAGGCATAAGAAAATTATATTTAAATGTATAAAATGCACACAACTTTACCTTTTTGACAATTATTAGTCACTTTGACCAAGCTACAAATGAGTAAACGTTTTTTACCCCATTTTTGTGTGACTTTGCAAGTTCAAACATTTACAATTGCTAAATGGTTGATCTTTTCATTTCTTTTCATTTGCATCATGCGAACAATACACACACGAACCCAAGTCTGGGCGTACCAAATGATTAAAAAAAAAAATTTAAAATTCGAAATTTAAAAATTTCTTGAAGGTACCCTTATCATTTAAGGCAGCGGTCGGCAACACGTGTCCCGCAGGCCACATGAGGCACGCGAACCCTCTCTTTGTGGCCCGCGGCTCTTTTATAAATGGCATTCTATTTCTTATAAGAAGTTAGTTGTACATTACGCGAGTGTAGAATTTTATCCTATTTTACTAATATTTAGCATTTCTATTATTGCTTACATGTTTAACTACTTAAATACATAACTAGACACCTGTTTCCATATAATTATTTAACAAACGTGGCCCGCTTACATCTAATATGTTAAAAATGTGGGCCGCCGGCATCTAATTTTTTTTAACGATGTGGCCCTTGCCTGCTAAAACCCCTGATTTAAGAAATAAATATTGTCCTTTTAAGCTGTATGCTGGCTTATAATTTTCATTAAAACTCTTATTAAAATCGGAGTCGCCTTTCTGAACATTACATACTAACATATAAACGAATATATGGACTATGGATCGTTGTATTTTAATTCAAGCTTTATATCAGTAATTAACAAAGATATATTCTACAAAATATAAGTAACATTTAAGAACCTATTTGTAACGTTGAAAATAAATTGCATATGACTCGATATCGGATACCGATAACAAAAACACTAATTAAAACATTTTCCCATTTATCGAGGAACCCATTTATCACGCTAAATTGGAACCTTTATTTTTAAAACTAATTTTATGCGAACGTAGTCGCGGGCGCAGCTAGTACATAATATGTCGTTAACTATGTCAAATCGTACAAGCGCTCTTGATTTTGAGCTAGACATCATATCATCCGTGTCTCAATTAGTCACAAGATCAGTGGGCAAATGGTATGATATAATCGTAGACAGGTTTTTACAGCATTCCAGACTGTGTCGAGTTCACGTTTTCTTGTCTGGATAACTCACCGGCAAATTACACCTGAATAGGAATTAATATAAAGAAGATCCTACCTTCAAAAGGTACTGTAGTGTATACACGGAGGAGGGTAGTTGTTCATAAGACTATAAATACAGAGACAATCGGTTATGCGAGAGAGTTCTGTTACGACTGTTGACTGGGTAACAACTATCTAAGTACATTGTGATCAGTGTGATTACGACGCGTGCATACACCAATTTGGTGAGATTGATAAATCTCCATACAAATTGAAGTAAACTTTACCAACGCGTAAAAGTTAGAAAAACTCGCACTAAGCACTCTGATGACGCTTCGGTGTCGAAGCGAAACGTGCGTTGAGGCACATCGAAAAGTTAGCGCAGCGCTGTGCTTTGGTGACGGATTCGGTGGCGTAGCTTTCGGGTTGCAGCATTGCACCGATTTTCCCTCAAAGTAATTTAGCATTTCATGCAAGTGATTTATATATATAACTAGTGAATCCGGCAGACGTTGTCTTTTCCGATTTGCGATCAAACAAAAGGTCCAGTACTCCTCTATTGTAAGTATTTCGAAGATGCAACCAACTCTGCATTTTATAGCTCTGTTCTACATCTCTGTATATTTCCCCACTGGCGGGAACAGCAACCGCGGACTCTATGGCTCGCTTACATTTGAACATAAAATCGAATTAAACAAAACAGACAAAAATCAAATTCATGCTGCCGTTTTTGAGTTATAGCCAGAAAAACAAATTTGGGGTATATCCCGCCATCTACCGGGTCCAATTGACTTTTCAAATCATCTGCGAACCCCTTGGAATATTATATACAAAATTTTATCCAAATCGGTAAAGCGGTTTAGGAGTAACGTGACAAAGGCTTGCACAGTCGATTTTTATATATAAAGATATTCTTGGAACCAGTCCAGAGGGCTTAACACGAAACATTCTCGATAGTTTTACTTACATGTAAGTTCGAAACGAAACGTGAAATGAAGATCTGTGTTTCCATTTTACAGGACTTACATGGTTGCAGCATCGAGGATTCGATACGTACGAGTTCTGATTTCATTAATGCTAGCAATATTTAGCAAGACGTGTACAAGGATAGCATTAATGTTTTATTTGACGTACGGTTTCGAACTTAAAAGAAAGTAAAACTGTCGAGCATGTTCGTGCTACGCCCTAGATAAGCTAAAGCTCGTGTTAGGAGTGGCCGCGACGATAGAGCCAAGCGAGATAGAGGTTTGAACCAAACCTTCTATCGTCCTTCTATTTTCATAAATTTTTATAACAAAAGAATGATTACTAAGAAATTGTGATTTAAAAGAGACCTTCGGGTTAACCCCTAAGGCCTATTAATATTGGTTTAGAATTAATTAGTCTCACGATATCTTTGAAATGGCGACAACGAAAATTTGCTTTAAGTCTATGAACAAATCAGACTCGCGTATAATAAATTATAGGAAATAATATCTCTACTACAATTATCACATTATAATATACTCCTCACTGATGAGAATAAATTATAAATACAGATTAAAACATAAACTTTCTGTAATGCAGCAAAAAAATGTTCACGATCACAATTTACCGCGTTTTCCTCACAGCAATCCCTGTCCGCCATATTTGTACTTTAAAAATCGAATGAATCATTTGAATATTGAAAATGAGATGTCAAACACATTATTGTAGAAAAAAAAATTAAAATCAGTTCAGAAACGGCGTAGATATAACGAGTTACAATAAAAATGTATCAGTAGAGGAATTATAATCGTTGCGAAATAGCTTGAATAAACATGGTTGTGACTTTGAATTTGACATTAATTTCGCCTTCAGTTTACGCGATGGCGACGGCTGACGTTTCAGCTTTAAGTTATATAAGATCAAATGGTCCGCGGCCGCCAGTAGTAAAGCCAGTGACGACCCGCAGGGGTTGGCCGTTGACGTTGACGCGATGTGGAAAGTTTTTTTGTGCACTTTAGTTGCAGCCGCGGCTGCTAGAGAGTTCACTGGTAGGTCCCACGGGAATGACCCTTTTTATTTTTATGCTATCCTGGTACTCGTAATAGATTTTCAGTTCGGAAAAAAAATACATATCCATGGTTTATTTCTTTATATAGTTTTAAATTTCATTTGATTAAGGCATGGCATGACAAGGCAATATATAGGAAACTTATTCCCAACTAAAAAAAGGATTTATCGTTAATCAATTAACTTAACATAAAAGGAAATATTTTAATAATATTGATATCAAAAGAGAATAACTCTTTTATTTCGTTGATTGAAAAAAATTAACTTTTTTTACATTAAGTGTGTCTGCTGCAAATTGTCACAATGTTAAATATATATGCATGTTTTTTTTTTAAACCAACCCATTTAAGTGTTTACAATATTAAAAATTAAAAAAGGTTTTAATTTTAACCATCTCAATAAATCATAATAATATTTTTATTCGTAATTATATGAAAAGATATCATATTTATAATGATTAAATCTCGGTACAAACCGATATGAATATGCATATATTAATTATATAAATATTATAAATATAACGTATATATGGCTGAATAAAAGCACTTACAAAAAAATTGGTAGATTTCATATTGTGTTCTTAACAATTCCTGTTTTTTTTTTACACATCTATGAGTCTACACTCAAACACTATTAATGAAAAATAATAGGGGAATAAAGAAAAAAGTCTTATAAAGAAAAAAGTAATAAGCATTTTACGTTATTGGCGGTAATTTTTCTAAACGTCATTATATCATTAGGTACTTTTTAGTCTGTGTTTTCCGCCTTATATTTTCTCATTTTATTTCCCGGAAACAAACGCTCTACAATTGGCAACCGCCACCGACCCGCAGGGCGACGTCACATGCACGCGTCACTTTTATCGCGTCGGAGCCTCCCTTGGTTTGTTTTTTCCATCGATTGCACCGTGTTCCCACGAAATATCCAAAAAATAGTGGGAATCCGGCTCGTTAGTTTGTATAGGAACGGCGCCCCAGCCAAAATACACTAAAACCAAGCTTCATTTGAGCTTATTGTTAGTGGGCGTCAGCTTTTTCACGTATTATACAAAGCGCGATTTATGATCATTTGTTGTGCCAATTATTAGGAGCAGAATAAATAATGATTGAAGGAGTTTCTTTTAACTCTATTATCTCACATTTCGTTATAATTCTTCCTCTCTATTTGTCAATTCTTCTTTTTATATTTATACTATGCCACATGTGATGGAGAAATAAAGAATAGAGCACTATTTATATGAAATTAATCTTCTAAACGCCTATACCTACTTTATTTATTTAGTGAAAATTATTTACAGGTATTTTATACTTATACAATTATACACAAATCTGTATATGCTTATTTAATATATACATTGTACAACGATATTGTTATTCGACAATTAATACACATACAGTTGTCATGGCTTCGTTTAGATACCATCTTAAAGTAGACTTTATACATGTGTGTGTAAGTCGTTTAGCATTGATGTGCGTGTGATGTTACTTTAATAATTTAATATATTTATAATGCATATTTTATAAAAATATTAGCATTTGCAAGCTATATCTATACTAATATATAAAGCTGAAGAGTCTGTTTATTTGAATGCGCTAATCTCAGGAACCACTGGTCCGATTTGAAAAATTATTTTAGTGTTAAATAGCCTTCTTATCGGGGAAAGATATAGGCTATATATCATCTTGTTAAAATTCTTCACTTAATCCTACGCGGACGAAGTAGCGAGTAACAACTAGTATAGATAAAAAAGGACTTAACTTCTAGACATTAAATGAAAGATTGGTTCTTTTATTAGGCTGTAGTTAACTATCAAGTTCACGAGAGAAAATTCCTCGTTTTAAGAAATTGATCTATAATAAACTCGAAGATTAATCTCTTTGAGGATTATTCCGCTCGGGTTGCTTAAAGGTACAAAAAATTACCTACCCCGTTACATTAAGGTGGGTCAAAGGACCGACCTTTCCGAAAAAGCTATTAAATTTTTTCCCGCCGTAATACCGAGTTAATCCCGGGTTGAAAGCTGTCAACTAACCCCATAGTTATCAGAGCCGCCCCGCAGGCTGATCGAAAAAATGATAAAACGCTCCGCGGATGGTGCGAATAGGGGGGTGACACTTATTTAAAGGTTATACCCCCATTAATACAGGAATGGCTTTTTTTATTGCGGCTTAGTTTAATACCGTGTTTATTGGAAACCTCCTTGAGTGCCCGGATTTGAGGTACTAACAGAGTTCTTACTGAAGAGTTTTATGATTGTTTAAAAAGCGTCGGGCGATGTTAAATTTGTTTTCTTTAGGGGTGATTTGCTAAATCTTCTGCTTTATGTACGGTAGAGATTTATAATATGAAATAAGGTATAGTCGACCAAAAAAGTGTTTTACCATTTTGTATGACAGTTCCTATTAAAGAAAATTTTGCTAAGGGTTATTGTTAGAAATTAATATATTGTATAACAAGCAAAAATGAGCCTATAAACTAATTGATGTGCAAACGACATTCGACCTTATCGTGGCAAACCAAATTTTTGGCCGACTATACATTTCCCCAGAATTTTTTGTGTTAGCATGTCGGTACTTAGATTTGTAATGTTTATTGTTTGGGCGTTGTGTTTTAATTCATTCAAAATTATTTTAATGGCGATTTGCATTCACCAGGACCATGGATGGCAATATCTACAGATAAATGAATATTTTCTTATATGTTATTTATGCAAGTCTTGCATTTAGTTTTGTCACTTTTATTGTTTTACGCATATATTACATTGAATGTCAATTATTCCAATAAAAATTTGTATTCACGAGAACGATAGCATTATAACAGATTAAATATTTATTTATTTATCGAATAAAATCGTTGGGGTTAAAATTGTGTTTCCTTATGCAAGTCACGCATTCAGAATTGTCACTTTTATTGTTTTTGGGCTCGTGTTACATTCAATCACAATTATTCCAATGGCGTTTTGCATTCACGAGGACGATGGCATTATTTACAGATTAATGATGGGATGAAATTGCCGTGGCCATCGAATACAATGCACACCGATAAATTATTTTGTATTCATACGCGTTGAATCGTAATTATTGGGGGTTTTGATAAATGTACGTTATTCTGGTACGCGTTGGACAGATTCTATCATTAACCGTTCTCTGATATCATCTGAATAACTCGTTAATAGCCACTTGTGAAAGTTAATACCGTACTTCTCGAATTTTCTGTTAGTAGCCTTCTTGACATAGGCAGATAACTATTTCATCGTATATTTTTTGAAAATAATATCCATTTTCATTGTATCAAATGTTTGATTAAAATAAATAATTTACAAACATACAGGAAAAATTAAAGTAGTTTTTCATTTGAACTCGAGGCGGGAATCGAACCCACGACCCCGGAGCAGAAGGCAGGGTCACTGCCCACTGCGCCAACGGGCCAGTCAGTCAGGGTATGTGATACGATATAAAGGTATTTGTTAAATAAATTCAGAAGTCTTTGTCCGATTTCGTTCAAAATAATTTTCCTAATGAGTTTTTAGCATATTCTATCAACATGGAAAATTTCAAGTCTATACGTCTAATCATTAGGAAATGCTGGCGGGGGACTACCTTGCGGGCAGACAGACGGACGGACAGAGAGAAATTATAAGGGTTCCATGTAGTACTACGGAACCCTAAAAATAGCTGCTTAGAACACTAAGCTTAACGATGTTAAAGTGTAACGATAGTTGATTAATTTAAGTTTTTTAGTCCACCTTCTTGCCGTCAACCATCGTTGCTTTGATTAAACCACTCATTGCAATAAAGAACCATCTTTTATAACAGTTGGTTAAAATTTATAAATAGATAAATAGTAACAAATTTTTAAAATTTCACACTTTCTACAGCTTTCCAGTTTGGGTGACTCGCAAGTGTGGTGACACTAGCGAGTGAGCAGTATTTTAAATTTCGTGTGTTTTTGAATCAAAGGCTATTTGGCATTCAGCACGAAGGCAGATTTTATCTTCAATTGCGCAGTCCCATCTTATCGCCCGCTTTAGACCGCTTTCCAAATCCACTCCTACCATAAAGCATTATGTAAAATGGTACCGGATCTAACTAGTCACTATAAACTAGATTTTTTATATGTTACAAGGGGCAAACGAGCCGTCCAAGGACATCTACACAGCCAGAAAGGCTTGCAGATGCTTTCCCGTCCTTTCAAGAGAGGTTCAGGCACCCAGGAACTCTTACAAACCGAACGAACGCGAAAACACTACCATCACTTGACGTGACAGCATTGCCGCTACTTCACGCCGCGCCGATCTTATGTGAGAAATATGTACCGGTACCCGGACGCGCCAGCCCAATTCGGCTGCACACCAAAAGGACTGCAAGCCAGACCTCTAATTAGATTAGATTTATTAAACTAGACTTTAAAATAAACTTAGCAGCTAGTTTTTCCCTCTTTTTATTTACGTATTTTCGTCTTGAAGAAAATTTAAATACATGTTTTTTTTGTCTTTGAGACAAAGAGCATTTTGTGCTCCAGTTATAGACGATATCAACTATTTAGTATCTACTATAAACAGCTTGTGTCTTTAGTATTTAAATAAACTATATTTTAATACCAACGATTTCAATATGGTCCTTCGTAAGGGATTTGATTTTATTGTTCCACAATGATGTATTCCACTTAAACTGAATCTATGTTAAGATTACACGCAATACAATAGATAGCGTAATAATTAAGACAATAGATAACGTAATATACGTAACGTATGTGATCAATTTGCTTCCGATTTTTTTCCTATAATTAACTTTGTAATATAATTTCCGAGTCATAGTTAAACGTAACAGTAACTTCTAAATGGCACATCTGAATTCTATGGAATAACGTTAAAAGAAGATGTCATTATGACATTTGGTAAATGTTATATGAGTAAAAATGTAATGACTAACTTTGTTTTTCAAAAAAAACTATGAACCCCATATTGGGAAACATGTTAAATATATGTTAAGTATCGAAAAAATTCGTGGACGAAAGAAGTTCACTGAACCACAATTGCGCTATTGTTTGCTTTGTTAAGGCGCTCCTCATTTGCATATTGTGCGTATTTTCCTCTTGCATTATACAGATTGTTATTAGACAGGTACGATTTATAACCAAGGAACTACATACAGGAATCTTGTTATAAAACGCTAGCAGGACCGACCTGTCTTCGTCCGGGTGGCAAAGGTTGAAGATTTGAGAGCTATCAATATTCATTTCTGTTACGCCGGAGCCAGACATAGCTTCATTTGAATGATCACATAGTGTGGCCGGGAACTTTGTGTATCTGCGCAAAGTTTTATAGCACTTTGCAGTCTTCAAGGACAAAAATGTACAAACGCTTTGAGTATGTCTGGCTCCGGCATTAGCTATTGACTGGAGTTTTGGGGCTGAAATCCGTAAGGCACTATATCAACACATTAACCCGCTGGGCTATCTTCTAATACAAACTTGGCTTCTTGTAATACAAGCTTTAAATAGTATTAACTGAAGTGGTTAGAATATCAGGCACATATCAAAGTGTTTCAAGTATTCTTTGAAAAAATTGCCACCCGGCATTTTTGCTCATTCAAGATAGACCTTTACAGTCATTTCATTCGTTTAAATGTGGTTTCAATAGTAACTGATTAGTGACGGTGTTTACAAGCCCGTTACGTTAGTTCTGAAATTTTCCAGAGCAAGACATAGCTTCATTTGAATGATCATGTTTTGTGGCCAGTGACTTTGTTTAAATACGCAAAGTTTTGTAGTACTTTTTAGTCTTCAAGGACACAAAATGTACAAACAGTTTGAGATATGTCTGGCTCCGGCATAAGACAATGCTTTGTACAGAGATGCAATGCAATTGACAATTGTCAAGGTTTTGGAAAATATTCAAAAATACTGTTTGCATAACTGCGCACTCATGCAGCGCATCTGCTGGCCTTCTGGTCGTGCAGATGTCCATGGGCGCCGGTAGGCACTTCGGGGCCTGCTGCCTGCTCCTCTGCCCCCTTGTAACATAAAATAGAAAAGGAAAAAAAAAAAAACAATATATGGCTGGTTAGCTGCTTACCGCAAATTAGCCCGCGTAAAATTAATTTTACACAGCCCTTAGACCTCCTTACACTGTCTCTATCCAAAAATCCGTTCTTAGCGGGTTTCTTCTAACTATAAACTACCTCCTTGCCAAATTTCATCTTTGTACGTGCCGCAGTTTTCGAGATTTCATGATAGGTGGCCTTTCGCTTTTATATACAGAACATCATGAAAACCCCTAGCCTTTAAAGTAGCTCTTACTTAAGGTAATATCGAGAAAATTAGCTGTATAGTTGACCAAGAAATTGGTTTGCCACTCTAAGGTCGAATGTCGTTTGCACGTCAATTAGTTAAAAGGCCCATTTTTGCTTGTTATACATTACGTTAATTTCTAACAATAACTCTTAGCAATTTTTTTCATTAAGTAGGAACTGTCATCAAAAATGGTAAAGCACTTTCTTCGTCGACTATACCTTAAAGTATTTTTAACATTATTTTTATAAGAAAAGAAACAGCCCTCCTTATCACAAATTTCCACAAAGCAATTCTCGATTCTAACAAAACAAGATACGACCAAACAATACGGTGCGGAATATAATAAATTTTTAACGCTAAATATGAATTGTTATTATTTTGGGGGGATTAAAACGATTCTTCAGGCGGGCGTCATCGCGGACGCTGTTGGAAAAATTCGGCCGCCAATTTAATTAACTGACGGCAAGGAAGTGCTTATGTAAATTATATCTCATTTCACAAAAACTGAATTAAATGAGAAATGAAATTATCACCATGGCGATGGTATCTAATACTCCGGGTGATGACAATGGAGATAATCGTTTGGCTTCGTCTTCATTTCCATTGGAATTTTATTCTCTCTCCAAATTATACTCGTTTTGTTTGTCAAAGTCAAAATCAAAGTTAAAATCGTTTATTCATATAGACTTTTTTATAAGCACTTACAAACGTTGTTTGTATAATTTTTTTAATCAATTAGTGATTTGGTGAGAAAATTGACAACTTAAAAGCTAAGTTTACAAGGGTTCCTCGCGTCCTGCACTGAGAAGAGCCCGCAACAAACTCAGTCGGATTATTTATTTTTATCACCATTTCTACTATACTTCAGATTTGGTTAGAGCAACTGATTCCCAAGCATTAACGTCGTTCAAATAATCCTGCACGTTATAACAGGATTTCTGAATGAGTTTACGTTTTATGAAAGGTTTAAATTTATTTAAAGTCATCTCCCAAATGTCATAGGGGAGTTTGTTTTAGAAACGTGTACACTTAAATGTGGAGTTATTTGTACGAAGCCTATTAGACTGCTTTACTACCTAATTTTAATATTTAGCAATGTAGGAGGTTGTAGCTGAACCTATCGCAGGTCTTATTGCGACCAGGTGACCCATTTTTATCACTAGTCTCTCAAATATTCGATCCTCTCCGGCTTTGGGAAGGCACGTAAAACAGAGAATCCCGATTAACGTCACCGAGTAATATTAGTTGTGAGATTGAGAAGATCGTGAGGGTTCCAGGGATAGCAAGGACGGCAGTCGATCTTCCTAAGTCACCCCACAGACACAGCCTCTAAAATTTAAGCGAACTCTGCTACTCAACCGGGATAACTCTAGAATATCTTATTAAAAACTTTTATTCAAATTGCAACGTATGTTTGTCGGATGAAATCTCACAACTCAATTTTGGAGCAGATATCCTATACCGAACCAGCTTGAGTTTTGCACTTATATATCGGATGACAATGCGTTATTATGATGACACGGAGCTGATCTGACGATGAAGCTTCAAAGGTGGCCATAGGAACTCCGTTATAAAGCGGCATAAATCCATCGAGTTTTGCCTCGTATAATTGGTCCTGACTAGTACTTTATCTTAAGAGGGTATCCAGGATCTGATGATGGAGGTGGATGGCGTAATAAAACGACATAATCCCAAAATAAAAGTTTTTTTTTTAAATCTTTTTACTTTAAATTTATAATATTTAGCAATGTAATAATGTTCTTCAATTATCAGCTCAATTTAATCATTCTTAATTGGTCGGGAACAAGACCTAGCTCTAATTAAATTGTGCTATAGATTCCAGGGACCTATAACTGCATCCGGTGTTCCTTGGGACCGCGGCAGAGAAGCTCTCGTACTAGCTTGTGCAAATGTTTTCGTTAGACTACTGAGTCCACGATTTGCGGACGGACTATTTTCTTATGTTACAAGGGGCAAACGAGCAGGCCTACTGACGCCCATGGACATCTATACGACCAGGAGGCAAGCAGATGCGTTGCCGGTCTTTAGTGACAAATTTAGGCCACCGGGAAGTCTCACGAACCGAACGATAAGCGACAACATTACCATCACTTGACGTGACAGCCTGGCCGCCGCTTCACGCCGATCTTAAGTACAAAAGAGGTACAGGTACCCGGACGAGCAGACCCAATCGTTTAAAAGCAAAACTATTAACTAGTAATATAAAATGTCATATTTGTGCGTCCAATATCACACTAAACAAATAATCTATACTAATATAAGTTTAAATGAGATCCTCAATAGTTCAACGGTAGAAGGGACGGACTGAAATCCGCAAGGCACCAGGTTCAAACCTTAAAAAACCTTATACAAGGCTGAAGAGATTGTTTGCTTGAACTCCCTAATCTCAGGAACTATTGGCCCGATTTGAAAAATTCTTTTAGTTTTATATAGCCCATTTATCGAGGCTATAGGCTTTATATCATCACACTAAAATTGAACTTTTTTTTAACTCACTTTAGGGGAATGAAGTAGCGGGCACAGCTAATTCATTTAACTGTAAATCTCCATTTTTATATGAATCTACTTGGATTTGACATAAATAAACGTTTAAGTGTTAATTTACATTAATTTTACAGTTGGCTACTTTGAAAGTCCGAACGCATTACGATAAAAAGTCCTTGAATAACTGTACCCCACAAAGCCGGCACTCATGCTATCAATTTCGCATTAAATTGATTAGCATGACAGTCAGTTTCATGCTACTATAGCTATCACACTGTTTTGAGTCCCTCACGAGTCTATAGAGTTCCGTCTAAATTTAAAACTAAAAGAAAAATTTACCATAACTTCTTTTCAATATCTTGAAACCGATCTATACTAATATATGAAGCTGAAGAGTTCTTTATTTGTTTCTTTGTTTAATTGAACGCGCTACTCTCAGGAACTACCCGATTTGAGAAAATTCTTTCAGTGTTAGATAGTCCATAGATAGATCAAAAATTTTGGTACCTTTTAAAATGAAGGAGAAACTAAATAGAACACATTTCCTTTATTCTCTAGAAAATAACTGAGCCAAAACACTAACTACACCTTTTTTACAGGGTGACTGGTGAGACACTTAGAATACTTAAGTAGGGTACTCGGAAACCGATTCTCGTTATAATATGTAATAAAAATAGGTACTTAAACTTTTTATAAAAACTTCCTTAAAACTAGTTAAAGTGTGGCCTTACGTTCTGTGGGTAATTTGTCTGGAGAAAAAGTTACATTATAAACGTATTTTCCAGCGTTAAAAAACTATTAAGTTATAAAAAAGATTTAATGACGGGTGTCAGTCAGAATTAAACTCGATGTCATTTATAAATACAATTAATTCAGTTAATTTTTTGGCTATACTTATTTAAGAAGATAAGTGAATAAGTGTTGAGTGAAATAGGCATTTTCGCCCGTCCAAGCCCTGGACTAAAGTGTGAAGGGAAAACGGACCATCATCGTGCGTCTACGCTAGTATGTCCATGCGTTATGTACATAATTAGTTAACTTTCTCTAATCTCATGTAGTAGTTAATTGATATTTACATTTAATGTTAATTTTTTGTCATATATGGTCAACCAGTCAACCTCTGCTGGTCTTAATTTTTGCCATTTCATTGTGGAATCCTAAAATCAATGTTGTCTCAGCGTGTTGTTACATTTTTATAAAATTGGTTGTTGAATAATTTATAGGTGCTACTGCCCATAACACCTTCGTAACGTGAAGCAATTAAATCTAAATTTAAACTATGCAAATTTGACAAATTTAACAATATATTATAAGAAAATTGAATTAGCTAAGAGATAAAGCCGTAATTTAGACAAATCTTCTACTTTTTCATTGATCAGACGATCAATGAAAGAGACAATCGACAAGACAAGACAAGAGACAATCTGATACTTTTTCATTAATTTTGCAGACAAATATGAATGTTAATGAAGACTAACTTAATAAAAGATTAATCTCAATACTCAAAGGATACTTTAAACATGATTATTATAAAATATATCGCAGTCGTTTGCAGCGCCTCAAAACGGACAAAACTGTTAAATTTTGAATTGAAATTATAGGGATAACTACTTAAAAAAACACTATAATTATAATAAATATCGGAAAGTATTTTAGACGCCATATTGTGGCGTGATATCGACGAAAGACGAAAATTACCCTCTTTGTTTAGTTTTGAAAAGGAAGTAAAAAGTGACATCGTCACTTATTTTAATTTAAGATCTGTTCATATGTTTTATACACATAATTTTACTTGTAAAATGGATTGTGCATATGAAATAATTATACATAATCAGCATTGTGTTTATATCACCATATAATCCCCCAAAATATACACTTACAGATTATAAATATATATAGAAAACTCAGGTAGGTCTGCATTTTAAAAACTGCGCTATCACCGGTACCACATACAAAAATAATGGACAGTTTCTTGAAAGAACATATTTCAAGGATTTATTAAAAGTAATCCTTAAATCATTTAATCATTTATTCGTAATTGGCTTACACACAATTGTATATGCCTAGTCAGGACATTGCAAATTGCAAACGAGAGCAAATCATACTAGAATACATTAGAATTGTATGAAAAACTAAACTACTTTGCTTTAATCCGCGAATGAATACGAGGGAAAATCGGTCTGATGCTGCAGCCCGAAAGCTACACCACCGAATCCGCCACCAAAGCACAGCACTACACTGACTTTCCGATGTGCCTAAACGCACGTTTCGGTCGCAGCCAGAGCAACTTAACTTAGCGATCAACTCAAATGCCGACCACTGATTAGGCCACGACCTCCTCAAAATTATATATGTATTAACGTATAATTTTGTAGAAGTTGGAGGAAGGACATGAAATATTTTTTTTATTAACTAACACTCTCAGTTGAACGTTCGAAGTCCTCGCTGATAAATTAATTTCAAAGTTCAAATTGTTTATTTTTTATAATACAAGGGCTAAACGGGCAGGGGGTTCGCCTAAGTGACTATCAACGTCCATGGAAATCTGCACCACCAGGAGGATCGCAGAGGCGTTGTCGATCTTTAAATGGAGGTTTTATATGCCGGGAACTCCCACAAGCCGAACGAAACCCGACAACAATACCATCACTTGACGTGACAGCATTGCCGCTACTTTACGCCGATCTTATGTGAGAAAGAGGTATACTGGGATGATGCCCGGACGGGCCGACACAATTCGGCTGCATACCAAAAGCACTACTAGCGTGGCTTTACCTCTAATTTAAAATATAGTATGACCTGTACATAATAGTGTATCTGTACATAATAAAGTAATATAAAAAATCCTCATATAAAACCTCTCTAGTAGAATAATAGTGCAATTAAAGGCATCATTACCAACACAATAATATTATAAATTTCACTCGGTAACCGGCACACCACATAACTTCGCAACTCGCAGCCGCCGCGAAAAGAGAATATTAATTTCCCGAGCTTTTCCGCAGGGTTGCCAACTTTGTAAAAATACTCTTTCTTTTTTCATATTTGTTACCACGTAACTTTCGACTGGGTGATCCGACTTTGATAATTATTTTTATTTGAAAACGCTTGCTTCCTGTATGGTCCTATTTCAATTTGGTCCAGTTCTGATCGATTTTCATAAAAAAAATTTCGTAAAGAGACTTTTTTCAACTTCGTTCCTTATTAATTAACACAAATTCAACAACTGAATTCTAACAAATTTTACCCTTAAAATATTAAATATTGAGTCAATAACGTAACTGAATCTGCCGTGAATTTGATTGTATAATATGTAAACTATTATTTTAAACTATGTAAATTATAATTGTGCCAAATTTTGTACTCTTCCGTCCGCGCAATGTTCACCGCGTAAATTGTGTACAGAAAATTTGTATGATGAAAAAAAATTATTGAAATAAATCCCGGTGATCTGGCAACCCTAACTCCTGGCCTTTAATTATGACGAACAACTTCGGACTCGCGTTACATACTAACGCCCAGTTTAAACTTTGCTTAAGAGGATCGGGAAGTTTTATTTCAAACAGCGTTATGGTTTTTACTCGCGGACGTCGCCCGCAACAGATTTTCAGATTACGTCGCTTGAATTCCAGAATCATTTTTGAAATTGTGAAAATGTCCGGTAGTCTGCACTAAGCACTGACATGGCAGACAATATCATATCTTATCATAGTGTTTCATCGACAAGTGACTATGTACTATGACAATAGGATAGATGTTATGAGAGCAGAAAAGACGTTTTTTTGATATTACAAGTGGCAAGCAGGCAGAAGGTGCACCTAAGTGAGTACCGAGGGCCATGGGCATCTGTACCACTAGGAGACTCGCAGATGCTTTGCCAGGCTTTTAGGAGAGACTTGTGTCAACGGGAACTCTCGCAAACCGAATGAAACGCGACAACAATACCATCATTTGACGTGACGGCATTGCCGCAACTTCGCGCCGATTTTATATAGAAAGAGTTACTGGTACGGACGTGCCGAACTAATTCGGCTATAGACCGAAAGACTGCAAGCCTGATGCTCCCTATAAAAGTCTTAAGGGTTTTAACAAACACGCAACTGTACTGTGTTCCAAAATGCTCAGTTTTATTAGAGCTAAAATCACTGATTAGTCTTCTAACCCGTTGATCCACCGAATCTAAAACCTTCTAGTTGAACTGTAGAAAAGGATTCCTTAAGTTTATCTTATAATTTCAAATATTACTTGAGTTCCTCAGCAGCTGACCCAGATATAACAGTTCGCAGTGTAGATCGATGGCAAATATCAAGGAAACTTACAAACAACATTGTTACAACTTTACTTCAAAGCATGAGATATGATTTTACAACTTTATTAAATTGCATGTTTGTGAATCCCTTGTCGTGGCGTGCGTCCGTATTGTGCCATATCTATCTTTTATTTCTTTCTATCTATCTTTTATTCATATCTATCTGTTCAATACCGTTAATTGGGCGGATAAAAAAGCAGTACTTTCGTAAATTTAATATAAAAAAATTAAAATAAATTTATTAAACTAATTTATACGTTAACGGAAGCGAGGAGGTCGTAGCCTAATCAGTGATCGGCATTTGAGTCGATCGCTAAGTTAAATTGCTCTGGCTGCAACCGGGTGATAGATGGGTGACCCATTCTAGCACTAGTTTATATTTGATATCCGACGACCTCCTCCGTGTTTCGGAAGACACGTAAAATAGTGGGGCCCGATTAATGTCACTTTGTCATATTAATCGTAAGGTTGTAGAGATCGTGGGGGTTCCGAAGATGACGTCAGATGGCAATCGGTCATCTTAACTCGCCGAACGTGCCGTCCAACAATTTGGCACCAGCTTATCTACTAAATGGGGGCCGACACTAGTACGCACCCTACACAAGTAGCATCTGAGCGAGATAGCACTATCGTCGTCTCTTTCTAACAAGACGGTGTGAAATTAGGTAAAAAACTAGATTCAATTTTAGCGTGATGCCATATAGCTTATAGCCTTCCTCGATAAATGGGCTATCTAACACTGAAAGATTTTTTCGAAACCGTCCAGTAATTCCCGACATTAGTGCGTTCGAGCAAACAAACAAACTCTTTAGCTTTATATATTAGTATAAATTGGAGGTAACGTATATTATTCACTATGGATTAAAAAAGGGCAGTTACTTATACATACAAAATATTCAATACGATTGAAGTCAAATAAAAAAGTAAAGTTACCTATAGATGTAGTCCAGTTAGTTACTGAACTATTTTAAATAAAAATAACTCTATAGTTAGTATTTTAAAACACGTCAAGTGCTAAACAAAAAAGGAGATTTCGTTGAGAGAGACGATAGATAGAGGTATATAAAATTCTTACTGAATTGTCTCTGCTTCTCTTTAAACAAGCATTTCTTGTATATATGTATATATGAATTTGAAACTCGCAAACGACTCCAATGATTTTCATGAAACTTAGCACGCAGAGGATTTCGGGAGCGATTAATCGATCTAGCTAGGTTTAGTTTTTAGAAAACGCTATTTTAACCGAGTAAAGGTTCGGTTGTCCAGGTACTGTATACACATATAAACTTAGGTGTAAATAACCCTTTGGTCCAAGTGATAGAAACTGTGGCCTACGGGACTATTCCTAAGTAGAGGAGTTAAGCAAATGACAGTTCACATGATATTAACCGCTTAAGATAAGTGTAGGAAATGAAGAGACGGTAATGAGGTAAGTATAGTCTCGCATAACGAAAATTGTTTTGTCAGAATAGCTTGAAGCGCTTGCGATAGCTTGACATGTAACAGCTGCAGTTTCTACACTCCGTAAAGCTTGTGCATTCTACATTTAACGAAATTAAAAAAAATAATTTTATAACTGATTGCAGATATAAATTATTTACATCGTGTTAAAATTTTGACGGTTGATGAAATGTAACTAATGTTATGACATTCTGACCTCATTTTGCGATCAAAACCTGCTAAGCTGATTTTATGTGCTGAATTTCAGATTACATCTTTTTATATTTAAAGATAGTTACAACATAATATTTTAAGAGAAGTGTCAAAATAAGGTCACACCTATTTAATATTCCATAAGAAATATCTAATAACATACACAATTAAACCGGACAAATGCGAGCCAGATTCGCGCACTAATTGTTCCGTACATCACGTAATACTTTACCAGGTTACGTAAAGCTTTAAGATTCCTTTTCTTCCTTTGGACGTACGGAACCCTAAAGAGTGAAAGACTTTATTTAATTATAAGCAGTTAACTAGCTCACGTATCTAAAATTAAAATCACGTATTCCGCAAGCATTCGTGTACCGATTACTGGTTACTGGATTACTGGTATAAAAGTTCACGTGGGTGTGGTAGGTACATTAAACTTGAGGCACTTACGATTTGACATGGCACGAGTTAATGCTTTCTGAGAAAGTTGTTCGTTTAACAATCTGCCCATTTTATTTATTCTACATTATTTAACTAATACACTTCCCCCGGCTACGTTCGGAAAACATTTGGCATAGTTATTAGCCGTGTCTTCATTAAGCGAGCAGCCTTACGAGGCTGCCTCGCGAGGATGCCTCGGACGTTGGCCGCGTAACTTTCTTGTTTGGAGATGCATATTCCTCGGGCGATGCACTTCGAAATGTCCGAGAATTTACCTCCCGAAGATGCCTCGCTAAGGCTGCTCGTTCAGCCAGAACACGGTTAATAGAAAAGAACTATAAATATTACATACATATTTCTAAAAACTCTCAATAACAGTTTTTAATTGGTAAAAGTAATCATAACATATATATTTCTTCAGTAAAACTGCTTTTTGAGACATATCAATGTTTATTCTTAAATAAAATTGATTCCATACTTACTTGTACTTAAACAAGTGCAGCTTAAAGTTTTTTTTATTTTTTTTATTTTTTTTAATTTGCAACGGGTGTAATCTTACGCCTCGGATCAGATATCTTCCACCGATTGAGCTGAAATTTTGCTGATGACAATGCATCATTATGACAACATTGAGCTAGATGCTGGAGCTGGAAGCGGGAAATAGGAACTCCGTTATAAAACAATATAACCGCATCAAGTTTGGGCTCGTTGATTCGTATTGACGAGTGCTGTAACTGCGAAATATCTGCGGCTGCGTTGGCGTTAAAACGTAAGTACCTTAACATCAATTAACTATATTGAAATTTATATATAAAAGAGCTTCAGCTAATGATAAGCTAAAAATTAATCATACAGAATCGATTGTCATGATCAGCATAAATAAAGAAGGATGATTATAGCGAGAAAACATCGCAAATATAACAGAGAAAGGTGTTGAAAGTGATTCTTTAATGTAATAACCTGCTTGCAATGTACACCTAACATTCGTATCAACAGCTCGACAGATCAGTTGTCCATGGGCGTCGGTAGTCACTTAGGTGAACCGCCTGCTCGTTTGCCCCTTGTTATATAAAAAAAAAAATCCTGATAATATAGACAAAATAAATGCCATAAATTCGTAATCAAACTTTCAATTCATTCGGGTGTTTACAAGTAGATGATAATTAAATTAAAATTTACATACATTCGTACGTATACAACTATGTCAATTTTAATGTAAAGGGTGTACTTACATAACATAGTAAGAGAATTACACTTGAAACTTTTCACAATACCTCTATAATGACAAATTAGGCTTTAAGGCTTGTGTATATAACTATTAGAATCTTATAAAAGGGATATAAGAGCTCGCTGAACATAAATCACGAGATCCTGAAGGGACCTTTCAAGGATAACGTTTTAGTGCGGTTAGCCGCCTCTCAAGCTGTCACCAGCATGAATATATGCATTAAATTACAAGCAAACTCACATTACAAGCCAACTCTTATTACAAGCGCTATAGAAATGGCTGGCTTCATATTAAAGTACGCGTGATACACGCCAAATTGATTCATATTGAAATTGAACGCACTAATGAAGCCTTTAGTATATTTAATAATTTCTAGAGATCGCTGGCTGCTCGAAATTCGCTCATAAACCTTTTTGTATACGACATATATTGTTCTCAAATTTGGCAATTAATATAACTTACGGTTGTCACGATTACACTTTGACATCATCCAATACATGTGTGTGTAAGTGGTGTAAGTCGTTAGGCATTGGTGTGCATGTGGTTTTATTTAAATAATTTATTATATTTATAATACATATTTTATAAAGATATTAAGCTTTCGCACACCTTCCTCTATATGAACTACAATGGTACCAAATTTCATACTCATCCATCACCGTAATTTTTCTAAATTGGTACCTAAGTTTTCGCCTCACGCAGTAACATGTAAGTACTATGTTTATCTTTGTATTCTTAAAACAGTGTTCAATTCATGATTAGTCGAGACCGGCTGGAGCGATTTTAATGATATTTGATTTGTTTTGTTGTGTTTCCGTTCCGAATGGCAGAATAACCATATATTATATGTACATCGAAAATATGAAAGAAACACTTAGATAAGATTGTTTAATCACTAAATAATTTTTTTTATACATTGGCTCTAGGATTGAAATATGGAGAATGACAAATATGAATCCGTTTAAAATGGATTCGCTAATAGTATTTTATGCAACAGTTGTTTAAGAAGGTTCAAGAAAGGCGAGTGGCGTGAGTTCCGATGCGAACCTTGGCGAGCATCGCAAAAAGAGACGCCACAGGCCTGTTTTAACCTAGTTTTGTACACCGTTACATACAATACTTTTTCTACGATTAAACTACGTGTTTGAAATAAAACACATAAAAATATGTATATATATATATATATATTGTCCTAAGCCTTGTTATATATGTATGTTACGTGATTTTGAAGGCAAAAATATTTTCCGTAACTTCTTGAACTGTGGTCAAATTTCTTCAGGTATGAGTAAATTCGTCGTCATCCAATTTTATGCACTGACTTAAGTATAGAAACTAAATAAAACAGCGAAATTTTACTTAAAAAAAATTTGAGCAACTATTTCTATGTACGTTAAGTAAATAAACGCGCGGGAAAAGTAAATATGTTTTTTTGTTGTGTCACCTGCCAGGCTTTTTTATAGTTGTCATAAGTTTCTTAGTCTATAGCACCCTAAGTGTGTTATAACAGCATCATAACAATACTGTTAACAGTGCTATAATGGGCCATAGAGAATGCCAATGTAAATTCTTTAACAGCATTAGTACTTTCAAACTTCTATATAACTCGATGGTGCGTAGCCAGCTAGAATATGCGGTACCTCAATACAAAACTCATAGTATCAGAATTGAGAAGGTCCAACGAAAATAATTTACTAGATACCTAGCTTATTTTTCCAACTACAAACGTTACGCTCGGTATACGCTCGCAGACAACTTGCAGATTTTTAGATTATAATGTATACTAGCTGTGCCCCGAGAATTCGTCCGCGTAGGCCACCCTTATCACTTAGGACTATAAAAATTGCTAGTAGCCGATTCTTAGACCTACTGAATAAGCGTATAAAATTTCATAAAAATCGGTCAAGTCGTTTCGGAGGAGTAGTGTAACTAACATTGTGACACGAGAATTTTATATATAAGACTAGCCGCTCGCCGCGACACCGTCCGCGTGGGCCATCGTTATCGCTTAGGAGTATGAAAAATAAATATTGACCGATTATCAACCCTAGTCAATATGCACGCAAAATTTCATGAAAATCGGTCGTGCAGTTTCACAGGAGTTTGGCAACGTACTCCGTGACACGAGAATTTTATATATTAGATTATATTTATATTTTCAGATTATAATATATGCACACTACAAAGGGTACAAAATAATTTACTTTATATAAAGTACCAACCCTTGCCTGAACGTGTGGTTGAAAAGTCCCCGGTTTTATTTCTTGGCCCACGCTGTCCCCGGGGCTACTCAGCGGAATTAGCTGTATTCTCACTTGTATAAAGAGAATTGTAAACTCTGTTTAGTATTATTCTATCAAATTCTTTCAGTTCAAACAGACTTAGAGCATTCTTTCTTTGTACTGTCTGCGTTCACAAAGATCGTAATTCATGTTTAAGACTAAGAACGAGCTTGCTCTTATACCGAAGCGAGACATAGTTCAAAGTGTTTGTACATTTTTGTCCTTGAAGACTACAAAGTTCTACAAGACTGCGCAGCTACCCAAAGTCTTGACCATACTACATGTTCATTGAAATGATCATTCAAATGACGCTATGTCTGGCTCTGGCATTATAGTAGTTGTTTCCCGCTACTTTATCAGCGAAAAATTAAACTTGCTGTTAGACATCCTGACTTTGACCTCATCGAAATATTTGTTTTAAGCGGATGTCCTCTAGCTATACAACTACCTCTTTGACAAATTTTATCCTTATACGTATGTGTATGAAATTATCGAGATTTCATTTTAGGTGACCTTCCGCTTTTATGTATATAATTATTTTATCTGTTTCAGTTCCATCTAAACTCGTTAAAGCGATGAATTCATCAATGGAAACGTTTGCAGGAAGTATGGGTAAGATTACGTATTATCATATGATGAAATTAAGATTTACATGCAGTCTTTAAAGACGGGCATTATAAAACTTTAACAGATAGACAGATTCGAGCCTTATTTTAAGGATATCAATTAAAAGCTGGTAAAATTAACTTTAAATATTGGAACACTTGTATGATTACTGAGTGTGGTGCAGGATTTTGAACTACATATGTGTCTCACGTCAACACAGTGATCAAGTATTCAAATATTTTTAACTTAACCATTGTTGATTGTATATCCTTTTTGGCCCTGCCTTTAAGTATAGAATCGAAATTTTTGCATAAATTAGTTAATATATATATATTAGATTAAGGTAATAATATGTCAGTATGCTGAACTAACGGAGTGACATAGTCACATATAGTGACAACGCTCCTAAAATAAAGAGAGAAAAAAAAAGTATTCAAATATTTGTAGCTATATGTATAATGTGGCGCCGTCATAAAACGAATGCTACAGTTTTTCATGTCACAGTTATGGAGTGTAGAGATAAGGTGGTTTATCTTACTTGTTGATTTTGAATCATCGAAGAGTATTTTTGAAAATAAATATTTAAATCTGGCAGTTATTTAACGACCTTGTCTGCGTGGATTCTAATGATTTTGCGTCCTTGTTCCAAAAACATGTTAATTTTTTCACTACTCTCAAAACTTATATTCGTTAAATTATTGAATAACTAGCTGTACCCCGCTACTTCGTCCGATTGGGTTCAGTGATTTTGTTGAGGTATATAATAAAATCTAACGTAAATACATATTTTTTCTGTCTGTTTCTTCAGAGTAGTTTCCTTAATGGATAGATCGATTTCGGCGGGGCTTTCACTGGTAGATAGCTGATGATACTAGGTGTAGGTAGTGTACAACTTTACTTTTCGAAAAATAAATAGGGTTCTGCAGAAAAAATGAAAACCCACAGAATTTAAGAAAATCACTTAAATGACGCAAACGAAGTCGCGGGGTACAGCTAGTAATTGATATCTATTTATTTTATTCTTGCTTATCTCTCTAAGTTAAAACGGAATAAAGCATTCATGTACTTAACATATCAATCTTTTTTATTTCTTAAAAACATAATGGCGATAGTGAAAATTAATTAATTTTTTTCAAGGTAAATGATCACACGTCAGGAGAAAACATTTGCATCGGATCGTACACGACACTTATCTAGAAAAATGGAATACGATGGAATATAGTCATATGAATATATAATTATTCTGCATAATATAGTGTTTTATTCTTACTCCTTAAACCTATGGCAAAATGATCTTATATCTATATAGAAAATATAATTCTACTGTCCGTGTGTATGTCACTGAACTCCTCCTAAGCCAACGGACCTATTTGAATGATTTTTTTACGCTTTCCGGTGGCGCTCTGGATAGTTTAGATTCACAAATACGGCAGATGGCGCTGCAATCGGTATCGAGCTTATCCTTTTATTGATTCTTACATCCAGGCAGGACAACGTCTGCCGGATCCACTAGTCTATATAAAAAGATGAACTTCGAAATTTTATGTAAGCGCATATAACTTCGGAACGACTGCACCAAATTGGATAATTATTTTTATGTCGTGTTCTAATGAACTTTGTTCTAACAATAATTTGTTAGAACAAGGTTTGTATACTGAAAAATGCATGTCTGCCTGCCTGTTTGAACGGGAACGGAAGGGAACCGAAAAGGAAAGGGGACTAATGTTATAGGATAACAGAGCGTAGTAAATATTAATTAACCCAACGTTCTGGCAGGACAACGTCTGCCGGGTTAGTTACCTAAAAATAAAAAATGAATTGGTGAAAATAATAATTTCTGGACTCCCTGCCTTAACCTTTCCTTGAATAAAAGTCGTCGTTAATTAAATATTTTCTATTTGGATGTATACTTTCTTTTTTTAAAATTATATTTCATCTCAGATTCAAAAATCAATATGTGTTTCGCCGAGCGCCGATGAACGCGAAAGCCATCGTGAATCGGGGAATATCGATTACGATGGAATATAGTCATACGTAACCTTATTTAGGACATTAAATGTAGCCTTATCACAAAGTTTGCGTTACGATGTCAGATACACCCTGTATATATATATATATATATATTCGATAAGCATTTTATTGAAAATAAAAACAACTTATTTACTTAAAATACTTTCGAGTGAGACTATATTCATGTGCAAACCTATGCCCTCCACGCTCAGCGGCCACATTGCGCGACGGAAACTTTACTATAGTGTGAACAAATTTTTTTTTGACAATATACATGCGACCGTCTTGACTTCGCTTTGACACCAGTCACTATCTTATGTCGCCAGATTGACTCGGACAGACATTCTGACCTCTAAAGGTTAATACATAAAGTTATGCTATTTAAATAAATCAAACATTATTGGAACTAGTTCTTAATTGCGTAATAGGCTTGTGAATTGATAAAAAAAACTTAATAGAGTCGTTAAAGCGTCAGGTTTAATATTTATGACAATAATGACGCACTATCGTACGTATAGAGTGAGGGCGTGATTCTTGCTTTAAAATTCTTCAAAATTGAAACATCAATTTTTTTCATATTACAAAAGCCAAACAATAAGTGGTTCATCTCAGTGACTACAGATGCCTATAGACATCTGCACCTTGTTTTGCCGGCCTTTAAAGAGGTGTTTAGGTCGCCGCCGCCGGGATCTCTCAGGAACCGAACAAAACGTGACAATAAAACCATCGCTTGACGTGACAGCATTACAGTCACTTTAGGCCGATCTTAAATTTCATTTGTTTTTTTAATTAAAAAACGCTTACATGACGTAACGGCTGTCTAATAATCTACCTAGGCACTGCAATTGCCTCCATGATACCCGTTCCAAGCCCATGAATTTCGTTACTGTTATCTTACTACCCCTGGGTTTGAAAAAGGAACTCCGTTCCGAAATAGTAACTTACCTCACTTCACCGACGTATGTAACAGAGGGTGCCTCCATGATTCTAGTTCCGATACCCAGGGGTGCGTTCCCCAGGAACAAAGAAGGAACATCCCACGCGAAGTACATTAGCAGCCAGGCTATCACATGAGGTATGTTCACCAGGAACAGGGCTTTTTTCCGTCCAAACGTGTCCAGTATTGGGCCGGAGAAGATACTGCCGAGAGGTTGGCACAGGAACGCCATACTACCTGAAAATAAGTTACGTTCTGATTTTTTTAAAAGGCATGAGACAAAATCTACTTCTTCTAAACCTTAATCCTGTATACCAAGGTCAACTCGGCAGAGCATATGGATGTGGGGCGAGTAAAGACGTGGGGCAAACTGGACTGGTCTGGTGTGGTGATAGTGGTGGCCTTCATATCAATAATTAAATAATTTATAATTACGTACGTATATTTCAAAATATTCCGATAAGAAAGACGACCTTTAAAAAAATTGGCAAAAAGTTATATTATAATTGCCTCCGAACATACATAGGAATATAGACCTGTTTAAAAAATTATATTTAATTTATTTTCAATACACATTACAACTGCAAATACCGGCTACACCCAATGCAACAGTGTAGTTACCTTTTATAAACGTTCTTTGAGAAAGAGAAAAGGTCTGTATTCTGAACAACTGATATGCGCACACAACGTGTTAAAGCCCTACCTCACCGAGACGCCATGGCGACGTGGCCTACGTATCCGAACAATTCATAATAAAATTTGGGATAAATAACTCACTTGGCGACGGTTTGGCGACGTCGCCAAATTAAAAGCGTAGCCACGACTACTACTGGCTATTCCATTGACAGGCACAGGTATCTGGCTATGTAGCCGGCGACGTCACCATGGCGTCTCAGTAAGGTAGGGATGATAAAGGTACTTGAGCCAGGTTAGTTGTTAAGTTTTCAATATTACTATATTATACGGAGAATAGAACACTATTGAACCATGTGCTAGTACATTACTAGGGTGCAAAATTAGTTCAACGTGCTAGAACTGGGTCCTTATTTAAGCCCTTTCCACAACTGAGCTATTGTAGTGTATAATATAAACTCATTTATATAACAAATTAACATAGACAAACATAAATATAAACGATATACGTCCTTACGTCGCTTGTTTTATAAACCAGCCTTCATTTTAAGTGTGTGTCGTAAAGATTTAAATTTATATTTAACGATTTTGTTTTCAAACCACTATCTAAAGTACTAATAATTTAATTAGCATTATGTATATTTGGAGATATACCGCAAAGTGAATTCTCTACAGTCTACACTGTATGCAAAGAAAAACTATAATGATTAATATATCTTCTTTCTTTTCTTTCAAGCTTTCCCTGACGTAAGGGGAATTAAACAAAACAAACAGAATTGCAAACAAATCTCTTTGTTATGTGAAACATCTAACGCGTCCGATGGAAGGGTAACGCGTCCGCGTCGCCACGGCATGTACGTGCTGTCCGTGTCGCAGGATTTGGTTATCCGTCGCCACGCACCACTCGTCACGCAACCCCCATCTCTCGTCGCACTTAGCTCGTATGCTTATAGCGTACTATTAAACCCGGTAGACGTTGTCCTGCCCAAACGTAGGCTATTGTATTAAACATTTGGTTCGCAACTAGAATGTGTAATATCTGACACATTTAATTTCACTATCCATTTTTTCATATCACGGCCTTTACACTGTTTTCTAAGAAGTAAATTCCAAAAAAACCTAAAATATAAAGTCAGCTCAACGGCTTAGATGGGGTTGAACAACATATTTTATTACATTACAGTCACGTTTCACTAGGAATGATAATTTAAATAGACAGCGGAGACTTACAAAACTCATTTGCATTGTAACACCATAACTTCAGCTGATGTAAAAAGTTTAAGATCTCGCTCTACGTGAATTTATGGCGGGCAATATCTTGGGGTTAAATGCAGTTATGGGCTTGAGGTTTAGCGCTTTTTATAATAAGATACAACTATTTAAGCTAAACTTACTTTGCTCGTAATCTGTTGTATTAAACTAAATTTTATATAACTGTATGTGATTTATATATCTATACTAACATATAAAGCTGAAGAGTTTGTTTGTTTGCTTGAATACGCTAATCTCAGGTACTACTGGTCCGAATTGAAAAAATCCTTCAGTTTAAGATAGTCCATTTATCGAGGAAGGCTATAGGTAATATATAATCATGCTGACATTAAATCTATTTTTTTTTTACCAAATGTTACGCGGATGCAATCGCGGGCCCAGCTAGTTATAATTAATAAAATAGAAAAATGCATTTTGTTTTTTTTTTAAATTAAATTTCAATATGATGTTGCAAATTAATGTCGAAACGTGTTAATTTAATTGTTGTTTCATGTTTAATAATTATTAGGAAATAATACTAACTATTTTATATTCTTCCATTTCTTAAGTTCCGCTAATTCTGCCGGTGCCGTAACGTATACGCGAAAGGTCACCTATCACGAAATCACGAAAACCGCGGGACGTACAAAGATGAAGTTTATAGTTAGTAGACATCCGCTGAGAACGGAGTTTTTGATAGAGTCAGATTAAGGAGATCTGACGAGTCACGGACGAAGGCGCGAGAAAAAGTAGCTAGAATTTTCAATTTAAAAAAAACTATGATCGTCTTAAAGCATGTAAGTTAATAAGCATAGCGAATAAAAGTTGACATAGGTGTGATGTAAATGGCTTTAAATCGCGGCTTTTTACTTTATCATTTTGAGAAAAAGTCTTTAATATTAAAGAACTAGAGACAGAGATTAGAAAATAGTAAGCTAAATTGAGATACTACAAAGAAATGCAACACTTCACACTCTACAATATCAACAATTTGAAAGAATAAAACTAAAATCATAATTAAAAAAGAATAAAAAAATACGTCTTATAACGACTCTACATATACATATACTTACTCTACATATACTTATTCTGGCTAAAAGCTAGTATATAAGGTTGTGGAAAATAACTCCTATGACTTTTATATAAAAGAAACGTAAGATCAGGTAACAGAACTCGAGAGGCGTATAGGCTGAAATGCAGAATCTCACACTCTACAATATTAACAATTTGAAAGAATAAAACTAAAATGATAATTAAAAAAGAAAAAAAAAATACGTCTTATAACGACTCTACATACATCCTTATTCTGGCTAAAAGCTAGTATATACGGTTGTGGAAAATAACTCCTTTGACTTTTATATAAAAGAAACGTAAGATCAGGTAACAGAACTCGAGAGGCGTATAGGCTGAGAGTTAAACATGTCACGTCAAAGTCAATTCCTTTTCCACCTCGGAGCGTACAAGCGTAGAATATCAAATAAACTTCAAGATTTGAAAGATTCGATTCCTGCACGTAAGTATACCCTTATTCACTTCGTATTCACGAGTCTCCGATTCCAATGGAAGTGAATATATAAATGCGAAAGATCAACCTAACTGGAAATCTTGAAAACCGCTGGATGTATAGAGATGAATTTTGGCTGTGAGGTAATTTATATTATAAATTATTTACGAATTTTTCGATAGGGCCAGATAAAGAATGTGTATTAACTAGTTTAATTTAACAAGCACAAAGTCGCTGGAAATTTCTGACACTCTGTATTTAACTATAGTATGGCTGAAGTCCTTTGTCAAAAACGTACGTTGAACCCTTTTGGAGAGCAGCTAAGGTATCGTTTCCCAAATCGTTTTACAAGGCGCGGTTATTTTTACCACATTATCTGCGTGACATCGAAGGGATTTTAGTCCATAGTTGCTAATTATGATATGTGGATCAGTAAAAAATAATATGTCAAAACATTATAATAACATTTTTCTGGCCCGTTGGCGCAGTGGGCAGTGACCCTGCCTTCTGCTCCCGGGTCGTGGGTTCGATTCCCACCTCGAGTCTGGGTGTATTATCCATATGTATGTATTCATATATTTACAAAAAAATATGTATATTTGTGTATAACATGCGGCTGTGACCTATAACACAGGCATTAAGTTGTCTACCTTAGGAACAGTCGCCCGTGTGTCATATGGCCCTGTATATTAAAAGTAAAGTATTAAATTTAATTTAATTTTTATGAACAATAATTTTATTTTTACCGACTGTCTCGACAGTTTTTTTTTTATGTTACAAGGGGGCAGACGAGCAGGCAGCAGGCACCGAAGTGCCGACCGGCGCCCATGGACATCTGTCCCTCCCCTGCCTAGCCAAATCTATACTGAAACATATAATTCTCATATGTATGTCTCAAATAGATTCCATAAAACATCGAATTGAGCAAAATGGTGGAAAAAGTCCTAACTCTTACTACATGATTATACTTAACTATAAGCTTAATAATGATTTTGTATGTAAATACACATACAATGTAAGTTATTTACAATATAAAACATAGGCTGTATATAATGCTTTATTTATAATTATAGTTTTTTTTTTGCAGCTATGTTACGAATTAGTTTTGTTTTCGTACCAAAATTTGAGTTTAATTTTATTTGACTTTATATTACAAATTTAATGCAATCAAAAAAAAAAGACCCCATTACAAACCTCTTTATGTTGTTTTTACTATTTTCATTGATAATTTCGCTAGAATGGGTAAGAATCGCGAAATAAGAAGGCATATTTGGGACAACTGATTGGTCGACGACCAGTTAGGTCCTCCTGGTATTTCTGAAGCTATGTCATTCAGGTCTATACGTGATCACTTAACTGGACAATGGCAAATACACCGCTGGATTGTGGCAAGCAGCGCGAGCTCGCATCTGCCATAACTCACTTTTGGTTGCTGAGCCAGTTTAGTTAGTTGCTTGTCCGAAATCCCAAAATGCGCGGGACTTACAAAGATGAAGTTCGGCAGGAAGGTAGTTTGCAGTCAGTAGACATCCTGTAAGAACGGATTTTCCGATAGAATTACATGAAGGAGGTCTAAGGGCTCTTGCAAGTTTTATTTGAACGTGGATGAAGTGGCGGGGAACAGCTGGTGTATGATATTGTTATGTATGCGGCAGGCGCCAAGCCGTTCGCGGTGGGGCACGTGACGGGCGCGCAGCAGACCACGGTGTCGGGGCAGGCCATCACCGGACACGCTCCGCCCTCTGTTAGTGTTATTTTTTTATTTTTGTTCACTTTTTGCCATTTTTTTTTGCTAACGCTTTTGGATGATAAGTATATTATGCACTATAATTGTCACTACGAATCTAAAACGGCTTTTCTTAATTTACACTCTAAATAAAAGCTAATTTTGACTAAAATCCTTATAATATTGTCCATTATTTATTAACATAAATATGTAATGCTTAATATTTTACGTAATTTATGCTTTATACGAGAATAATAATTTTATTTTTTCTCCAATATCCTAATTATCTTCATTACTATACATATTTTTTTCTTATTTGCTTATTTACTCATGTTTGTTTATTTTCTTGCATGGGACAATCATAATTCATAACTTTATTTTAGACATTTCTATCTATTATTATTCTGTAGAGTAACAAGGCATAAATACTACATATATAAATAACAGTTTATTATGTACAAAGGCACAAGAGCAATATCGAGGTGGTAATAATCAGTTTGCGTTGACAATTATTAAGGGCTTTGAGAAAGTGGGCGTAGAATAGTTGGGCAAGGAGAATAGTGAAGGCCATAGTTTCATTTGACTAAGTAAACACTATACGAAAGACAATGACGACAGCCTTGACGGCTTTAATGATACTACACCAATCACGTCATGAACACCTGAGCTCTAACGAATGACCAGACGTAACTGACCTATTTTTCGATCCCGAGGTGACTTCATAAAGCTGAATAAAGCTGTCACATTGATTCTCTCCAATAATGAGGGTAGTTATTAAATGAAGGTACCGTCAGTTCCTACATATATGAAAGCTTATTCGTACTGTTGTCATGTTGTGATATGTAAAAAAGTGTTCTCTTTCGTTGCACGCCTACTAACGTGGAATCTGCAGTCTTCGAAGTTGGTTGTGTAGGTACCGAACATTATTAACCTTGTAGTTATTGCACCATACCTTTTTGAGTCCTCAAAATTGTTTTTGTTTCTCTAAAACTCTAAAGTTAATGTAGCCAATAAAAAACCAAAAGAAAAATAGATTATTGCACCGAGCGGAAAGTGACTCACTCAAATTTATTTGATTGAATGATGTTGCAAAAATCGATATAACTATATCCTTTGCGACTAAAATTAAATTGAAACAGTAAAAACTATGATAATTAAGTTTTGTAAATAAAACTTTTCAGGCGACTCAAGTTCAACAAACTAAGGTTACGTCCATACTGACAGAACCGCAGCGCGCTCTTCTGACGACCATCACCAGCGGAAAGGAGATCATCAAGCAAACGGAAGAGGGATTGAGCAGGGTGAGATAATAGCACTTGAGATAATGTACAGATATACATCTGTATATATCTCTATATATGTCCAAGACTGTTATATATCGTTTATTGAAACGACTGTTCTATTTCTGTGAAGTGAATGAACTTATTTATTTATAATTGAGTATAAGCCGTCATTAATAAGAGAATGAATCTAATCTTGCACTTCTTACAACAGTGATTCCTTGATCTGTAACATCAGCAGTTTTTGATGTCTTAAAGAAAACAAATCTGTTTATAAGTTCTAATGCAAAATGATTATGCGGATCTGGTTATACACGTATAAATATTTTTTGTTTTGCCATATAGGCCGCGCTCCCGCAGTTGGGTCAAGACGCTGGTTCAGTGAAATAGATGCGCGCCACCGTAATCAAATTTACATAGCTTAAATTCAATAACAATATAATAAAAGCTGATTAAGTCTATGCCGTTTGCACATCAAATAGTAAAAAAGCCTATTTTTGCTTTTCATGCATGCATGCACTAGGAGCAGTCATCCAAAATGGTAAAGCACTTTCTTGGTCGACTATACAAGTAATAATATGAAAAACTGGTCCTATATTTAAATTTTCTCTATTTTAGACTATGTACAATACGATAAATAACCTTCCGTTTTTAGGTTTCTGTAGGCATATAAGGAAACCTTACAGTTTCACTCTGTCCGTCCGTCTGTCCACTCATGCCTAGCAATTATGTATTTTATTTATATATTTAATGACAAATCAATAGCCAAAAAACGTTACAGTTTCCCAATTTGTTTTTCGGGGACAAAATACTAAAATAATAATACATAATTTTTATTTTTATCATGGCTGGTCAATACATTCTAGTAAAATTTTTACCTTTTTTTTTTTATGTAAAAAATGTCTAATTCCGGACACCTATGAAGTATGTACACTTATGAACAGAAATGGTTGACACTAATGTATTACGGACAAATTTTATTTTTGGGATCATAAAATATTAATAATTTTCATTTTTTATGGGTGGCTCCCTAGATGTGAAGTGAGTAGAGGTGAGTTTTAATCATTCATTGAATAGCTCTTACAAAATTAAGGGAAGGTTTTACACAGTTTTTTTTATTGCGTCTACTATTTTCCAGTAAGAGGCCTTCAAAATTTTGCAGGGTGCCTCCCCTAGGAATATCAAACTCTTAAATGCAGTCTTGAAATTTTCCACTTTGATAGGACAAGCTATCGATATGCGAATTTAGACAACTTTAGAAATTATTTGACAAATACGTTTTTCGCATATCATATACGGAACCCTTGTCCTGACACGCTTTGGGCCACTTTATTTTGCCGCCCTTGCTCGCTCAAAGCTTTTGAAAGAGTATAAATACCATTTATGAAAACACTCCAAATATTCCGGCGATAAACAGCACGTTATTTACTCCTTCAGATAATCAAAGCATGGACGTGTGAAAATACATTATATATGCATTGAAGCTTGAACAACCACATGTAAATTTCACTTAAAGACTATTATCGTGTGTGTTTTCACTCGAAGATTAAACTATTTACATAGAAATTACTCTCTGAGTGTAATGTAATGTACACCCAGATGCCTATCTGTTTACACATTCGGCACTACATGCGCCGAGAAAATAGTTGGATAACCAACTTGGTTTGATGAGAACGTATACAATTATCGAGAGGAGAAATACATTAATATGTACCAACAGTTTGGCAATTAAACAGTAATACGTTAACAGGTAACACTACCACGGACAAAACAGAACGATCTCATAAAAACATCTATGTGTTGCCAACGCCAGGTGACATTTGATTAGTTGGCGCGTTTTGGCTTTCACTTATGCGGGAGCCAGACAGCTCAAAGTGCTTGTACATTTTTGTCCTTGAAGACTACAAAGTACTACAAAACTTTGCGCTGTTATACAAAGTCCCCGGCCACACTACATTGTTGTCGCAAACATTTCTAACCTCCTATTTAGCGATGAATACTGGCAGCACTGGCACATAAGAAATACACTGTTGTCAAAGATATAAAAAAAGAAGAACATTATGCAATAATGGTGGGAATTAAGGGGCAGCCAGTAATAAATAGCGCAAACATGATAAATGTTAACAGTGATCATTCAAATGAAGCTATTTCTGGGTCCGGCGTTATGAATGTTATCGCCAAATGGAGGGGTTAAAAGAGAAGATAGGTTTGACTGACGGTCATTGAAATATGAGGAATTTAATTTAAATAAATATTCTAATATTGTATATGTTCTATTTTGAGTAATAAAAGCATTTTAGTGTACAATTTGTTCTTTATGTTAATAAGTATGAAAGCGAGCCAGCACAATTTAAATATGTCAACAAGAGAGTCGATGTCCACAGGTCCACAGCCGTGCCACTCTCTGGGAACTTTATACCTCGCACAATTCCTTTGTGGAATCAGTTGCCAGCTTCGGTATTTCCGAACGGATACGACTTAGGGACCCTCAAGAAAAGAGCATTAGATTTAAGTATCATATTATGCTTATTTAAAGCTGTGTACAAAATTTTCATTCTTAGTATAAAGATATCTATTTGACAATTTAATCACGTTAAATGTCATAATTATCAAAACGATGTCATTATGTCATGGTTGTGATGATTACGCTTTGACAGCATTCAATAATAAAATGTGTAGACGTGTGTGTAAATCGTTTGGCACTGGTGTGAGTGATATTTTTACTTTAATGATTGAATATATTTAGAGTGCATCCTCGTCTTCCTAGCGTTATTCCGGTTAAAAATCAGGGTCCGCTTAGATTGTAGAGGATGTGGCTGATATTTGGAATGCATATATTATAAAAATATTCAGCATTCGGACACCATTCTCTCTATAAGCTAATATTGTGCTACATTTCATACTCCTGCGTTCGTGCAATTTTCGCAAAATGGCACGGAAATTATTTTGTTTAACTGTTAATAAATAGATATGCTGAGTAGCTGCCGTTTTGCATCGTTGCACTGCATGCACAGATAGGTGCGTCAAAGATTTTTATCAAATTTTTCTTTTTTACTGTTGTTGTTTGTTTTTTTTTTAATTTAAGAATAATTTGTATAAAATAAGATTTAGATTTTATCTCTGTATGTATTGTTTCTTTTTTTTCTGTGTGTACTGTAATGTGTCGCAAATAAATACGTTCTTATTCTTATTCTTATAATAAAATAGATATGTAAGCTACTATTGGCTGTTAGTTGAAGACGCAATAAATTAAATCAATAATCACATAACATTCCGACAGAACACATGGCAACCAATGAAAAAAACGTGACGTGCGACCTTAGGGGAAAGCATGACTTGGGAGCGTTTTTTAGATTTTTGGCAAATCATCCAGACGAGTCACGGGATAAAGTCAGGAGACATTAATTGTTAGATGTTTCGCACGTTCTTCGCTTACGTTGAATATATCGCAATTTGTTTTTTTATATTGCTTCATATAATATAGAATTTTATTTAAGACCTTCACAGTCAGCTATAAATATTTTGGAAAGGACAGTCATCAAATGATTGTAATTTGATGATTAGAGCATAGTATTCTCTAACGTTATTATGTCAGTCTTCGGAAAATTCGTTATTATCTATATCCTCTGTGATGGCTACTTAGACAAATTCAATTTAGTACTTTCGGATTATTTTAGCGCTATTTTCTATCAACTGTGGTAATATTTTTTGTAACCTTGGCGTTCAGATCATTTCGCTTTCGCATTTTTTGTTAAAATGATTTTTATGAAAATCTTATTACTATGGCGTTATGCGTTACGCAATTCTTTGTGATGTCGGTATAATTTAGCCATTCTTTCTTGACGTTTGATTGATTTGATATATACATTCATTGATTAACGATGCCATTAGTTGGTAGATTCTTCTTTTATTTGGCTCGTATGACAGCTTACATCACAATTCTAGCAGCTTCAGCAAAAAATATTATCAAGATTTTCAAAACCTGGAATTTATCTCTGTTTGTATGAAATTCAAATTACGTTACGCTTTTCCTGATTGGAATCTTTTGATTCGTTGGTCAATAAATACTCGATAATATCCACCCTGATATTTTATGGGTTTCGTTTCGTTCGTCGTTTATATTACCGATATTGGATTTGAACCAAATACCAATCAACTTACGACCCCGCCTATCTTTGTAGCGTGCAGAATTAATTATGTTTGAAAACGTTTTACCATAGGAAACATTATGTTATTCTACTTTAGGTTCATTTTCGTTTCGTGTATTTGTTTTTCAATACTGTAAACAAAATATATCCCGCGACATATAATATCTGGTGATTTGCCAAATCTTCTATCAATATAACGATGTCCATGAGTGACAGTTTATTGTTGTCATATAATACCTCTATTATGCAATGTAAATGCTTTACTATAATGCATTATCGTAAATGTCGCTTTAATACATGATTACATTGATGATTCTATTTGATGTGGAGTGTTTATCGATTCTATATTTACTTTATGGGAACTAACTATGGTTATAAAATATTACTCATTATCCAAATATGCATATGGCAAACGCGTGCTCGCATTTACGGCTACTGTGAACTGGTCTATCACATTAGCGGAATATCTATTGGATCAAATCGTCCAGATAAAAGAATATAAAGATTATTTGTAGAGATCTTTTAAGACAATTTATTTAATAATTTCATCACAATTGTTAAAAATTGCCTCTTTTTTAATGCACATAAAAACTTTTTTTTGAACATGCACGTTTTAAGATAACTATGATGGCGAAAAGGAACATTATTTAAAAAATAATAATAACGAAATGAAACATACTGACTAAAAGGCAGTCGAAAATATTCTTTCACATCATAATCGAAAACATGTTTACAAACGCCATTTCATTTAAATCGTGTTTACAACTACAGATGCGCTAGATCGTCATGCGGAAACGTGGCGTCGGCCAAACCTTCCGACAATATTTGAGAAATACTTGTAAATATATTTTTAAACGTATGGAAACTTGTCCTCCCTCCAGTAATGACCTCAGCCCGTTGATTAATGATATGGTTCATATAATTGAAAATTCATAAATGTTAACTCCACTTTAAATATAAATACAATCATATTTTCTGTCTGCTCATAATATATAAAAATGGTATTAAATGAGGGGTAATCTAAAAGCCGTGCGTTGGATGGAAGATGTATACGATTAAAGTTTTTATATACTTCACTAGCTGTTTCCCGTGACTTTGTACGCGTAAAATTGAGAGTGCCCATAATCGGGCAATATCAAAAAATTATTACTTGGTAGATGTTTACTAACTATAAACTATTTCCTTGCCAAATTCCTTCATTGTACGTACCGCGGTTTTTGAGATTTCACGTTAGGAGCCCTATCGCTTATATATATCTATATATATTTATATAATTTGTTTGTCATAAATACATCAGTTGTTGCTTAAAAATAAAATACGCGAAATAAAAAAAAAAAAAAAAAACAAATCTTTCTGATATAGACACTAAGGATCGTTCTTAGGATTAAGTTTTTAAGTCACATCAACCATATCTTCTGTAATTTACGAGGACCCTGCAACTAGACCGGGATAACGTAGGAAGAAGATAAAACATATTAGATCTTATTGAGAATTTAAGGCATCATGGGATCAAATCAAGTATGTACATACAAGCATCATACTAATATTATAAAGGCGAAAGTTTGTACACATGGGTGTATGTTTGACGCTCTTTCACGGAAAAACTACTCAATGGATTTTAATAAAACTTTAAAATAAAATAGTTTATACATCAGAATACCACATAGGCTATAAATTATAAAGCTCTTGTGTGAATTGTCCAAAATATAGCGATAAATGTTAAGTAAGTAGGAGAAAATTCTGCTGTCTGCGAGCTATCTGGAGTTCTCTGCAAAAACTTCTTCAAGAAACTTCATACCTCGCTACAATTCCTCTGTGGAATCAATTACCAGAGTCTGTATTTCCGTACGGATACAACTTAGGGACCTTCAAGAAAAGAGCATACTCATTTCTCAAAGGCCGGCAACGCATCTGCGGTCCCACTGGTGTTGCAGTTGTCCATGGGCGTCGGTAGTCACTTAGAGTACTTCCTGCTCGTTTGCCCCTTGACATATATAAAAAAAAAACCGTTTACACATATATGAAGGAAATGTTTATCTTAAATAGTTAAACAAAAAAGCCAGCAACAGCAACAGTGTACTTTCATGTTTAAGCCATTAACGCCAAAGTAGTAAACAATTATGGAACGGGCAAGTGAAAGGAAAAAGGAACGGGAACGGGGCCAATATTATATAATAATAATAGAATAAAGTAAATAGTAAGTAACCCAACGTTCGCGTAGGACAGCGTCTGTCGGGTCCGTTAGTATAAAATATGTGTATGTAAACCACAGTATACAATGTCGAGACAATGCCCTTTTAGACTTCCACAACAGTCTAATGTATACACTCACAAACGAAGCTAAAAGAGTAGATACACAATTCTGACACTAAAGACACACACAATGACAAATAATGCACAATCGTATTTACATTACAAATGGTTTTCAACAATGTCAACAGCAGTCCTGGCGGAAGGCCAAATGCGAACACTCTTCAGACCAACATGAACAGTAATTGTCAACATTACAGCACTCGTACTGAATGCTGTTGCCAATGATGAATTTTGTTGAAGTCTTCCAAATAAAACTGTTTTGTAATGAAAAATTCTTTGGACAGGTTTGGATCTAAATTCGTTTAAGTCTTTGTATATATTTATATAATTCTACTGTATGAACTGAACTCCTTCTTAACGGCTGGACCGTGGACCGATTTAATTGAATTTTTTTGCGTACGTTAGGTAATATATACTAATTTACGAAACGGGAATGGGAACGGGAACGGAAAAGAAAATGGGAACGGGAATGGGATCGGGTTGTTAGAGCTAGTATAAACCAAACAATGTAATTTGTCAAAGATACCTATATAGCTCACTCACAAGCCGACGCTACTGTCTATGCGGTGATGACAGTACTTCTTATTTGGCAGGTTTTTTATTCACTTTAATGTCAACTGTTGTACAATGTAATTAATATAAGTATTCAATTCCAATCCAATATTATTTTCGTCCATCCCCAATACGGGTAAATAATAGGAAAATATTATAGGATAATAAAATGTAGTAAATAGTAAGTAACACAAACTTCGGGCAGGTCAACGACTGCGGGGTCCGCTAGTATTTGATAAGTTTTCACTTCTGTCGGTAGTTTTATGGTGGCTGTGTGTTTTTAGAGTTCCGTACCTCCAAAATAAAAAAGGAACTCTTATAGGATTTCGTTGTCCGTCTGTCTATCTGACTATCAAGACCCTTTTTCTTAGGAACGCGTAGAGCTATAAAGTTGAAATTAATAGAAAAAACTAATGTTTGCAGTCCCTTCAAAAAATCAACCCTCTAAGTGGACGTAATCAAAATATGTGACTATTTATGTTGCATTTCCCACAGTCAAAACCTATAGCGTATTTCACTTTGACCCAGAGTCAAGAAATTTGGCAAAAATCCTAAAACTGTAAATTTGTAGTTACATCATCAAAAAAATGCAGCGAATTCTTCATATTAAAAATATTACGAAAGGTATAAATCTTAAAAGAACCTGGTAAAGTATTACGTGATGGTACAGAACCTTCAGTGCGAGAGTCTGTCTCACACATACCTGCGTTATTTTATGTAGTTATGTTACGTAATAAAGGTCGATTGGTTATTAGTACCATAAAAAAATATCGGCCATGATTGTCGCTCGCTTTGAATTGTTGATTTGATTTTAGGCATTCTGTAGTTTCATCATAGCTACATTATATCAGTGGCCGGGATTAGATTCGATTGCTAGGTTAACTAGCTGTATCACAACGTGATAGATGGGTGCCCAATTCTGACACAGTGTTTTTCAAATATCAGACCTCCGGGTTTCAGAAGGCACATAAAACAGTTGGGTTTAATGTCGTGAGCTGGTAGAGACTAAGGAGTTCTGTACCCTAATTTTTAAAGTAAGGATATTGCAAACTAATTGAGAAAAATAGCGCACTCCATAAATTTTTCTGAAACTTCGAATAATTGAAATAGATTTTAAAAGCGAAATCTAATTTTACTTAACTAACCAAGTTTCGACACCTAGTCACAATCAAAATGTTTGAAGTTATTTTTTAAGACAAGGAGCAAACGAGCCGGTGGTTCACCTTATTTTGACTCAATTAACGAAACCATGGACAATATCGCTACCAGAGAACTCACTGCTGGTCTTTGAGATTTTCGTATTGTCTTCGTTATGGTGGCTAAGTACTATAGTGTTTCGTACTCACCATCTGTCTAGCGAGAAGCGTGGCGACGTGCACGCACGTGTTGGTGGCGAGCACCTGCGCCGCGGTGGCCGTGCACGACACCATCACACGCGACACCAGCGTCACTCCCGTCGTCAGACACCTACAAACAAAACAAACGATAAATGTAACAAAAAAAAGAAAAAAAATACAGTTTAATTGAGAACTTCTTCCTTTTTGAAGTTGGTTGAAAAGTAGTTTAGTATACAATCTGTTCAGTCTAAAACTGCACACCTCTTCACTAAATTTGCAACCCTTCCTTGTGTGTGTGTAGTAGGGTGACCCATATTGCTTTCATTAAAACTATTCCTTTTTGTATGTGGATTGTTTATATTCATGAAATCTAGTAGAGTTACATTTATATAAACAATAAAGAATGGAAAATGCATACCAAGAATCATATTAAATATGCGAGTATAATATAATCGGACTCCATGGCCATCAAATAAATGATGCAACATTACCACGTATTGTAATTTTTATCATATTTGGTGAAAACTGCAAAAAAAATGAATAAGGATTCTTGAATGTAATCTAATCTAGATTACATTCAAGAATCGTAGAAGTAATTTTAAAGTATGGGAAATTTCATATTCCCCTTTCTGATAACTATATATGGGACACCCTATTGTGCAACGATTTTATTCTAAATTCAAAAGACGTATTCGTTTATACACATTTTACATGTAGGGGTGTTTGGAGGGGCGTGCAGTTTTAGAATGTACGAGCTATACCTTCGCCCCCGTACTCACTTGGCCGACATGGGCGGGTTGAGGTCCTCCTTCTCGGCGCCGACGGCCAGTATCTGTGACACCACCTTCATAGCCTGGAACCTCTGTACGGCTGCCTTCTCGGTCATGTTGTGCTGCGAAGAGAAATACATTTTTGGCAAACGTACATTTATGAAAACACTTTGCCCTCATTCGCACGAGAGTTTGAAAAGCGTTGCGGCAAATCTCGACGTTGATGCTTTTTTGGCGTCCTTGGTACAAAAATATAGCGTTTGAAAATAGAACATCGCTCGGTAGAAAAGCGTCGCGTTAAGAAATCGCTGACGCGTGAACACAATTTTGGGAGGTCATATGTCCTATTTGAACGCTTTTTTATCGCGCGGTAACAAAGCTCTCGTGCTAATGAGGGCTTATGCAATTAGGAGAAAGAGCAAAAGCGTAAATCAGTAAAGTTTCCACTGAAAATATAACTTAATAATACAAAGGCGAAGTCAATTGTCGGAACCAAAGCAAATTGAAATGGGACCACACGGGAATAAAAACATTCAAATAAGAAAATAACCATCAAAATCGGTTCAACCAGGCGAAAGTTCTGAGGTAAAAACATTTAAAATCAAATTGAGAACTTCCTCTATTCTTGAAGTCCGTTGAAAATTGGAAAGTCCATATACTTATAACATCCTCGAGGCCTATAACAAAAACTCAAGGCAAATTTTTATCACTTTATCTGCCAGTTTGTTCCGGGTAATCTCCGAAACTGCAGGATCGATTTCGGGACTTCCACTGACACATAGCTGATGATGCAAGATGTAACATAGAATACTTACAAATAGAATACTCACAAAATCACTAGTTAAAAGTTGCGGGCTACAGCCAGAACAAAAATTTTAAAAATGTAATAAAGCTATCACTTACCTTTTCAAATTTCTCCATCAATCTGTACAGTTCATTCACCTGCTTCTCCAAAAATGGCATGTCCAAGTCGACTTTCACTTTCTTGTCACTCCTACCGCTGGTTCGACTCATGTCACTCAGAGAGCTGCACACCGAGCTGGCTTTGGTTAACTTCGGCCTCTCTTCTCCATTCTTCTTCTTTTTCTTCTTCTTCGGCTCCTTCTCCTCTTGGACTTTATCCGCTTGATTACTAGCATGCGCTTCTTCGATTTTGGGGCTGGAATCCTTACTTGCCGCTTTGGAATCTTTGGAGTCGTTACAAGTACTAGTATTGTCCTTTGCAAGTACTGTATCCTTTTCTGCGTCGCATTTAACATCGCCGTTGGTTATCTTGGGTTTCTTCTTCTTCTTGCCGGTGGTTTCTGGTTCGTGGTCGGTACAGTGGTGGTGGTTTTTGGTTTCGTTAACCAGCGGCGCTATTGTGTGCCTTATGGAGCTGATAACACGGTACACTTTGCTGGTCACCGGGTTCAGATACGTGTCAAGGGTGGTTATGTGGTCGTCGCAGATCTGGTTTGGGTTTCCGCTGTTGGACCAAACGTTGTTAAAGTTATAGGAGATGAATTAGAGTTCGTCTATGTCACACGTTAAAAGGAGGGCGGGTATCAACAAAATGTGTCTTATTGTAATTCACTCTTAACTAAATAATTAATTAGTGAACTTAAACTATTGCACGCCTAAAATGGCAAACTGCTGTGGCAAGGATACTATTGGCACCAATAGATGACTTAAGAAAAACTGATATAACTGAATATGCCTTGAATGCTTTGGCAGAGTCAAAGATAAAGGAATTATACTTGGTAGGCAGAAGAGGGCCATTAAATGTTGCATTCACTATTAAAGAACTCCGTGAACAAATTAAACTAAAAGATTGTGCTACTGTTTGGAGAGAAAACGATTTTCAAGGTGTTGCTGATGTTGTTAATACATTACCTAGACCTAGAAAGAGATTAACTGAACTTATGCTGAAATCTCTAAGCGAAAGTCAAAATAAATCAACAGAAACAGTTAATAAATACTTCAAACCCATTTTCCATAGAAGCCCTCATAAATTTTTAGTAGATGACCAGAATTCTTTGATAGGTATTGAACTTACTTGTAATAAATTAGTAGGAGACAGTTTCGAAAATCAGAAATGTGTACCTACTAATGAAACAGAAATTTTGAATTGTACTCTTGCTCTACGTAGTATAGGTTATAAAAGTATTAACGTTGATAAGGACTTAAATTTTGAAAAGGGTTTAGTCAGGAATGATAAAGGTCGTGTTATAACAAGTGATGTCAGTGGGTTGGGTAAGCTTTATGTAGCAGGATGGTTAGGTACAGGTCCTGTAGGAGTAATATTACATACAATGGGTAATGCTTTTCAAGTGGCTAAATATATATGTGAAGATTTACAAAAACAAGATCAAGAATTCAGCCGAGGTGGTTTTCAGGAAATTAAAACAAGTATTTTAAGAGATAATACTGTTATAGATTGGAGTGGCTGGGAGAAAATTAATAAATTTGAAATTGAACAAGGCAAAGGAAATGGGAAACCTCGAGAAAAAATTACCTCAATTGAAAAAATGATAGAAATAGCAAAACTGTAGATATTTAGAATAAAAATAAAGGGTATATAATTGAATACATAATGCAAGTTGTTGTAGTTAATTTTTTTGCACATGTATGAATGGGTAACTATTAAGTTTAAATGTAAGTTTATATGTTTTAATAATGCTATTCAAATTTTATATAATAAATTTTTATACTTGTTAATTGTTTTATTTTGTTCATTGTTATTCAAATGCTGATATTTCAAAATGTTATTAGTATAGAAAAATCAAACAACCAAATTTTATTTTTGCCCAAATAAATAAGACTGCAAATGTATTCTCTTTAAAATTCTAAAATGCTAATTTCCCAACTTAAGTAAGATTTTAAAAAGAAACTAAACTGTATTAGGCTTTACGTTCAATTTGTTACATTGATTTCTGTAATCAATTATAAATTTTATTTTTACTCTAGCAACAAATAGTAAATAGCTACCATTAGAATACAATTGTTTTTACCCCTTTTATATATACATATATTCGTATTAAATTTTTAGTCGATAATAAAATAGAGTTATAACTTTGTATTGATTAGTTTTATATACATTTTGATTTATTCGAGTACTTTTGTGTTGTTTTTTCCTTAGTTTCTTTTTTTCATGTAATGTTATTTATTTTTTTAAATTACCGCTCAGTTTCCTCAATACCTTCTTCTCATCACACGACACTGGCGAAATCTTCAAGCCAGGCATAGCCTCATTTGAATGATTATGTAGACTGTGTAGCTGCGCAAAGGTTTGTTCAACTTTGTAGTCTTCAAGGATAAAAATATACAAGCACTTTTAACTATCTCTGACTCCGGCATAATATTAATAGAGTACAATATATGATACAAAAAAGTGTTGTCTACCTTCTAGAATACAAACCATAAAATATATGGTTTTTATTCTATTCATGGTAGTCGGTAATAACAAGCACATGAGAATCTAATTATAAGCCACAAAGTTGATCTAAGAATCAGTTTCACTTAATGTTATTAGACAAAAACTGTACAACAATCAATATGATTCATGATATTTTATCAGTAATTAGTTTTCGAAGAAAAAAATACTGGTTAAAAACACATCTTAGCAGAATCAATATTCCAGTAAAAATCACTCCCGAATTTAAGTCGGTAAAAAAAAGAATAACTTTGTCTTTTAATATTTGTTCTGGCAACATCTAAATACAACGTAATGCTAACTTCCTTTTTCTCGTGTTCTTTTGACAACACGAGGTTATAATTCGTAATTTACGAAAAGGTTTGTAAATATTCAGTATTAATGTTATATTATTATGTTGATAGATATACCGAAGTGCAATAGTGTATGTGATGGGAAGAACAGTCCCGCACAGGACAAGCAAATGTAGGGGTACATTTTAGAGCACTTTCACAGCACTCAATAAAATTATACCTATTATTATAGTTTCTCTAAAGAAACAGTTAAAGTAATATAAGTCTTTTTTTTTCTTTGTATTTATACGAAAAATAAGGCTAAAAGTTACTTTTTGTACAGTATACTATATCCTTTCCAATGCAGCATAAAGTACCCGACTGACAAGTCTGAGATACAAGACTATAATCAATTGTTACTATAACTTCATTTATTTCACATCCTTAAGCTTAGTAGGAGGGGAAAAGGGAATATTAGACATACCTAAAAAGTATTCCTAATATTCTTTAAAAAAAAAAAACAAAAATCTCATTTATTATTTAGAGGAATGATAGAATATATAAGAGGTAGGCTATGCGTCGTATTTTTTGGTAAAATAAGCATTTTCAAAGCGAACGTAATCGTCAAAAATGGTTAGCTGTCTATAAATTTTTCATTTGAGTAGGTGTTTTATATTTATGGCTGTTTTCGCACTCTCGTCTATATGGTAGGCGCCTAATTAGTCATACTCGATGATTAATATCTCAACACAGCTATAAATTCGGATAATTAAGCTGATTTATAACTTTATAGAAACAATGTAAACAAATGCTGTCGCTAAAAATTTAATATCTTTAATTGTATTATTATTTGTGTGTTGTATTGTAACTGAATTTGGTCTAGAAGATACAACAGATTTTTAACTGACAGAATCAGGCGTTACTTTGCGGAAATCAATGACATGCATGAAAAACTAAACTACTTTATTAAAGCAAAGCAGTTTCGTTTTTCATGCAACAGATTTTTATTAAATTTTGTATATATGCTTCAGTAGATTTGAGTTTGGTTTTCACAATTCGGTTCGATGTTGTTTTCGGATTTTAATTTCTTTTTTTTATAAACGAACGCAACGTTTTCTAATATTTATAAAAACAGTTATTTCTCGTAATTTAGATGGTTTTGATGAGGCTCTGTAAGTCACTGATAGCAGTAATGCAAAAATTTTCATAGGAAAATCTATTAGCAGCCAATAACTAATAGCCAATCATCGTCAAAAAAAGGTTTTCTTAATACCCTTAAAATCTGAAATATAAATATATATAGAGGTATATGACACACGGACGTATGTTACTAAGGTAGGCAACTTAATGCTTGTGTTATAGGTAACAGCCGCCTGTTATACACAAATGCTTTTTTTTTGAAATATATAATATATATATGTATGTATTTATATATTTCTAAAAAAATGTAATAATATATGGATAATACACCCAGACTGGAGGTGGGAATCGAACCCACGACCCCCGTAGCAGAAGGCAGGGTCACTGCCAACTGCGCCAACGGGCCAGCCGAAAATGAATTGTAAACGATTCATTGTCAATAATTGATTTAATGAAATTTATACTTTGTATTCATTAATTATTTTCCTTCCAAATACGCAGTAATCATAAGTGATAAGATGTTATGTATCACTACATAACTCAACAGAAAAGACGCCTTTACTCCTTAGAACCAAAACAGTAATGTTGTATGAAATTTCATTAATGCACTTTTTTATTTTCATATAAATTTACGACAGAGCTTGAATGTCTATCATTAGATTCATATAAAATGTATGCATTGGATCAAAAAGATACTGGCTGAAAATAGAAAATTTATCGAATAATTTCGTAAAAAAAGAAATCGCTCGCATTCTATACCATTGTAAAACTTTCATTCAAGAAAAGTTAAAAAAACGGAAATAGACAGCGACGTAGTGGAGAGAAAAGTAGATTACGCACCTTGCTTAAGTGAGTAATTAATGCACTCGTGCTAATTTAGTGCCCTCGCATTAGGGTACCAACATATCTCTTGTGCAGTTTCGACTCACTTTGTGCTCGGTGCAATAATCAACTATTACGTAATTGTCACTACCAACTACTAAACATTAAAGTACTTTTACCTCTTTAAATAATTTACCATTTCAAATACAAAAAATTATCTGATGCTACAAACATTGGCATTAACAGATTATAAATGTACTTGACAAAATAATTAAGGTCTCTGTACGGTTTGCTTAATAATGTATATATTTTTACGTCCCATATTATTTCGTATTAGACGAACAATGTTTTTAGAGCCTCGTGGTAACTAGCACCAGATGTTTTAATATAAAAAATATCGACGTTACATCTAATGCTAGAGCCAGACATAGCTCAAAGTGTTTGTACATTCTTGTCCTTGAAGTCTACAAAGTTCCACAAAACTTTGTGCAGCTACACAAAGCCCCCGGCCACACTACATGATCATTAAAATGATCATTCAAATGAAGCTATGTCCTCCGGCATAAAACACTAATTAAAAAAAAACAAATACTGCTAGGATTTCTGTAACGTTCTATTAAGGTTCCAAATGTATCTTTTTGAAATCTTCTAGGATTTCTTAAGCTAAAGATGCTTAATTGTCTCAGTGGTTAATGGTTTTTGGTAATTTTCTGGATCTTTTGCCAAATTTTAATACTGGCTTATAAAGAGAAGAGTCCACAGTATAAAAATATAATTGTACAATAAGTTATTGCGTCATCAGCCTACCGACCTACTTACTCTGTGGTTGTGGCACGGGACACAAGGCCGCGGTCACACCGCTCGTAATCTATTAGGGCCTCGCCCATCACATGGGCAGCCGTTTGTGCCATACTGAGACGTCACTTGTTAGCTCCTTCTGTTACAAAGTACGACCGCAATGTAATAAAAATGGGACCTTTAGGCTATATTTCATCAAGCTAATGTTTTTCACCTAAATTTACGCGGACGAAGACGCAAGTAATAACTAGTATACACATGAAACCACTTTATTATATTGTTGAGCAGGAAGCGTATTGGAGACGTGATTTCGTGATTTATTATCGGAGACGTAATGGTTCAGTGGCTAACAGTGTTAAGATTTTATTTATGACTAGCTGTTATACGCGACTTCGCGATAAATTCAAAGATGTTATTCAATACTGCTTCCTACCCGTGGCTTCGTCCGCGTAAAATTAGGTGAAAAGATTAAAGAAAAGCCTGATGATGTATAGAGTAGAGCCTTTCTAGATAAATGGGCTATCTAACATTGAAAGAATTTTTCGAATTGGATCAGTGGTTCCTGAGATTAGCACGTTTAAGCAAGCAAACAAACAAACAAACACTTCAACTTTATATATTAATTAATTTAGATAGAGATGGCCATGTTTTGAAACATTCATTGTTAGATGTCTGGTTCTTAGATATAATTAAATTAAATAAATAAAAATAATATATATAATGTTCCGTGTGAAGTGGATAGCGATGGGATAATTCTTGCGCCTCCGAACGGTTGTTTATTTTACCGTGCCATCAACTTTCTAAACGTAATAATATTTTTTGAAATCTTAAGTAAATAAGCACAACCAATGAAAAAGCAGAGCATCAATAGCACAACTGTAACAGGTATGGAATGAAATCCGCAAGATACTTGGTTCAATCCCCGACGACGCTGGGGTATTATCGCACCCCCTCCTAACATAAGCTTTTAATACAATCTTAATAGAAGGAGAAACGGGAGTATTAGACATACCTAAAAAGTGTTATTAATATTCTTTAAAAAAACATCAAAATAATAAAAAAGTTTAAAATTTTTTGACGTTACAACACCTTAATCTATTACTAATAAATAAAGCTGAAGAGTTTGTATGTTTGCTTCGAAGCGCTAATCTCAGGAACTACTGGTCCGTTTTGAAAAATTCTTTCAGTTTTGGATAGACCATTTATCGAGGAAGGCTATAGGCTATATATCATCACGCTAAGACCAAAAGGACCAGAATACCATGTTTTAAAATCGGGGAGATTTTTTTCTTTTTGAGAGCTTCCTCTGAGTGCGCTGCGTAAACGGTTAGTTTCGCAAAAATCATGTAAGACAGAATTTTTCTCCCTGTAGGCTTTTTAATTATTTGTAAAGGTGATTTTATCAACATGATATTAATCATTCCTCTAAAAACTGTTTTTTAAACCCCTAAGTGTCACGAGTGGCTCACGCAGACGAAATCGTGGGGTACAGCTAGTCTTATTCATATGTATAGACTAGCTGCTTCATTGCAATCTCTAAATCTTTTGTTAAAATTAGAGATGTGCTGGATCGTTAAAAATAATTTTATCGGCGGACACTCTACTTCAGTAACATAAAAAATTTAATGAAGCGTACAGACGTGGAAGTAACAATATAAAATACATATAAAGTATACGTATATCATTAATTTGCCGACTGAACCGGTTCCCCTATAGGTTTATTAATTAATTAATTAAGACATAATCAGCCGTGAAATTACTGCCAATTATGTTATTATATTATAAAACGTGACAAAGCAAATTATTACCTCTTTATTGATCAATTAAAAAAGAGAGGGGGGGGGGTGAAATCAATTAGTTCCCACCGGCGTCGTTGATATTGTACCTACTGTGAAAATTTCACAAGAGATTGATTAAGCCTTCAAAAATATGATGCCTTGTTGTTGATTAATAAATAAAACTGTGGTTGCATTAGGCCGCTCTGTGATTTAAAATATAGACACTTATTTGTATTTCAAAAAAGTATAATTTACCAAAAGAAGTGTAAAACTGTAGTGTAGCTGGCTTAAGATAGCGTCATATCATGGCATATATCAGTTACGAGTAATTATCGATTTTTTTAATCCACCAGAAGACTAGACTTTACAGCGTCATCTACAAATTATTAAACAAGAATAGTAGCTTTAAAAGAATCACTTTTAGTTGACAACTCTGGCTTTCTTAGATACATACTACAGAACCATTTTGCGGCTACAATTTTTAACTCATTACGAGGAAACAAGAAGTTCTGACATAGTTTCCTACATATTGCGTCGATTTGTGATAATGATTTAAGGCCTCCCATTTCTTTCAATTTAAGATTTAATTAATTTGCATCTACCCTCTTTGTAATTTGTCACCGTTATTCAATTACAAGTTAAAAGACGGCGTCTGGGGGGAAACTTTGTATTGTTTTCAATGAGGATATACAAAACAAAACGTCTAACGCTACCATATTCATATTCATGTCAATGTATTAACTGCTTGCCTGTATATTGACTACCCTTCAGAGACCCTATCTTCCGCTCCGGGGCCGTGGGTTTGCTTCCCGCCATGAGTGTCGGTATTAACGCCAAGTAGTGTTCGTAAAAAATCTAGAAAAATTTAAAAGTCAACAGGAAAGGACTTTGGCTGTTAATGTGTAAACTCACCACTCTCAAATAACAGAGATATAAACTCCAAACTAACTTATCCACAAGTAGCTTTTTTATTGACATTTCGCAATATACAACTCTTATAATTTTCTTATGCTCACAGACATTCTTTTGGGAACCTCGTTCAATCATTTGCTAGCCCTCTGGTCGTGCAGATGTCCATGGGCGTCGGTAGGCGCTTAGGTGCCTGTTGCCTGCTCGTTTGCCTCGTTTCGCCTGCTTGTAACATAAAAAAAAAAGTGTATTTTATATTAAAAAAAAAAAAAAAGAAATATACAGAAGAATAATAATTCACAGTTGCTAAATGACGAGTCTGCTATGGCGGATATAATTGAACATGCACCATCATTGGGAGAAGACTGCATGACCCTGTCCATTCTACATGAAGTGGAGCTTCTCGCAGCCTTGGGGGCCAATTTACAAACAATGCGACGAGGGGCTGCCGCGCACCCCGATCTCCCCAATGCTTTAAGGCATCTCATGCGACTGGTTCAATCGTCTTCCAATGCTGCAACTTCTGATAATGGTAATGAAATAATTGATTATTGAACTAAAACTTCTTTACGCACGTTTGTTTTAGGGAGTCAGCTACGAGTGACGAGAGCGTTACGAAAAGTGTAATCGGTTTCCTTCTTAAACAATTTTATAAACTAATGTTTTGTTCAGTACATTACAATTAATGTGAATAAAATTGAGAAGAAATAAAAAAGATTTACTTCAATTATATGTTCTAAAACATGTTGGTATTTTTATTTTTTTCTTTGTAGGTAAAGTGATTTTTCTTCCACCATCATAAAATGTGACACAAATTTTATGATTTTTTAACTCCGTCTCTCGTCCTTGTTACGTTTTTGAAACCTTGGTGTGACACCACACAATCAAGAAAACAGTAATTTCTTTTAATTATCTTATGTAGTGTTATGTTAATAAAAGACAAAAAATTAAATTTTGATATGTAACATCACACAGTTATATCTATAGGGGATCATATATAATATATTATGATCCCCTGCCCGTTGTCACGCAATGTCATCGATCAATCATTGTCAATGGATGACCTCTAATGTATAGTACATTCTCATGATTAAATATTCAGTACGATAATCATCTTGTTTAACCGATTTTTTCTTTTATATTTCCGCCCTGCATAAGTTTTAGCCAGAAAATTAAAAATATATATTTTTTTCGTTAATATTTAGAAAAATATTAGATTACTTTTTAATAATGTGATTATGTAATTATAAACATCTTTTGACATCTATTTTTTTTTTCATACATCATAGTGTACTTTAAAATATTGAAATAAATAATAATTTCCTTTTTTGTAATTTTTCTTTTTTTTTTTAGTTCCAACATCTGGATTCGCTTACTCTCTGGAAGCGCTGTCGGAAGATGAAGACGTAGAGGAAGAAGAGACTGAGGAAAATGAAGGCAGAAGTGCTATTACGCAGGAGCAATTAGCCGCTGCTCTACAGGTTTATTTAAATGTTGTTACTTACAACACCTTCAAAAAAGATATACTAATAAGTAAATAAATATATATATATAGATAGGACTATATGATACAACTTAATGCTGTAGACAACTTAATGCCTGTGTTATAGGTTACAGAAGCCTGTTACACACAAATTATTTTTTTTTTAGAAATATATAAATAAATACATAATACACTCAGACTGGAGGCGGGAATCGAACCCACAGCACACGGAACGGATGGCAGTTTCACTGCAAACTGCGCCAACGGTTTGACCGTGCTATTTGATTGGAATATGTCATGTTAAATTGTTAAATAATAAAACGGCGATTTGCAAAGAAAAGAAGTCACACGTATAATTACATTAATTTCACATTTTAACATTTCACAGCAATCTTATTTGGCACTAATAGATACATCACAATAATCAAGCAGAGCTTCAGCTTGCAACAGCAGCAGCAACTTGTTATACAAATTATTAATATCTCCCAAATGCATAGCGCTCAGCTTTTATAAAAACTATCCTCGTCACAATTATGAATCGAAATAATGGAGAGGCCATCATAGTCAATTGATATATTGCCTACTCTTTAATATCAATCCTAGTAATGGCACATAATCATATTGAGTTATTATTAAATAATCAATACGTATATATATATATAGGCTGGGCAAGGCTGTCAAGGCTCGCTTGGCATTGCCTTACCTCAGCCTGGCATGGCTTGGCGTCACCTTGGGTGGCTCGGCATTAGTCAAGTGTTGCTCACTAGGTGGCGTTACAATAAATAATAAAAAGGAAAAAAAAAACGGCTTGTCATGTGATTTTTTTTTATTTGTCGTGTGATCCTGCTCATATTTGTGTCTCTGGGCATCTGTCTCTGGTGCAGGCGGCCACGGAGGCGGTGCTGTCGCCCAGCGCGCGCACGTCGGGCGGTGCGGGCGCGGCGGGAAGTGCGCGCGGCCACGAGCGCCGGCTGCTGCGGCTTTTGCAGGCCGCCGCAGACACAGTGGAGACCCCCACCGGTAGCGCCGCCACTGGTAACTCATTTCATTAACTTTCAAATATCTTTATTTAAATCATATACAATACAATTAGTACTCACTAGTGTGCATAGAGGAGTCCTAGGAGAACTGAGCTTAAAGATAAGTTTTGAGGAGGTCTTGGCCTGATCAGTGGTCGGCATTTGAGTCGATCGCTAAGTTAAGTTGCTCTGGATGCGACCGTCATTTAACCATGATTACCACGTCTACATAGAAGAGAAATTAATTACTTAACTAATAATAATAATTATATAAAAACTTATTGAAAAGGAGCGCTATTAAATTAATCTCTTCAAGATCTAAGTCTAGTCTAACATTCAATAAAAGAAAAAATGTAAAGAGAGGCAGAAGGAATGATAAATTAAAGGAAATCAACTTTTATTGCAGTATACATAGCTTGTTACTATAACATTGCGTATCTGAAAAGACAACTCGTATTAGGGTAGCAGGTTTTTTATTTATATATATATTTTTAATAGAACTCATTAGTAAGGGCTTAAAGTGAGTCAATATTGTCTGATGCTTGAGAATCCAGGTGGCGTGATCGTTGCGGCTCAGCGTATATACACTGAAAGAAGTCAAGTGCTGTGTCCACAGGAGCTGACCTAGCGCGGACTGTTTACTCTATGTCGGGATTGCCTACAGTTAGACGCTTATGTCATACCAACAGTTTCCTTCAAGTCGCGGGAGATCGTAGTCAAAGTCAAAAATCAGAAATATTTTATTCATATTGATTTTACAGTACTCATGAATGTCATGTGTATAATAATAATAATTATTATTTTTAAATCATTATTATAATATTTGGTGATACATTTTATGAATTTATGTACTTAGGTTTTATGAAAAAGCTAATTTTACAAGAGTTCCAATGTGCCCTGCACTGAGGAGAGCACGAAACAAAAAAGTATATATATAAAACGTAAATATGTTTGTGTGAATATTAAGACTTTCTGACTGACGCACCGATTCTTAGAAGTCGTGGGAATGTCCGGTAGGGTCTACGTGCAGCGCAATATGCAGTTTTTAGGAAAGCGCGTTCCACCGTAGACCGCATCTACACTTTATTATGTGTGACTGCGGTCAAGCGCTTGCCTATCTCCAATAAAAAAAAAACGTGCTTTGGCAATGTGACACTCATAACTCATAGCACTACAAGCTCATTGACGTGCAAACGACATTCGCCCTTAGCGTGGCACATCAATTTCTTGGTCGACTGTACATAGAAGACTTAAGTTCTAGCATTTTTAAATATAAAAATATTTAAAAATGTCAGATTCTTCTCTGAGAATATGAATGTGAAAAGATTTCTATTTAATAAGATGCTAACACGAAGTTTATTTTTTACTCGTAATTAAATTACGTCATACTTACATTAAGCTGTAATTACATTAGCTTGTAATTCCAAAAATGGCAAAAGAAATTACAAGAATGGGTCCTTAAGTGAATTTCGTGGCTCGGCGAGTTTCCTGAAACTTTTCAAAGTTATTTTTTGCTGATGCAGTAATAAGCTAAAAGTACTTTATACATACTTAATTGAAATAACCACAAAGCTTAAATACTAAACAGAATTTCTTACAGACGATTATGAGTGCCTTAAGTTAGTTAAGCCAAGTTTCTTTGAGTAACTTAGAGTGCTGGCTTTCTTTCTAAACACAATTGCAAAAAAATTAAAGAAGTGCTTTATTTTATTACAATTTTTTTTATCGTAAGTTCATAATTTTTTTTATTGATATTAGAGTTAAGTTAAAACTCTTGCTAAGTGACTATAGAGCTGGCTTAAAAATATATATTCTGGAAGAAAATGTGGAAAAATTGTTTTAACGCTAGACCTTTTTTTAAATATAGCAAGGAGCAATCAGATAGGCATTTTGCGTGATTATATATATTATAATTTGTTTGACGTTACCAAAATAACAATTTTCTAAAACTTTTTAATGGTTAAAAATTGTGTATGAGGGGGATAAAAAGGCTGGCCCGTTGGCGCAGTGGGTAGTGACCCTGCCTTCTGTTCCGGGGGTCATGGGTTCGATTCCCACCTCGAGTCTGGGTGTATTAACTATATGTACGAATTTATATATTTCTAAAAAAAAATATTCGTCTGTTACCTATAATATCGGCATTAAGTTGTCTACCTTAGGAACAGACGTCCGTGTGTCATAAAGTTCTGTATATATTTATTAAAAAAAAATGTTAAGGTGGGGCACGGGCTAAAAAGGTCGGGGAACACTGGTCTAGTATATACTAGATCAGTGTTTCCCCATAAATAGAGGAATTTCGAGAATTTTCCCCAGCAATGGGACAAGTCAGGAAAAAAATGTAACGAAAGAACCACAATAATGGATAAAATCTATTAAAGTTGCCACGCACTATTCCTCTAAATATATTATCCTTGGGGAGGAAAGCAAAAGAAACGCGTAAACTAAGAAAAGTAAACAAAACAAAGGGTGAACGCCCAGTAACGAGCCCGCCGACCAAAATTTTGTTAAGGAAGCGTACCTTATTAACTTATTTCCCAGGAGCGTGATAGGCAGTTTTACCAATCACTATATCTGCACTTATAATGAGTTATGGACGTTCCTGGCATGTTACAACATGTTCACAAATTTAATTATATTTACACGACGATAAGCTTGATATAAATCGCTCAAATCGGGTTGTATCTGACGTTAAAATTGAGACGAATTTCTTAGCATTCCATGGATTCACCGTGCGGGTGCCGGGTCCATCGCGTTGCAGAGGAAGGAACCATCCCACCACGCTAGATCCGCGCCTGTTTACTTAACAACGAATTTCTTACGCAAAATATTAGTTTTCTATATAGAGGAGGTAATTCCCCATTCAGACTGCTTCATTACTATTCGTCAATCACTAGAATAATAGAATGATTACTGAATTTTATGACTGACAGCACAAATTTATAACCTCTAGAATGTTTTTTGTTTTCATTACTTAATTGTCAGAAAAAAAATATTTGCTCAAATGGTAAACGTGTCCATTAAGTATTTTATAGTCATTATTTATTAGTATTTTATTCGTCCATAGCAAGGTCTAATGTAGAGATGTGCTAAATCTTTCGAGAAATAAATCTTAGAGTCGTGATCAACAAGAGGGTTTTATGAGACTTTATGTCAACTAAGAATTGGGATAAGGATGGTGACTGAGTTATTTTCTCGTTTCTTTTTATATATGTATGGATTTCATAGAAAAAACTATTTGAAATAGATAAATATAAAAATAAACACAAAAAGCTACTTGTATATACTTTTATAAATGTCCTTTTATGTAATCTAATATATACAATTCTCGTGTCACGCTGTTTGTTGCCAAACTTTTCCAAAACGGCTTTTCCGATTCATATGAAAATTTTTGTGCATATTTGTTGGTTCTGACAATCGGTCGCAAACTATTTTGTATACCCCAGAAAAATAAGTGCCCCAAGCGGACGAAGCCGCGGAAGCAAGCTAGTATATATGTCACCCTCATATGAGATGTGAAATCTAGAATAGTCATAGCAAAAGTTGGTCAACATTCTTCTCACAAAATTTTTGATTTCATATAATAGATCTAATAGATACATCACTAGTTCCGTACTATGTCGATGGTGTCCGAGATAAATCGGCACATAACTAGTTTGTTATATCATTATCGACTTTTAAATCAATCGTTCAATAAATTGATTGACAGAACCACAGTAGTGAATAAATTTATTTATTATTTCTTAATAGAAGCTTGAAGCACTGATTAAAAAAGAAAAGAGCTTGTAAAAGTCTACTTGAATAAAATATCATTTATATTTGAATTACAAAATGTTGCTCTCTACTCTACCAAAAAACGTAGTATACAATAATACCGAACTGAACTCTATTTAAATAAGAAATAATAAGTGAACGATTACCCTTATATGGCGATATCATCAATTCAGGTACTATTTTCTTATCACCATTTCACAATAATTCAGATTTGCTTAGAGCAACTTATTTACAAACACTATCATCATACAAATAATTTTTTACATTATTTTATGATTTTTGAATGAGTATTCCATTTGTAAAAAGTTTAAATTTATTTAAAACCCCTCCCGAATAACGGACGTTGTTATAAAAACGTGTACAGTTTAGTATCTCTATCTTATCCTAGTTTTGTTTCTCCATTACTTCGAAAGGTATATTAAATCGAAGCCGTATCTCAAGTACATTAAACGGAATTACATTAAAACCTACGATTTGACCGTCTTTCAAGAAAGCCGAAGCCGACGGCCGCACTGCAGGCGCAAAGTTTATCATTTTTTCATGAAAGTGACACTGTTTTTATATATCATTGTTATCATTATTATATCAGCCTGTGGTCGTCCACTGCTGGATATAGGCATCCTCTATTAATTTCCGCGAATGAAAAAGTTGTGCCGCTTGTAACCAGCGACCTCTTACGATACGGACTAGATAGTATGTCCACCTAGTAGGAGGACGTCTCCTATGTATGTTCCTTTCTATATATGTCTTCTTATGTAAAGATAGAAAACTATGCATCCATAGGAGTAATCTGTAAATGCTGTCTGATGTCAGTACGATCGCAATGTTGCGATGATATCGCAGGGGCAGCTGCAGCGGAGAAAAATGGATGGAGATGTTAAGCATCAGAAGTGTATGGCGTGCTTTTAAGGAGACTCTAGTACTACAATTGACTGATGTTGGTTACACGTGATGAACATTCAATAATGAATAAGAACAGGTTGAAACAATAAAACATTGAGTTAGAAATACGTTTTAAGTTAGAAATACGTTTTAAGTTAGAAAACTGAATACCAAAATTTAGTTTACTTGAAAACTAGTGTATAATTATATATTTTATTCATAGCGATATCTAATTTTGATGCTAATCAAGTTTTATTTCAATTTTGATATCGTATATTATAAATTTTCGTTTTTCGTTTCGTTAACTTTTACAGTTAAACTTAATTTATATGATTGTAGGTTAAAATTTATGAACGGAAATTAAAATTGATTCCCATTTATAAATATCAAAATATTTAAATATAAACTTTAAATTGGTTTTGATTCAGTATTAAAAATAATTTTAAAATTCCTCTCTCGCTAGAGAGTAATAATTTTTTTCTTTATAGCAAATTTTACAATAGTGTAATAATTAAAAAATATTTTTCTTTATGTATACCTACTGATATTTATTTCTAGATTGTAATAGAATTGTATATAAGTAGACATGGTAGCTTTTAAGTGGGGCATATTATTTAAGATGATAATGAAAAAACATTATTACTTTTTGTAACATTGTATGTAACCGGAACAGGACACAATTCTGTTAGCGGAAGGCAGGGTCACTGCCCACTGCGCCAACGGGCCAGTCGAAATGTCGTATTATTAGTCGAATTGTGTCGTTTCATTAAACATTTTCAGTTTTTTTTTTTTGTATTCTGACTAACTATTGCACGCCATTGTATGGCAGATTGTGTATTGTTGTATCCATAATCTTTGCAAATGAATGATTTGATATGATTTAACTGACTTCCACTAGTAGGTAGCTAATATCAAATGGAGTAACCTAGGTTAGAATTTAAAATTTTTATACCATTTCTGAAGCGTGTCGTAGAGGAGAAATGATACTATTTCATCAAGTAAAAGTAATGTTTTTTGCTTTTATTAAAACACTAGCAAGCATCTCAATAAACACAAAGATAATCAAATAAATTGGCAGTTTTTACAGGTATACAAAAATTCGGTAATTTGTTAACATAAAAAAATTTCTTAAAACATTTACATGTCTCGTTATTTACGTCGTTAATTATGACGAGAGAAAATGTTATCGTCAATCAATTTGAAAATTAAAGGGTAATGAAATTTAGCAAAAAAATAATAAACATTACGGTAAATTCACACAATAATTACGAATTAAAATTAACTTTTAAATGGTTGTCCAATTTAGCAACGAACATTAATAAATCTGCCTTCAATATAAGTACAAAATCGAGAGAATTCGAGGGCAGAATAAGTCAATTAAATTTAAAGAGCAAAATCATTTATTTGCTTTTTTAATTTTCTCAATCGATAATTATTGATGAAGCTTTGATTAGTATAGCAAAAGTTGGCAAGCAATATATTAAAGCGAGACAGCGACTGCCTTCACGGATCACTGGCAAGGTGCGAGTAATATTGGTGAGTGGGCTCGCTCCAGTGCACACCCCACCGAATTGGGATGGAATTTTGGTTCATCTTCGCAGCATTCGATACGACCTTGGCGGCAATTTTGTAGAATACTAGTTGAGGAACGAGTTAAACGGTAATTCAAATAAAAAGGGATTATAGAAATAGTGTCAAAGAGGGAGACGAGAGAAGAAGGTATCTTTAAGCAAAATGTTTTCATTTGATTAAAACAAAATGACCAAAAGCGTGTCTTGACACGCTTATATAGAAGGGATTCCGTATCCGATACGCTATAAACGTATTTGTTAAATAACTTCAAAAGTTGTTGTCCTATTTCGTTCAGAATAATTTTCCTGATGTGTTTTTAGCATGTTCTATCAACATGGAAAATTTCAAGTCTCTACGTCTAGTTTGAGAATGCTAGGGGCGGGACCATCTTACGGGTAGACAGACGAACGGACGGAAGAAATTATAAGGGTTCCTTTAGTACTACGGAACCCTAAAAATGTAGATGTATGAATGAAATGTAGAGAAAATATTAGCTTATTTAAGCAAGAGTTTCATTTGTAGAAAAATTTCAGTCATGAAATAAAAGCTGGGTTACAATTCTAAATAACTTCTACAATTGTATATTGTATTGTATTTTTGATCTGGGATTTGATTCTTTGATTCAGACATTACTCTTCTTCTGTTCATCCTTTTCCGCTGCTGAAACCTTGATTATGCTGTATATTCCACCAGGAATGAAGCCCAAGACCTTGTATGTATGACTAGGTTTTGCACCCCTGCGTCAGTGGTCGTCATTTTGTTGCTCAATCGATGATTAACCAGTCCTGAGTCCCGTTGACAAGCCATTGTTCCGGATTCGTAATTGCGATTCCCTTCCGCCATATTGTTTTTGACAAAGACCCACTGTCGCAGAAGATATTGAAGCTAAAATGTTGTGACATTTTTATATTTGTCAGCAAGGGTGTGCCCTGGAGCGAATATTTGGGAAAAATTGAAATTTTCTAATTCTGGTTTCGTGTTGGTTTTATTGCAATCTGAGTTAATTCGTGGGTTATAAAGTTGCTACATTTAAATGTGGCCTTAACTCTTCATTGACAGCACATCTATATTAATACTTGAAGCGAAAACATACTGTACCATTTTACAAAAATTACGCAGACGGAGGAATATGAAATTTAGCACAATTATAGTTTATATAGAAGATGGTTTGCGAATGCCAATATTTTTATAAAATATTTTATTTATTAATACATTAAATATAATTATTAATACATTAAATGAGTAAAATAAAGCCTCACGCACTCCAGTGACAAACGATTTATACACCCATTTATTAATTTTTCTATAAGAATGTGAAAAAGCGTAGTCATGACAACCGTATGTATATTAACTGTCTAATGTAATAAATATCGTTGTACATAGAATGACAATTATGTACAATAAGCATATATACATATAGTATGTAAATCTAAAGATTTGTGGGCGAATTTCGACCAGCCGGATATTTCTAGTTATTATATAAACCCTTTATTAGTTTCCCATTCTAATAAACAAAAATATAAATAATAGTCCAAAAACAAAGCAATTAGCTCTTGCTTTGCACAACATCTCTACCACCATAAAGCAACTCCTGTTTTTCCGAACCGATACGATTTAGTGACTTCAAGCATTCTTATTTTTCAAAGGGGGGCAACGCATCAGCGAGCCTTTTAGTAGTGCAGTATAGTCGACCAAGAAAGTGCTTTACCATTTTGGATGACAGCTCCTAATCAAAGAAAATTTTGCTAAAGGCTATTGTTAGAAATAAACGTAATGCATAACAAGCAAAAATGAGCCTTATAACTAATTGACGTGCAAACGGCATTCGACCTTAGCGTGGGAAACCAATTTCTTGGTCGACTATACAAAGATGAAATTTGGCAGAGTAGTTTATAGTTAGCAAATATCCGTAAAGAATTTTTCTGTACAATCAGATTAATGAGTTCTCTCGCCAATTTAATTTTACGCAGACGAAGTCGCGGGAAACAGTTAGTTTACTATAAGTACTAATACGTGCACGCGTGTACCCAAGTAAGCACGCACGGGGACAATCATACACGCTCGTCCTAAAGTGCACTGAAAGCCATACACGCACGTACTCTTACAAGCACGTATGTGCGTACTCTTAATGAAGCCCGTATCACCAGCAATACCAGCAGCAATACACTCACGTATTATTAAACACATAGGTGGACACTTTTAAGTGTACTTTAAGTAGGAAATAAATCACTCCCGCTTCAAAACACGCACTTTTAAGTAGTTCACGTTACTTGTATTTGCGTCAAATTATCAAAGAAAAGAATAAAAAAAATATTTGAGGAAGACTTTGTCTTCTTTACAGATTAACACAAATCAATAAATAGCAAAAAAATACTAAAATATTAAAAAAAACAACTGGGATTTAATATCGTTGTCTACTATTAAAATTTATATTGTGAAAATGGTGATCACAAAAAAATTACCCGACTGAGTTTGTTGCGGGCTCTTCTCAGTGCAGGGTGTGAGGAACCCTTGTAAAATTAGCTTCTAAATCGTAAATTTTATCACCAAATTAATAAAAAATATAATATTATAATGTTCATAAGTGCTTAAAAAAATCTATATGAAGAAACAATTTTGACTTTGACAATGACTAGATGTATTAGGAACTGGAATTGAGTCGTTCTAGCTATTAGTTTACATGTAATGGAATTGTATTGAACTTCTTTTTTGTATGGACTATTCTTAAAGGAGTCGCTAACAAGTTTCTTGCTGATTCTTCTCGTGGCGCAACATTTCCGAATCAGTGGTAACTTTTAAAATATTTGAGAATTCTTTGAATTTGAATATGGATAAAAGGCATATCGAGACCATCTTGATCTAAGTCACTAGTACCTTTACTAGTGACTTAGATTAATGTTACAAAAGTTTATATATAAATGTTACAAAAATTTATATATGAATGTTACAAAAGTGTAAATATTACATACATTCTCTCTAGTATATATGCGTCCTCGCCCTTATTTCTACAGCGAATGTAAGATCGCGAACAATTCGTCGAGAAATTACTTAACGTAGTTATGAAGAACAATGCCGTAACATTGTTTTGGGCACAACGGATCCATAAAGTCCATTAGCGGGTAATAATTAGACTATTCAAAATTAAACTTTATCGGGCGTGAAATAGAGTTTAAATTTTATTGTCGTTCGAGGGTAATTTGTGGCCTTGTTGAGGTTGGTGTACACTGTTAATTGCCAAGAGGAATCTATTCGTATCTTCAGTTTTGGTGCGCGGCCAAATTGTTAACTGGAAGGATTTATTGCAAATTGATTCAACATTTTTTTAATGGACTAAAATCTATGCTTTGTTCATATGTTATTTATAAAATTGCATATTTAATAATGATATTATGCTAGCTTAACTGGTTTAAGTAAAATTCGTATGGATGGGTTCAGTTTCACGATACGTGCATTACGGCACAATAGACTTACTTGAATGCTAACAAGAATAAAGAGTAATTATGCAGTTTGGTTGCTTTTCCCAAAACTGCATACAATTTTTTCATCTAAAAGTTGTTATTTGCACTTTAATGAGTGATATTCCGTCGGGTAGGCTGGTAATTTTTTTTTGAGACATGAATGGTACAATACGGTATTTTGAAGCATTTCGACGTTAATGTTAACATTATGTACACAGATATACAAGTATTTCCGTATTTAATAAAAATAAATAATCGCGAAGTGGCCAGTGCGATCGTCCGTCCGCTTTTAACCTATCCGCAACAGAGTTACGATTGCGGAATGAGTGACATTCAATCGGGGGTGTCTGACATTCCGCGCGAAATGTAACTCTGTTGCGGATAGGCTGGAAGTAGACGGGCAATCGCGCAGCGATCGCCCTGGCCACTTCGCGGTTATTTTTATTGTTTCAGTACCGAAATCCTTGTATATGTGAGCGTATAATGTTCATATTAACGTTGAAATGCTCAAAAATGCCCTTTTGTAGTAATCATAACTCGAAAATTAAAATTAAAATCTCAACCATTCCCAACGGAATACTACTCAGTACAGTGCAAACAACAACCTCCAGAAAAAAAATAATTTGAGAACGTTAACCAAACTGCATAGTTACCAAATAAATAGTTAACAATAAATATAAAAAGTTCATTCTTCTTCTTCCTAGCGTTGTCCCGGTTAAGTACCAGGGTCCGCTTAGATTGCAGAGGATTTGGCTGCGGGGCGAGTTAAGATGACCAATTGCCATCTGACGTCATGGTCTGTTGACGCAGTTGGCAGGGTCACTGCCTTATGCTCCAGGGGTTGTGGTTTCGATACCCGCCTCGAGTCTGGGCGTCTAGGTATGTATTTATATATTTCTACAAAAAAAAATATATGCAAAAACAGACGCCTGTTACCTATAACACAGACGTCCGTATGTTCTATAATCCTATGTATTTGTTTATTTAAGAATGGGGCACCAATCTATCACACGGCGGTGCTAAGAACTACTTAAACTACCGATCATGTACCCGTGTTGGAACAAACGAATCTACTTACCAGTCCAATCTTATAACTCATTGTAGAAAAGAAAGAAAATCATATATTTCTTTTACATTTTGTAGGTACTAAAACAAGCCATATTAACTCTTCGTGACAAATGTTTTGTACTCAGCCGAGAAAAAGATGCGATTAACCCTAAAGATTACTCAGATAAATATGATATAGTCACAATACAATATACAGGATCTGAATACATGGTGTTACTTAGGAAGAGGATTGATGTCAAACCTACGAAATATTTAAACATCGTCACAGCAGACCAAAGCTACGCTTGGGTAGACAAAGTCAAACTAGAATTGAATATTACGAAAAAGCTTGTACTTTATAGTCAGAACGATCCTATTAACGGTTTATTAGGCCTTGTTAACTGCCTAAGGAAAGAACCTGGTGGGGAAATTGTACACGGGCTTTTAATTGCCGACCCGTCTGCACCACTTTTCGATCCGAAATTAGCGTTCTATAAAGAACAATTAGATAAGGATTTGGCTATCAACGTATATCAAGAAGTAAGTATTGGTAAATTTTATTTTATTATTTTATTTAAATTAATCACATTCATTTATAGTCTTAATATTGTACGAACTACGTTGTTCGAACTACGTAATCATACGAACTACGTGAAAATCTGCTAGAAATGGATACACTAATAGTTTAAATAGGTATCAAGCACCTTCCACCACCTTGACGGAATTTCATCAAGTTAAGCTATCGAGGCGTTCATTAAATTTAATGCAAAACACAAGTAATTCTCTTTTAATTCAAATATTGATGTGTCTGTTCAAGGGTCAATGGGGGACTTACAGACACTTGCTCTTGGAAGATGAGCAAACTGTTTCTACACATCACGCCTTCCTAAATACTGTAACGATTGGAGACTTGACCTCACTAAGGTGGCTTGAAGGTCCTATTCGAGAGAATCAAATAGTTCAGAAACCAGAAAACGTTATAATTCACGTAAGTTTCAGAATTTCTAACAGATTTCTAAAAATACACCATTTTCATTGCAGTCTTAAATTATTTTATCTATACAAAAAGCAAAGTTTCATCAGCTTGTAGCTCTACTAGGAGCAAGCATGTACATCTACTCATAAGTTAAGATTTGGCAATAAACATGCCTACAAATTTTAAATAATGGGTTTATAATGTACTCAAGTATTTACATTTACCAAAAGAACTTCTATTTCTGCAGAAATTTACGCATTTATAGCAAAAAAAAAAACAAAATACATTTAAGGATTAAAATTCGCTCCAAAACACTTGAAGTTGTCATGACGTCACTTTATGTTAACAGTGCGATCCACTAAGCGTCAGCTATACGTACTCGCCGCGACCGTAACGATCGCAGTCGTCTAATGTCGAATATCTGAATGAGCACTTTAAAACGTTGCAATCGCTTATTGGAACGCACTTATAATATATGACAACATCATACGCTCTGCTGGGTTTTTTTAGCTATCATGGCGGATTGTTGTATTTTTAGTTTCCTTTTTTTGTTAATCCCTATTAACCTTGCTAGCGATATAAAAATAAATACGTTTGTTAATCTTTATATGTCTTATTTCATCAGATAAATACATGATTGAAATGATTTCTGATTACTGTCATCACGCCTATGTAACTCATATACACAGAAGCCATTGATCCATACTTATATAAATTATTAACTAATAATAAGATAATGCTATTTGTATTTAAATTGTTTTTAATGTTTTTAGGTGTACTCAGCTGCGATGAATTTCCGCGATTTAATGACAGCCAGTGGTCGTGTGACAGTTGATGCAGTGGCTAAAGGCAGGTTGGCCCAACAGTGCGTTCAAGGGTTTGAAATCGTCGGCAGAACCAACAAGTAAATGCTCCCTAACATACTTTATTATACTACAATTAACGTATTTGATCGATTGGGCAAGATAACAGCTGTTATTTTGTTTTAAAGTAGCACTTTACGTTCTGATAGACTTATACGTACATTTTTTATAAGTGCAAATTAAACAATTTGCACTTTTTTTTGTAAGACAACAATAAGTCAACCTCCTTATAGTACTTATGGTTGTTTCTAATTGCGGTATGGTACTTTATTACACGACGCTACCTGATCCAGATGTTATATTGTGCTTGTAAATACAGTCCGTGAAGATAAGAAAAGGTCGATGTTTTGTCCTTTGTCCCCGCCAATATAACCCTGTTACGGCACCGATCCCCAACAAATTTATTAAAAAGAGCCCCTCTCTCTTGAGGAGCATTTGTCTCTTGTGATACCGAGTTCCAAAATCATGCGGTCCTATTCAGGCACCGAAGTGCCTACCGGCGCCCATGGACATCTGCACGACCAGAAGGCCAGCAGATGCACTGCCGGCCCTTAACGACGAGTTTAGGGCACCGGGAAGTCTCACAAACCGAAAAAACGCGACAACAACACCATCCATACCTTATACCGTTGAGCTATTGAGGCTCTAATATATATATATATCTCAGAAGTGTTTATTATATTAACCCTCGGGATTTAAAGCAAAGCATTATCTGAGATGTACGTGATACAACCGCTGGGCCAAGACGGGTTCAAAAGTAAAAGTAATAAATTCTGTAAATAAGGCCCTAAGTTAATAATAATAAACAAACTATAATTAAGTAAATCAAAATGGTTACTCATTTATCTCTGGTCTGAAGCACCGCTGTGACGCATTCACTTGTACAGCATCATATTGAGCAAAATAAATTTACTTTTCCACAATTGCGCACCATTGTAATATTTCAAATGAAGTCAGTGAAAGGAGTTCTTTTCGTAAGTATTTATTTTGGGCGTTTACAGCCCCTTAGAGGTTGTGGATTTGGTGGATTTGGACGCAATCCAATCTCAGATACCGAGTGCAAAGACAATAAGTTGGGAATGCGTCTGCCGAGTTGTCCAACTTGGAACAGACGTCACCGAGTTTATTCGTTACTTTGCTTGGAACAATCGAAATTAATTTACTCCCCTTAATATAAATCAACTTACTCTTATCTTGTTTTCGACTTTAGAAACGCGAATTATTTTTAACAAAGATATATAATAAGTATGTTTCGACTCATAAGGTATTTTATAAGTGACAAAAATATATATTAATTAAATACACATACACAATATATGCCACATTCTTAGGTAACAAATATATATAAAGAGTAAAGACAGACATATTTTGAAATATATTGCACTTGCTGAAAAAAGTTGATAGAAATTAAAGACATACTTAGATTACTCGCAAGATGGTCCGGCGTAGCCAAATTTTATTTAAAGGTACAAATACCACCACTCCTAATTTTGTACAAGTTCTAATTGGCTATTAAAACAACTATTTTAATACAAAGTAAGTCACATTTGAACGAGAACATTTTTTGAAGAGAGTTTTAAATATCATATACGACATAAATATTTGCTTTGTACTCTCGGCGCAGACAGTCGTATCCTCTTATCTTAAATCTCAAGCAGTCATCTCCCGTTTGGGCTTTTTCATATTCCAATATTTGCAATCCATCACGTAAATACACTTTATTTAAGTGTTTCAATCGAGCAGTTTCACAGATCCTGATAATCGAGCAGATCGTTTTACCTAAAAAATGGAGTCATTTTTCAAAAGCAGCTTTATGAATTTCATATTAGTCAGGTCAGACGTCAGGAGGTATATTGAAATTTATATCAGAGGGTGGAATACAAGTACATCCAACGCCCACGCGTGAGACTCGGGGAAAGTCTGTACGACGCCGGATAATCCAATAAATTACATAATATACACCTGCATCAGAGCGTATGTATGTAAGTTTTATGAACCAGGAACAGCCAATTTGTAGATCCTTTCTTTTTGTATCTTAAACATTTTCTTGTTGAATGAATTTAAAGTATTTTAGATATAAAGAGAGAAAACTAAAAAAAGGCTAATATTCATTAACATTAATACATATAACAGTAACTGATACAGTTAATGGATCAAAGCTGGAAGCGAGCAATCAATGGATTAAATAAAACTACTATTTTTAATGTCATCAATATAAGTTTTAACATGTGTATCCTCAACACGACCTTTGGATCCTCAAATAGAAAAAAGCTTATTTGTCCAAATGTCAATAGCACAAATAAAGCCCAGCACTTACAGTCTTTGATAGACAATCCAAATTCCTATTCAAATGAATTCACTTACAGTCTGTTCTGTTGTGCGAAAACCGATAGTCATTGAGACAGTGTTCAGTGTCAAATCAACGGATCAATTTATTTTGGCCAAACGGTTTCAGTTAGTCCGCTCGTAAAACTAACAGTCAATAAATAAGCCATAATGTGTCCTAAGTGTCGTCAACAATAGATTATCACGGTCGATAGGGCCGTTATCTTTATATCTGGCTGATAGCCGGCCGTAACGTCTCCGACAAATGGCTCATTCTCATCATAGGATGGGACTAATGGCTCCTTATTGCTTAGTCTCATCGTTACCAGCTAACCCTTATCGAAACTCTTCTTTTCCCTTCGTTTAATTTTCACTTACTTGGATGAGCGAGCGAATGATTTATAATAATTATTTGTTCTGATAGGAATGTTAGTACAGAGTTTTATTTAAATCTGACTAGGTAACGAACCTGTGTTTAGTGCTTTCAGCTTAAAAATTCACGCCCCTGCACTAAATTTGCAACGCTTGTGTGTTGTGTGTTGCAGCCATTTTCCACTCAACCACATGAGGAGGTCGTGGCCTAATCGGTGGTCGGCATTTGAGTCGATCGCTAATTTAAGTTGCTCTGGCTGCGACCAGGTGATTGATGGGTGACCCATTCTAGCACTGGTTTATATTTGATATCCGACCTCCTCCGTGTTTCGAAAGGCACGTAAAACAGTTTAAAAAACGGAATCGAAAGCGAAATGATAGAAAATCGAGGTGGAATGCGTCGTCCATTGTTGAAGTAAAGAGTGCCGAATATTCCATACATTCAGTCACTTCTTCGTATGGTTAGGGATTCAATAGCCCTATGATAAGAAGTATGGGCTAAAATCCTTAAGAAGCTCTCAAGTTCACTGGGCTATAGGTGCATCTAGCATAGGTATTGTTTCTGAGCTTGAAAAATGCTACAACAGTGTAACCTTTATATAACGAACCTCAATATAACGAATTGTCTCGATTTAACGATATGCAAAATGCTCCAGAATTGTCCATAAGAGCTAATACAGAATATAACATTTATATTACGAATATATCAAATCCTTTCGATAATGAATGCAAAATATATATAGAAAGCATTAACCTAATAACCTATATTTTCAGAATTTTTCAACCTATAATCTTTACATAAAGTAACCTATAAATAAATCCCATTTAATTGTACCATAGTAATGTTTCTTGGAGGCTGAGACACATTTAACTTATTAATGGTAGTCCATTCTAACCTCTTTAGAACAAACCTCATTGTAACAAATTACACGACATATCGAATATTATTTTAGTTCTTTGAAGTTCGTTATATCGAGGTTGCAATGTAAAATTATGATATAATTATATTTTGCGGTAAAGAAATTTTGTACACTGCATTGCTTCCACTGAAATGTTTGGCAGTTTACACTTAAACTAAATGCCTGAAACAGAGGGTTGCTACGAACTTTAAAACAACACAACAGCTAATGTTCGTCAGCCAAACTCGGTTGGTTGTTTATAAATTACCAGGCGTTACGTTTTCGAAATTCATATTAGCATGCAAAACTTCATAAAAAGATTAGTACCCCTATACAGCAGAGTACTATAAAAATCACAGAGGGATTTTGAAAATTATTCGTTTTTTTATACTTTTTTTGTACCTTATTATTATTAGGAAAGTAAGAAAATCACAAATTTTTGATCAGTAGAGTGGAATTGTTTTATTTTATCTTATATTTAGCATCTGTAATTTATTGGCCGAAGCAAAAGTCCGCAATGGGTGGCCCGCGGGCCGTATATGGGCCGCAACCCCTCTCTTTATGGCCCGCGACTGTTTTGTAAATGGCGATCTAATTCATGCAAATAGATAATAGTTACACTACACCAGATCGCAGTTTTGTAGTTATATGCTAAAATTTTGCATGTAATGTAATATCACCTACAATGTCTACTACATAAATGGTTAACTAGACATTATTTTCCAAATAATTATTTTACAAGTGTGGCCCGCCTGCATCTTATTTTTAATGATGTGGCCCCTGCCTGTCAAAAGGTTGCTGACTCCTGGCCTAAAACATTCATAATTGCCTACAAAACTACTAAAAGTAAATTATATAATGACCAAATGTCACAAAGAGTCACTATTCGCTTATTCCTCTTTGGAAATAAATAATTATTTTATAACTCAGAACAACAGCCGTCAACTTCAACGATAATTCTCTTTTCTCCGAATTTGGATGACGTCTTTCAATTATTAAAATATTCCCTTTAATATAGCGCCTTAATGCAAACAAGTTTTCGGGACGTTAATGTTTGTTCTAATTAGAAAATCCGATTTGCTTATTTCATAAGTACCAGATTATTAAAACGCGCCAACAAAGAACTCACGATTCCTTTTCCCAGTTGGAATTTCATCTATACATATAAATAAATTTTAAGTAAAAAGATTAAAAAAAGTTTTATTTTGGGATTGTATCGTTATCGATTACTCGTTAGGAATCATGCGAGCCAAAGCTCGATGGAATTATGTCGTTTTATAATGAAGTTCCTATGGCCACCTTCCACGCTCCTTCGTCAGATCAGCTCCTTGTCGTCATAATCGCGACAGCGTCATCCGATATACATATGTGTACAAAATTTCAGTTCATTCGATATAAGACATCTGCTCCAAAATTGAGTTGTAACATTCCACCCAAACAAACATACGTTGCAAGTTAAATAAAAGCTTTTAAAACGAACCCCTTTTAAAAGCTTTTATTTAACTTGCAACGTATGCTTGTTTTTCCCTTGGTCACGACATCACGCGTGAACGGCTGGACCGATTTCGTTAATTCTTTTTTTTGTTATTTGTTACTGTCAGGAGAAGATTCTCATAAGAGAAAAATATCAAGTAAATTTTGCGGAAAATCAGGAAATTTAAGAATACTTAACCACCGTATAAAATTATTTCTAATGTAGCCCCGACGCAAAAAGAGGGGTGTTATAAGTTTCACGTGTCTGTCTGTGTGCGTGTGTGTGTCTGCTGTCTCTGGCATCAGAGTTCCCGAACGGAAGAAGCGATTTCAATTTAGTTTTTTTTTAATATTGAAGGTGACTTGCGAGTGTTCTTATAAATGTTTGATGAAAAGTGGGGAACTCAAATAAACCATAGGAAGCGAATATATACGAGTCGGGTATCAAACGAAAAGGTTTGATTTGTGTATTACAAAATTGGGTATTTGAAGAGGGGGAGGGGGTTATTGGCGTAAAGGAATAATTTACTGAATTCAACGAACATACCACCGAAAATCCACGGCGTCGTCTCCGGCTGCGCTGGGCTATTAAGGCTCTAATGACTGTTAGGCGAATACTTCACTAAACTCTAGGGGATATTCAAATGTATTTAGCATGCAAAATGCCGGCAGCGCATCTGCTGGCCTTCTGGTCGTGCAGAAGTCCATGGGCGCGGGTAGGCACTTTGGTGCCAGCTGCCTGCTCGTCTACCCCCTTGTAACATAAAAAAAAAACAATATATAGATTTATGTATGTGAATTTTAGGCTATGTGCAATATTTTAAAATACTTAAAACAATAAAATATGATCATTTACTAAAATTTGACATAGTATAATCATACAAAATGTCTAATAGCCGCTAAACACGTTTCCATAAATAGTTGCGAAATAAAACTGTGCAGTTTTAACGATACGTGTGTATGAAAACTAGTTGTCGATCAAACTGCACAGTATTTTGGCACGATTTACCTGTACAGTTCTTTCGCAACGATTTATAGAAACGTCTGAGCTACTATGTGGGGAGACAAACTACCGAGCAACGAATATTAAGTGGTAACAAAATGATTGCGATCTATAATTATTCACAAAAAAACATTTACAGATTACTGAGACGTTATAAAAATCATCAGCATTAAATCTTGAGTGAATTCACATTCAACTGGATTTCAGCAGTTCATAAATCAGTAGTTAAACAAGTCCGAAGGTAAGAGAATATTGTAAAAAATGCAAGCAATGTCCTCACCATAATGGTGAGTGGAAACATGACCTTTAAAGACTTTTTATTCCACAAAAGTAAGCGAATGTGGGGACAAATAAAGGAATTGCCGCTTAGTATGCAAGCGAGCGTGCATCGAGCAAACAAGGGCTGTTTGGGAGCGGGCGGCGTGACATGTGAGACTTGACTCGGCTCGTTCGCGACACTTCACCGCTAAATTAATTTTACTTTTTCGTCTCTTTGAATTCGCCTCGATATCCACATTCTTTCTTTGTTTTTTAGAGTTCATATTCTACGAGCGGCGTGATATGTGAACTTGGCTCATTCGTGTCACGTCACTGGTAAATTAATTTAACTTTTTGTCTTTTAAAATTTTTCTCGATATCCTTTTCTTTTTTTAGAGTTTACGTTCTACGGGTGGCGTGATATGTGAACTTTTGGCTCGTTCCGCACATGTCAAGACAAAATTTATTTTTACTTTTTTTGGATTTTATCATATTCTTTCTTTTTTTAAAGTTTACATTCTACGAGCGGCGTGACATGTGTGACTTGACTGCGCTCGTTAGCGACACGTCACCGCTGAAATAATTTTACATTTTCTTTTTTCTTATATTTGACCTGGTTAATTGTTTACTTTACATATCTTTTCTGATTTAAATTACACAAAACTTACAAAAAATTGATGGAAACGACACAAGTTTAAAGCAATAATGTCGTCATGATTAGTGTTAAGAGACCAAAACAAATTAGTAAAAATTTTATTTATTTCTTTTATACAAAAGCCTATGTGATAATTATTTCTTAGTAAATATTATATGTATTACTTTGTTTAGAAAACTCATCAACCCTTAGACAGCCTTGCACATAAGTCTACTGTGAAATTCTGTGCAAGCTTGTCTAGTACTACGTAAATATACTTATAAAAGAATAAATTCTTTAAAGCACACATTTTCAGAGAGCAAATTTAGGGCGGTTAAATACGACAAACAAAATAATAAATGGGTTGATGTCGACAAAACAATCAGTACAGAATTTAATATCGGGAACAATGAGGGAAAATTCTTGCTCGTGAAGAACAAAATACGCCTTGAGATTATGTGAAAATCCATCTCTCTCTCTCTCTCTGTTTGAGTCTATTTCTCAAAGCTGAGGATCGTGAGTCCTATCTGATAACTTCATCGTACGATGTTACGCCAGCTCTTTCTGTCTCCCGCCGTATGCAGTGTATCCCGATTTCCCTCACCTGGTCTGTCCAACATCTTGGCCTCCGTCCAGGCAGCTTTTAACCCTCTATCTTGCCTGTGACGACAAGTCTTTCGAGATTATTGCCTTGTTTCCTAGCAATTGACAAATTTTAAAGCCGCATTTTGATATTTAATTGGTCTACGGACGTTCGTTCTGTCTGAAAATCTATACATAAAATCAAAATTGGAGTGTTTGACTACGCCTTAGCTTGAGAGCGGCTGGGCCAATTTAAAGTAGTTTTTTTTAATATGCCTTGAAACCCAAGGAAGATTGAAGAAAATGAAGGAAGAATATAAAGAGTGTAAATGAAGAATTCCTCTAAGGAGTTCGTAGCTTAATCAGTGACCGGCATACCAGTCGTTCACTAGGTTAAGTAGTTCTTACCACGGATGGATGATGTATAAGTGACTAATTCTAATACTGGTTATCTAATAAGCGACCTTTATCGTGTTTCAGAAGGCGCGTGAATAAGTGGAAACCTGTCTGGAATATCACTCAGAGATATTAATCTTGAGATGGTGGGGGTTCCTGGGATGAAATGTATAAATCACATCCTTAATCGCTATTGTAGTTTTTTATGTCAAAATTATGAGCGCAATAAATCTGATATCTCTTTGGTTGAGATTTGGGCTGGGAACATTTGATATGCTGCCAACTCGAAAAGAAGAAGAAGCAACTTATGTCATTCTCATGAGGGAAATGATTAATATATCGTGCATTAATAACCTTCTTAAATGATAGTTTACTCTATTGAAGAGTACATAAGGACAACTGTCAGAGGTCTTTGAGACCAGTGTCAACTCTGGTGTTTCCTGTCCAATGAAACAGAATTAACAAATACGACTAAGGGACTTCCAACAACAGAGCCCACTCGTGTCTCCTAAACATTGTAAATTTGTGTCTATTCCATTTTAAATTAAGTGACTGTCTGTCTGTGATTTTAAGTAAAGACTTTTTTTTTTTTTTATTAGTTATGTTTTCTCAAAAATATTAACGTCAGTGTGGGAAGAACATTAATAAATATATACATACCTATGAATAAAATTTAAGTGACTGTTTGTAACATCGAAGTTTTTTTATTTTTAACTTCATATGATTTTTGTCTATCTGTATGTCAGTCTGTGTGTTTGGTCCGTATAATTTCCAAAACTTACTGATTTCGACGGGACTTTCACTGGCAGATAGGTGATGTTGCAAGGAGTAAAAGAGGTCACTTCAATTTTAGAAACATAATTGGGGTTCCGCAAAAGAATAAAAACCCCTAAAAATTTAACAAAGTTACTGAGTCGACGCGAACGATGTCGCGATATACAGCTAGTCTTTAATATAATCTCGAGAACGTTAACATTGTGGAAACGATCATAAATTTCTTGCGATGGATGTCGCAGGTAACCAGCTAGTATAAAATAATAGTATTTTATGCAACAGTTGTATAAGAGGGTTGAAAAAAAGGCGAGCGGCGTGAGTTGCGATTCGAGCCTTGGCGAGCACCACAATGCTAGAGACGCCACGAGCCCTTTTTGACCTAATTATACAACGTTGCATATAATACTTTTTCTACGACTCGACTACGTGTTTGAAATAAAACATAAAAAAAAAAAGAAAAAAACATTTTGTCGAAATCCTTGTGGCGAAATTTTGAAGGCATCATATTTCCCATAACTTCTAAAACTGTGATCGAAATTTCTTCAGGTGTATAGGTAAATCTGTCGTCCTCCAATTTTATTTAACGTCTTTAGAATAGAAACTAAATAAAACAGCAAAATTTTTCATAAGGAAAAGTGTTTACATTAAGAAAAAAAAACGCGCGAGAAACTTAAATGTGTGTTTTTCTTTTTTTTGTCGTGTCACCTGCCAGGTTCTTTTATAGTTTTCATATTCTATGACTTACTGTGTTATTATAACGTCATAACGATACTGTTAACAGTGCTATTAGGGGCTCCAGAGTAAACACTTTTGCCTCGATTTATTCATTGGTATATTACATTATTTTTCTTAATTTTATAAATCTATACTTATATATAAAGCTGAAGAGTTTGTTTGTTTGAACGCGCTAATCTCAGGAAGTACAGATCCAATTTGAAAAATTCTTTTAGTGTTAGGTAGGTTATTTATTGAGGAAGGCTATAGGCTATATATCATCACGCTAAGTCCAATAGGAGCGGAGCACCGATGAAGAATATTTGAATTCGGGGGTTGTTTTTCCCATTTGAGAGCTTCGGCTGCGTGCGCTGCGTAAATGATTAAAGTTTCGCAAAAGTCATGTATTAGAAAATTGTTTCCTTTTAAAAGTTCTAAATAAAAGTCCGCGACTGCATATGTCTATATTTGAAGGTTGACACAGTATAACTTTTTTTATGCTAATAAAATTTCTTCTAAAATAATGCATTATTTGTGAAGGTCTTTTTATAAATATAATATTAATCCTCATCCAAAAACTATTTTAAACCCCTAAATGATAAGAGTGGCACACGCGGACAAAGTTGTAGGGTACAGTTAGTGACAGATAAAAGTACAGTCGTAGAAAAAATCAATTAATAATTTCCTTAACTATTATAGTTTTTAGGAATACTAAAAACTTTGTTAACTGTACATTACTCTTCGACCTTTCAGCACAACTTTTACGCTATTGGGAAGACAAAATCTTAATCTTTTTTATAATCTTTAACTGTATTTAACAAAGGTTTAGGTAAATATTTAAATTCGTAACAAAGACATTTCGTGTCTCCATTGCTGGCCTATTTGTACTGCCAAGGCGATACACTTGTACAAATCATAATTTCAGGTACTTGATCAAGGGTCCTTAACCCTTCGCGTCCGTCCCTCTCGCGCTCCCTACATAATATCTCCTGTCTCTGTCGCGCTCAGCACTCACTGAGTATTGTCACGTATGCCCTGTTGGCAAGTGCTCAGACTTTTACCGATGATGTGACATATTAATAGACTCAAACGCTCAATTGTTTCGCTTCGTAATCGTCATTGCTGTTCTAAGCGTTGCTTCGTGGAAGTCTATGACAAGCAGGATGAATTTTCTTTCTTTAAATATATCGATTTCAAATTGTCAATCCTGGGGCAAATTGAAATGGGACCACACGGGAAGCACTACCTATGGGGTCATTCGTAAATTACGTCACACGAAATTTACGATTTTTAACCTTTTCTATACCCCCTCCCACTTGCTTTGAAGCCACAAAGTTTCCAATTTTATGATTGTATTAAAAAAAATTAACAACTAAACAACAGTTTCAATTTTCATTTTCAATGTTGTTTATTTTTTTTTTATTTTTACATGTGACGTCACAAATTCTCTTCCCCCCAGCCCATTGTCACAAAATGTCACATTTCCGTGTGACATACCCCGCTTAACGTGTGACATAATTTTTGGATGACCCCTACCGAAAGGAAAAGAGAATCATCAAAATCGGTTAGGTCAGTCCTGAGGTAACAAAAATTAAAAAAAAACAGTCGAATTGAGAATCTCCGTCTTTTTTAAAGTCGGTTTAAAGTGAAATTGTTTTGCATGAATCCTCGATAGCTCATTGGTCGGTCAGTCCATTAGTAAGGTACTGGGGTTTGACGCCAAACCGTTCTTGAAAAAGACTTATTTGAGAGGGTAACCAAAATTATTAACATTTCCGAAATAATACATTTTAAAACAAATACATAATATATAATAATGCATTATTCGTGAATGTCTTTTTATAAACATAACATTAATCCTTATCAAAGAACTAATTTTAAACCTCTAAGTGATAAGAGAGGCACACGCGGAGTGAAATAGAATGCGATAACAAATTCTCGAAACGGAACGTGGATAATCGTAGAATAGATATTAAGTTTGTTTCGTCATATATATTGCAGTTAATCACTGTTGCTATGGCGTTATATCCATACACTAGCTGTGCCCGCGACTCCATCCGCGTCAAATTAGTTAAAAATATAGACTAAATTTTAGCGCGATTTTATATAGCCTCGATAAATGGGCTATCTGACAATGAAATAATTTTTCAAATCGGACCAGTAGTTCCTGAGATTAGCGCGTTCAAGCAAGCAAACAAACAAACACTTCAGTTTTATATATTAATTAGTACAGATATAAAAGCGAAAGGTAGCCTAAAACGAAATTCCGAAAACAGCGGGACGTACTACGATGGAATTCGGCAAGGAGGTTCATAGTTAGGAGACATCCGATAAGTACAGATCTTTCAATAGACTCAAATTGAGGAGGTCTAAGAGGTCGCTTAAATTACGGAAGAAATCGCGGGAAACGACAGGTTTAAAACATATGCGTCTATCACGTCAGCACAGCAAAGATAACTGCAGTTCAACCTATGTAGATGCGTGCAGACAATGTGAAATATCCGCAGAGATAACGCTGGCATGACTGTCTGCACGTACGCGTTGGACCCAGTTTTTTTTCAGGGTTTAAGGAAAACACGCAAGAAGCCGCTCGTGATATAAAAGACGGCAATTTTTTTTAGGTGACGCAGACAGCAGCTTCCATTGTGCTCGAAATCAAAGGAGGTTTTATTTCACAAGCTCTTTTGAATCGTCAAATATTTTAAGATTATAAAATAAAATAAAACAAAAAAAATTAACTACCGATTCAAAAAAATCGAGACACCGAGAGGAATTAATCTATAAAGCTATTTGTTTGTTTGAGCGCGCTGATCTCAGGAACTACTGGTCCGATTTGGAAAATTCTTTCAGCGTTAGATAGTCCATTTATCGAGGAAGGCTATAGGCTATATATCATCACGCTAAAATTGAATCTAATATTTTCGCTAACTTTACGCAGACGAAATCGCGGGCGCAGCTAGTAAGAGATAATTATTCTTACTTTCCAACTGGTGTTATAAAAAAGTAACTCTGTTACGTTTTCAGGCCTAAGTCACAGAACCAATTTAGATGAATTTCTTTATGGAGATAAATTCTACCTTGGAGAACATTGGCTGCTTTTGTTTCGAAAATATACCTTAAGACAGTTGAAATAGGGTTCCAGACCTTTTACATGGACAATATCCAGGGTTATATCCAATATTAGTTGAGTCCTAATTAGGTTTCAAACTCTTAAGTTTATTTTTCTTAATTTCAACAAAAAATGTTTAAATTTGAACACATGAACACACTCCCATACAACTGAATTGACTCAACTCCAAGCTGTAAAATGGCACAGAATGTTATTCTTTTTTCGGAAGAAGGCTTTTCCAATTTTTATAATTTTCTTATTATTCGAAAACCTGATTATTATTCTCATAATACATCAAATTTCCAATAAACGGTGCCGAAATAAAGCCACTTTTCGCAAAATAAATCTTTTATATCCGTATCATAGCCGTATAGTTAACACGCTAAAAAAGGTAACCAAAATTTAAATAATATCATAATAACAAATGAAAACCACAAAGTGACTTCACTCTAAGCTTAAACAGTTTTATGCAATAGATAATTAACAATTGAAATAAGCACCAGATAATCTAAACTTAATAAGATTAACATAAAACAATAAATGTGTATCTATTATTTATCAAAACGCAAACAACAAGCTCTAATGACGTAGTCACGTCTTCTATACTCTCGAGGTCATGTTACACAAATCTACCCATTCACTCAACGCAAGCAATAATCATTTTTACCGCTTACGAAATAGAAGCGATTATAGACGCAAATCTCTTTTGTAACCAGTTGATAAACAAGCGCGACACGGTCTTGTAACTACGACAAAAGAATTTCAACTCTATTTTGATAGCAATAAAAGTGTATTTAAACGCACATATAAATTGGTCTACAAATGCCAACCATTTTTTTACTGATTTAAAGGAAATGTATCTTTATCTATATGTCTATAAGGTGTAAGCGATGGCAAAATGAAAACGACTGAAAACACACGTAAGATCTTTATATAGACGGCGACATATCGTCTGATGTGCAAGATTACTGTATATCGCCGATATAATATAATCGCCGAGTCGCTGATATAAGTAGCTGATAAAACCGAGAGGTTAAACGTTTGTTTTCCAGGAAATGGCCGCGTGGAAACTGTGTAACACCACCACACCATTGGATATCGCGATTTTACTAGGTTGTCACCTAGTTCTTCAGGACTAATTACACTGCTTGCCTAAATCTATGTATATATAAGCGAAATGTCACTTGTCACGAAATTTCGAAAGCCGCTGGACGTACAGAGATAAAATTTAGTTTATACTTAGTACCAGAGAAAAAAGGTAGTTTATACTGCTAAGAACAGATTTTGTGATAGGGCTAGATTTAAAAGGTATAAGGGCTTTCGCAAGTTTAGTGTTACGCGGACCAAGTCACAGGAAACAGTTAGTCAGCAAATAAGAACGAAAGAAAATAATAAATTAGTACTCCATTGATTTTTTGTTCAACTCAGAGCAAGTTTCACTTGAAACTTTATGTTTTGATGTTAGCCGGGTTACAAATTTTCATAAATCTCGCGTTAATTATTCACGTATCTCTTCAAAGTAATTCAACTTTTCCTGCTTATCGCGGATTTCCGCTAAGTAACGCTTGATCGTATCAATTGGTTCAGGCAATGGAAACTTTGGAAAAGCAAGCAAAACAAAAAACAAAATTTTTTTGGGTAGGTACTTGTGACAAAACAAAAAAACAGTAGAATTGAAATATAAAAGTAAAAGAAACCGACTTTATATTGTCAGACCTAGACCAAATTGATCACACGGAAAGCACCAGCTTTCAAAGGAAAAAAGATACATCAAAATCGGTTCACCAAGTCGAAAGTTATGAGGTCACAGACATAAAAAAGTACAGTCGTATTGAGACCTTCTTTTCTGAAGTCGGTTTAATACACGGACAGTCAAATAATTTAGTTTTTATATATAAATATGCGGATTAATGATAAACATGTTTTTAACCTTGAAACACCGGTAGCAAAACATTTGTGGCAACGATTATAAAATTCATTAATGGACTATCGATACGAGTATTAATTATAATCATATAAGGTCACATCCGTACACAGCGTTTAAAGTAAACGCAAAACGCTGCGATTTTTAAACTGAGACCAATAACTGGATTAGACTAACCCCAGTGTCTGGTTGTCTTCTATTCTTTTAGATAGAGCCAGTAAAATCTTTTATTACGTTGATTCTTTTAAGGTGTGGTAGTACAGGGTAGAGACATTGCCAAAAAAACTTACTGAATTAGACTAACCCCATGTGGCAGTGTTTAGTCTACTATATATTATCTTTTTAGATAGAGCCAGTACAATCTTTTATTACGTTGATTCTTTAAGGGTGTGGTAGTACAGGGTAGAGACATTGCCAAAAAAACTTTCTGAATTAGACTAACCCGATGTGGCAGTGTTTAGTCTACTATGTATTATCTTTTTAGTTAGAGCCAGTAAAATCTTTTATTACATTGATTCTTTTAAGATGTGATGGTAGAGAGTAGATACATTGCCAAAAAACTGCTTTTAGGCGCCATTTCTCCAACATGTATGGCGGTGCGAGCGGCAAGAATGCGAGGTGACAAAGTCGAAAGAGTACATCAAATTTATAAAATTGCCTATCTGTCTTACTATAATTCTTTTAGTAAATTTTTGATTGAAAATTCTTTTAGTGAAGGTTCCGTCGAAGTCGGTGTAGCCCTTTCGGAGATTACCCGTCACAAACAGACAGACAGACAAGCAAATGAATGGTTGAATTTGTGTTTTTTTTATAGGCATCATTTACTCCGACTGGCTCCTTAGTGCAGTGGGCAGTGACACTGCCTTGCCTATATTTCTAAGAACAAATATTCAAGTTAATTTAAGAAGTTCACAGGAAAATAAAACAGAACAAACCACCGTAAGAAGGAACCAAAAAAATCGTTTTTGAATCTCCTCAGAAATCTCCATCTGGAGTATCCTTGTCTTCTCTAAACAATTCTCCATCAAAAGTAACATTTTCAGTATAGATTCGTACATTTCGCGGTGTGGCGAACGCGACAGGAATGATGACGTCACAGGCGAATAGAGGGCCTAGCACGAACATTGTTAATAGTTTAACTTACTTCTACGTTCGAAACGAAACGTCAAATTAAGGTTCGTGCTTCCATTCTACACGACTTACATGGACGTAACGTCGTAAATTCAATACGTGCGGGTTCTGATTTCATTCGTTCTAGTAATATTTAGAAACTAAGTTGTGTAAAACGGTGACGTTAATGTTTCATTTGACGTTCGGTTTCGAACGTAAAAGTAAGTAAATCTATCGAGAATTTTCGTGTTGCGTCCTCAAAGAGACCGCTGTCGCTCCATAAAAAATACGTACTCTCCAATAATTAACATCTAAGGCAATTATTGTTGGATTTCAATTTTTTTTCCAGTTATTGTTCAAGTGTTTTCTTTATGTGTAAAAAAATGGCCAAAAGCGTGTCAAGACACGCTTATATAGAAGGGTTCCGTATCTGATATGCGACAAAGGTATACAAAACTTTAAAATTTTTTGTCCGATTGCGTTCAAAATAATTTTTCCTAGTGACTTTCGGCATTTTCTATCAATATGGAAAATTTTCAAGTTTCTACGTTTAATAGTTTGGAAATCCTAGGACTACCTTGCAGGCCGACAGACAACGGAGAGGCAGAGTGTATAAGGGATCCTTGTAGGATTACGAAACTCTAAAAAACACATAAAGTAACGCTCTTGAAGTTTTCTTAGCGCACAGTGTGTTCAGGGCTGTTTGATGAATCATATAGACTGCCACATGTCGCATTGCTTTTATTTGAAGTCGGTTAACATGAATATAACACGAATAATAATTATGAATATGTACGATGTGTGAATAGGTGACAGTCATATTGTTATTGTATTGGTTAGGTACTGGAATTTACCATATTGTTATATTGAAATATGTATGTTTAATTTTTTCTTTATTTTATTAAAATTTGGCACAAAATCAACATACTTAAAATGTGTATGTCTGTACATTAATTAACGACTTAGGGACCTTCAAGAAAAGAGCATACTCATTTCTTAAAGGCCGGCAACGCATCTGCGAACCCTCTTGTGTTGCAGTTGTCTTAAATATTTTATCTTTATAAAACAATGGGCAAATAGGCAGGTGGTTTTTAAGTGACTACCTACGTCCATGGAGAAATACACAACCAAAAGGTTCCCAGATGCGTTACCGGCCTTTAACGAGTGAGTATGCTCTTTTAAATAATGAAATGAAAGTACAGGCAAAGTTAAGAAAATGCGGACCGCCATTTTCAAATCCAAAGAAAGTATTGCGCGTTAAAAGCATGCTTTCGCCAGGTTACATTAATACAGCCCAGGTCACTAGAAACAGTAGGAATTCACACGGCTGTGCTTGTTTATAATTGGTACATCGCGGAGAGTTAAATATATAAAAAGAAAGTACAGAATAATGAGATCGGTCAATTGCGAGCTGGGTTTTAGTCTAGTCTGGTATATATGCGCGAAGATGAGAATTAAAAAATTAAAGACATAAAAGAATTAAATGCAACCTCTGCTCATAAGAGGCCCTCATTAACAGATGGGTTATGCTGGGAGACTATCAATGAATTTTCATTTATAGACTTTGTCGCTTTTTACGAGAAAAATTCAACAGCTTAAAACCGTAATAGGAGAATACAATTTTATACTCCTATTACGGTTTTAACCTGTTGTCTTGTCTTGCCCGTCAGACGTTTCCTGCCCGAATTTTGGCTCGTCTACTATTAGCCAATAACTTTATATGGCACGTCAGACGAAGGTTCTAGTACCACTTAACGCCATCTATTACAAAGTATTTCTGCAAATCTACACATTTTAGAAATTTTCAATAATCTTTTGACTTTTCATTATTTAATTTCTGTTAAAGCTTCCCGGAAATAAAAGGATAATAAAACAAACAGATGTCAAAATGGTCCAGTCTTTTCTAAGTTGTAGCGAGTCTAACGAACAACGATTGATTTTTTTTATATACATACTAGCGGACCCGGCAGACGATGTCCTGCCCGGATATTGGGCTACTTACTATTTACTTCTATTATCCTATATCATCCCCATTCCCGTTCCCGTATTATTAGAAATAACGAGTGACTACGAATCGTTTCTGCTTTGTGCAGCGGTAATAAAGTGAAAATTGACTCTTTGACATTAGGAACACACATTGCTTAGACAACAGTGAGTGCCTGTAATTTAATATGAACTTTATTGAATACCAACAAAGATCAAATTGACTCTACATTTTAGTAGAGAACATTTGTATGGGAAAAATAAAAGGGCTGTTTTTAGGGTATTCCTGGCAATTATTAAAATTTTTCTCGCCGTAAAAAGCATCCTTGGATTTCAACAAACATTTAAAAAAAGGGTTGGTTGATTTGGTCCAGGCGTTCTTGAGTTATGCGCTTAATTTTATATATACCTATATAGATAGATAGTTATAAAGATATTGTTATAAAACAATGTATGATAGTATAAGTATACTTCTGCAAGTTTCCATTATCCAAGATGTATATTAAAATATAATTAAAAAATGGCTCAGAAACGTTCACCGCATTTTCAATTACCATACAAATAACTTGATTGCAGCAAATTATAAATAGCACTGCACTGAGTGACGTGAGGTGGCGTGATCGAGATCGTTTTACTTATGCCACTAAGCGTTTATAACTACCTAACATGAATTAAAAAAAACCTCAACATTCATTGCTACTTCACTACTCAAAGACATTGACGATGACAGCGAAGAAAACGAAATGGTTAATGCAGACAGCGAAAACACATTAGATGCAGTTTTTGCACTTGTAATATTCGAAGTATTAGCTATTATTTTTGCTAACAAAAACTCGATTGCTAAGTTACAGCAATATACATTGCTGGTAGGAGTAAATAAAAGTTAAGTTGTTGTAAAGTACGATTCAGTGGATAAGAAATTTGTAATTAAAGACGTTCTTCATGGCGATAAGAATACGGCAGCTATCAGGCCTGCTCCGCGGCACGTAGACAGGTGTTCTAGATGGATTGACGGTCGCAAAAAATTAAGGAAAATTGTATAGAGTGCAGTGAGTGCGTGACAGAACGTTATTATGCACCTTTTTTGTTAAGATTTTAACGCAGTTGTGCAATTTTATATATCAGTCATCCATAGATTCTGCGAAAAGAATGTTATACTTTTCCGAAAACAGTAAAACCATTTACGAGAGATTATTTATGCTCTAGTGGCCGAATCATACTCGTACTAAATTTTGCTAGGCAGAGTAGAGAAGAGGTCAGGTTCCTACGTCTGCAACGCGTTTAGTTCTACACCCTTATATTCAATCCATGAACGGCTCAAAAATTATCCCTCTTTAGTAATTTCAATATTTAATAATAAGGGAAATTATGATTTAGTAATAAGCCTTTCTAGAATTTTATGGACTTTTATTCCATCCAAAAATATTCAACAATCCTTCCTATTATATATAAACCTATCCTTAAAAACTGCAGGATTGAGTACAAATTCTGACAAGTTTTTTTGTACACTTAAATGTCTATGTCACTTGATTCTGTCACTTATTTGTCACTATCGTCTGGAACGATAAGGGGGTTATCTTCCATTCCCAAAACGTATTGTCCAGAACTATTATATTTCTTCATTTCTTGCTCGAAAAGGATATTGTTTATGGCTTGTTTTATCATAGATCTTGTTCTATCGTCATGTTTCCTCAAAGATATAGCTATGTATTCCCCAAAACTATCGTATTCGTCCTTTTTCTTATACAAGTGAGATCTTTTGAAAAATTTTCTTTCTAATACTTTGTGTCTATCAATTTGATTTTCTTTAACAACCTTTCGTTTGAGCAGACGGGGTTTTGGGCGAAAGTATTTTATTTTCTGTGGAGTTTTGACTTCAGGCTCTTCCTTGACAACTATATGAACTGGACTGGGAGTCCTGTCCATATGTTCGTGATTTTCATATTCTTCTGAAGAAGGATCTGTCTCCTCAGTCGGTTCTTCTACAAATATTTTCTTTTTACGCCTTTTCGGGTTCTGTGAACAAAAGCAAAAATTTTAATCTTTTACTTTTTATACATGGGGCAAACGTGCAGGCTGTTTATCTAAGTGAATACCGATTATTACGGCTACCTGCTATATATCATAAGCTAGGCAGATGCGTTGCCGGCCTTTTAAAACTATACTTGACATCAGTATTTGCACGTTTTACTTTATTTAAGATTCAACTGACCCAAAAATCTGTATTGGCACCTTTTCGATAAAACTTTATCGTTAATATTATAACAATTGGTATTAAAAACAATTCATTATCAATTGCGACGTGTTCATTTAATAAGTATTTAATAACTATATTGAAAATTTCCGGGAGCGAGCGATTATGGTATTTATTGGAACCCAATAAGGGTTATAATTGCGAATGTTATGTAACACTGTAATCATTATGCGAAAAGTAATCGAGGTCGTCTCTTATCAGAGCCGAATTGAAAACAATTGGACTTAAACACATAGTAACATATGCGTTAGTATGTCAGGGTCGCGGAATAAAAGTAAAATTTATTACAATGTACGTTACCTACAAGTATTCTTTGAGTGATGATAATGTTGGGGAATAAATTGGTGCCAAATCAGAGCCACTTGACTATTTTTCAGAAACTAGTTAATATGTCATGGAGACTACATAAAGGAGTAAAATCTCAAAAAGTAACATTTTGAAAAATATTGTATAATATAACAGGCATATGGTACCTATAACACAGGCATTAAGTTGTCTACCTTAGGGACAGACATCCGTGTGTCATATAGTCCTGTATATATATATATTTTCTTTTTTTTTATATATAACAAGGGGCAAACGAGCAGGCGGTACTCTTAAGTGACTACCGACGCCCATGAACAACTGCAACACTAGGGGGATCGCAGATGCGTGTTTGTAGTAACGAAACGAATTAAAAAAAAACTCACTCGGAATATCTCTCTCTTTCAAGAAATGATGTTACTCTTAAGGCTTGTGCATTGATGGGAATGTTTTAAAATGAGAGTCGTACAAAAGAAATATAAACGGAATTTTAATTTTACAGTGGTTCTAATGGGATTAGGAAGGTTAGCAGTTGTTACTGCACGCCGGTAGATAGTTGACTCAATTCAACACTGATTTTTAAAAATACCTTAATCTTCCCCGTGTCTCAGACGGGAAATAAAACATTGAGCCTTGATTAATGTCATTGAATGATATAAGTTGTGGAATTGTGGCGAACACGAGGATGATGTCAGACCATTGTCGGTCATCTTATCTTGCCCTACAGCCACATCCTCTGCATTTTAAACCGGTGGTACTTGACCGGGATAGCCGGGTAAACCGAGATAACCGGGTAAAAGAAGAACGGTTTCAACTGGAGCTGCTCATTTCCTTAGACTGTGGCATATCGTTTAACCAACAATATTATCAAGATTATAGCCACCAACGATAAATAGTGGCAGATTAGTTAGATAAACTCTAAATTGTAACTCAGTGGTAAGAAATGTATCTTTTAACGAGTAATACTCATTTAAACTCTTACTTCCTAATATTGAACATTCTAAATATCGAATTTGAATAAAAAATATAAAAATCGACTGTACGAGCCTTTGACACCCTACTCCTCCAAAACCACTGGACAGAAATGGATATATTTTAATAGAATGGGTCACCCCTTTATCACCAGGCCGTGGTAAGAGGTGCTTAACCTAGCGATCGACTTAAATTTCGGTCACTGATTATGCTATCACCTCCTCATTAATGAAATGAGATATTCCAAAGAAACAAGTTTTCAAGAAGTGTTGATACACTTGAAGGGGTTTCCATTCATCATTCACTGCAAAGAGTGAATGAAGAGTCATTCGGCGCATACTTCTCTTTCAGTTGCGCCTTACTGATCCGCCTTTTCATTCACCGCATACCGCTGAAACCCTTTGTTCACGATGGGCCATTGTGCTGTTGTTTTAGCTTTAAACTCCGGTGAAGATAGATAAAGATATTTCTCATATTACAATAATCCATAAACAGGAAACAAAGAAAATTTATATCTAGATATAGTTCTTTGAAGCTTACTTTTTAAAATCTTTATTGAATCATCAAACAAATTTTCTTAATGAATTTTTAGTATGTTCTATCAACGTGGAACATTTCAAGTCTCTAATAGTTTGGAAATGCTAGTGATGGACCACCTCACGGGCAGACAGATGGACAGACTGACAGGTGGACAGAGCGAAACTATAAGAGGACATTGTAGTACTACGGAACCCTAAAGAATGATGCCACAAACAGATACTGTTATTTCATTTACTTGTACAGATTAAATATGAAAACAAGACAAGGACGTTCCTCTGAATGTCTCACAGATTGTAAACAATCAAGAACGTTATTTTAGATCTATCTATTTGCGTCTAGTTGTACGCTGAGACAACCGAATGAATTCAATTTCCGCACTAAAATTTAATGGAAATATAAAAGTACAGACAATTTCGCCAACGCTAGAGCCACTTTTATATCGGATAACATCCTTTTGTGCTACAACCGTAATACTCTTTACAAACTTGCCAATTTCGACGTCTTGATAGATACACTGTTGGAATATGGCCACAGCAGAAAATAAACGACGAGCGTAAAGCGGTTCGGTTTCAGGGAACTAACGGTTATATTACTTATGTTTAAAAAATCATAATTAAATAAAGAATAAAATAGGTTTACTGGTGCACTACAAGGCAAAGAATTAATAGTAACTGCATAAGGGTAGGCGTTAGTAACTGCGCCACAGTTTATAACTGTGCCCTTGGCACCATGTAATGACAATTAAACGTTATTTGAAACGTTAATTAAATTACTATCACACTCGAAATGTTAATCGTTATGATAATAATTTAACAGATTACACATCTATCGTTTAAAACGTGATTGGGCAAATTTATATAAACTAGAGATAGCCGGGTGGTCGAAATTCGCCCACAAGTCTTTAAATTTGCGTCCTATATACTTATTTAAAGCAATATACGCAAAATTTTAATTATTTGTACAACGAAATTAGAAGCAGTGCTGCTAGAAGCAATCCTAAAGCCACACCGAACTGAACCCGTCAGCAAGCCACTGTTATGTTTGACTATTAATATGGGTACATTCTGTAGTCATGACTACGATTTGATATCATCTCATAGTGTGTGTAAATCGTTTGGCATTGGTGTGCGTGAGGTTATATTTCACAATTTAATGTATTAATAATACTGCATATTTTATAAAAATATTAGTATTTGCAAACCAACCTCTTTATAAAATACAATCGGGCCGAATTAAGCCTCAATAGCTCAAAGGTATAAGGTATGAACTGAAATCCGCAAGGTACCCGGTTCCATACCCCGCCGCCGTTGGGGTATTGTCAGCTTTAAATTTAAGCTTAGTAGGAGGGGAAAATGGAATATTAGACATACCTAAAAAGTATTCCTAATATTCTTTTTTAAAAAAATCTTACTTCTCCGTCCGTGTCTTTTCATAAAATTGTATAGCAAAATATGGATATGCTAAATTAACAATTAGTTATTTTTTAAATGTCTATATTTATTTCATTAATATCACCTGAGTTAATGCTAGTTTAATTAAAAATTACTAGGTTAACTAGATGGGAATCTAATCCCATACCCTTCGCTTCAATGGCGTGCTCACACTCATTGATCAAGTGTCGTTTGCAAAAAGAAATGATTCATAAGAAATAGTTGACCTTTTCAAGGAAGAATGGTTGCATCTTCCAAAAGGGTGGGCGGTTCTGCGTGGGTGTTACTCGTGGCGCAAATATGGCCATATTTACTCTAAAAATAGTCTCGGAATGGACATGATTACAATAACCCCTATTAAACTTGACAAAGAGACAGATTATCCATTCTACCATCAAGATAATAGGCATAATGACAAAATGGGTACATAATGATCTGAAATATATACAAAAAAATTAATATCTCTACCAAAATTATCGTTTTCATAACAAAAAAAATATGAATTTAAAGATTCACGTTAACTCCAAAAAAGTTGTCATGACGTCACTTTATGTTAACAGTGCGTTCCGCTAAGCGTCACCTTGACGTTTTCGTCGCGACCGTAACGATCGCGGGCGCCCTACGTCGAATATTTGCACTGAATGAGCACTCTAAAACGTTACGATCGTTTATTGGGACGCACTTATAATATACGGTAACGTCATACGTTGTCTTCTGGGTGTTTTAGCTATATCATG
>JANCMC010041845.1:2007488-2071457 GCA_024363005.1 Charaxes varanes
ACGATCGTTTATTGGGACGCACTTATAATATACGGTAACGTCATACGTTGTCTTCTGGGTGTTTTAGCTATATCATGGCGGATTGTTGTATTTTGTAGTTTCCTTTTTTCTTAATCCCTATGAATCTCGCTCGCAATATAAAAATAAATACGTTTGTTTAGCTCTAAGCATCTTATTTCATCAGATAGATATATAATTTAAATGATTTTTGATTACTGTCGTCCTGTCTATTGAGGACAAAAACGATGGAATTGATTTCTGACATCTTTTAACTTGTTAACAAGTCAGGTTGCATTGTGTATTCGTGATGGAAATGACTGTCTTTTGACCATAATCTTCAAATTCACTGATTTCTTGGAATTTTCTTATAAAAATTAAAAGAATTACCGATAAATTAAGAAAAGTTGGAATTTGCATAAAATTGGTATACGATAAACACGGTATTCGAAGTCGTGGGCGACAGCTAGTCATCAATAATTCGGGATTTTAGACCATATCTGCTATAAAAAGCGAAATGGATCGCACGCACTACCGGCAATATTTTATTGCTCATTTCGGTTTTATTATCGCCTCACTACAATGAGTTCTATACAAGAATACGACGTAATGGTGGGAGCTTTCTTTGTAATGATTTATCTATAGTACACTTAAAGCCTTTACATCTTCTCCTTGGTGTTTCAATGACAAAACTGTAGGTATATTTGGCCATATGGTTAGGCCTTATATTTTCGAAAAAAAGGGTCTTATATTTTCCCAAAGTCCAAAATAAGGCGACGTTAATTGCCCGGTCTGAGGTGGTCATTAAGTCCTCCTGCGTTCAGGTATTGGGGCACACAGGGTACCACATAAGGTGAATCGTGTATTGGATTTCACCGCATAATGTAGGTACATGACAGGTTGGCGCCACCCGAAAACCCCCACCTGAATATATTTTCCTTACTTCGGCCAACTTCAGTCCAAATTCACAGAGTTCCAGACCTGCCAAGATAACCCATGCCCAGGCGGAAGATTTTACCGATATCAGTCGTGAGATTGTAGAGGCAGAATGCAGTCGGTTAACGTAGCTCGCTCCACAGCCAGATCCTTTGCAATTTAACTGGAAACTGATACCGGGAACGGGACCGGGATAAGAAAAAGGTACTTGAAGCCTTTACAATTGCAGTAGAAAAGCGTTGGTAGTGGGAATTGTCTCACTTCCAAAAATTGAGCCGAAAAGTTAACCTTTTCGGGCATCTCACTGGTTAGAGCTATATACTTTAAGGTGTCTTTTTCTTTTTGTGTGTGTTTCTTTTGTTTTATTGTGATTGTATTGTTTTATTTTAGCGTGATGAAATATAGCCTATAGTATTCCTTGATAAATGGGTTATCTAACACTGAAAGCATTTTTCGGACCAGAAGTGCCTGAGATTAGCGTGTTCAAGCAAACAAACTATTCAACTTTTGTATATATATCTATAGACATTGTGTTGTGTAACAAATAATAGTTTCTTTCGTCTTTCTAAGTATAGACGACCAAGAATATGGTTAACCATTTTGGATGACAGCTTCTAGTTAAAGAAAATTCTGTTGAGGGTTATTGTTAGAAATGAATGTAATTCATGACAAGCAAAAATAAGCCTTATAACTAATTGAAGTGCAGACGACATTCGACTTTAGCGTGGCTAGCTAGTTTCTTGGTCGATTATACATAGCTGGAATTGTAATTTCATCTAAAATGCAGAGTATTTATTTACTATGACAGTTCAGCGACCTAAAATGATAAAATAATATTATACACGCACCGAATTCGAAAGTTTTATTCGGAATCATGAATAGAAATCGTCACTCAAAGACACGGTTTATTAGAAAGCTGTTTGAGTTCTTACATGTATTGAAAACTCGGCAATTTGTGAAGCGATGCATTTCTCTTTTAATTCAAAGCAAACGATTCTTCAAACACTTCAAAAACACGTTCCATTTATTCCTCGTACTTTGGATTCGCTTTCACGAGCGCGGCTATCTTTATCTTTCCATTTTGTAAAGAAAAAGATATAAGAGTTTTGTCAAATAACATAACAATCTGCAAATTGTACAAATTGCAACGTTATTGATGATGTATAGTCGACCAAGAGATTGCTAAGGGTCATTGCTGATAATTAACGTAATGCATAACAAGCAAAAATAAGACTTTCAACTAATTGACGTGCAAACGACATTCGACCTTAGCGTTGTAAACCAATTTCTTGGTCGACTGTACAAGAGAATGACATAGATTTCATTGTGTTTCTAGAACAATACAGTCTCATTTTTTAGACATTTTAGATGGTTTTACTTCCGCCGCGTGTGAATCTCACAATTTTCATTTGTATGTATGTATACGTTGCACGTACCGGTAATAAGATACATATAAAAATGCTTATGGCACACGTACCAGCTATTTGGAATGTGCTTTGTTTCATTGTACCTTTTATTCTACTTCACTGTCCAAAAACAAATGTTTATTGTGCAATAGAAAAAAGGGATGGAACATTTTCTTGGGCGAATTTATTTATGGACTCTGCGCACTCGGGGCGTGTGTAGACTTAGGATGTGTTATTTTGGCGGTAAATATTATTAATGTCGTAAAAAATAATGCATTAACAAATTGGTGCTTTTTTAAGGTGTAGTTTTTGGATTATAATAACTTGTTGGTTCGATATTTTCTCTATATGTAACTAAAGCGAGGCCCAACTCGGCACACGTTGTTTTGCCCGATTAATGTTCAGACGAAGAATCGAGAATGAACGCCATCTATTAGACGTATTGCGAAGATGCGACTAACTTTGCATCTTTTAGTATATTTTAAATATTCCTTAGCGTTTTCCTTTCTATTTTTTTTCTCAAACAAAAAAACGATTAGGAGTCATATAGGTTTTGACGGTTTTTGACCTATAGCGAGAAACATATCTAGTTTAGGTTATATATCGACAGCAGCGCCATCTACCGGTCCAATTTCGTATTTAAATCATCTTCGAACCCTTTGTTTATGCACAAAAAAAAATATCCAAAGCAGTCAAGCGGTTAAGCAAGGTGCTACAAGTTTGTATAGTCGATTTTAGTATGTAAAGATATAAAAGAGAAGAAAAATATTTTATGGGCTATGCCAACTAGAAGCAATAGGAAATGGTATTTTACACAACTGTGCCCCGGTTCGAAAAAAATCGTTTATCTGGGGCTAAAGTTTCTAAGCAATCATCCTCGAAGACTTTCCTAACATATCATCGCCAACAAAATGGTTTTATTTACAGTTTTATACGAAATTACATCTTACAACGTTCAGATATCTATACCATTTTACTCGTAATGAGACGAATTTCTTAGCATTCATCGTGCGGGTATCGGGTCCATCGCGTTGCAGAGGAAGGAACCACGTTAGTGCCTGGAACTTGTGACCATTGTGTTAGCTTAAGAGCGCTCCTTCTATTGGCCACTAACACTCATCTTCACTGCCAGTGTTCTCTCCCCTGTCCAACCAAATGTGTCATGATCCTACTAGAGCGGCTAGATATTCTTTGTAATAAAAAACTATACTTAATTCTTGACAAACCAAGATCTTTTAGTAGGTTGTACAGGAATTTTGCTGGTATATCCCTCGCTTATAAACTTTTCTAAATATTCTGAAAGTCGGAAATGCTTACCTTTTTTAAACAGGTGACCCCGAAACAACTGGCGGACAAACGCCGCGTGCAGCAAGCCAGCGAGATCTCCTTTGACACAGAGTAAATAAATAATTGAGCAGTAGATCAACCAATAGTATTAAAAATCAGTCAAGTCTATATTTGGATATTTTAAAGCTTCGTATGTAACAAAACGTCTGTAACATAACTAATAATATTTAGTTATTGTTACGTATATTTGATGACTGGATCCATTTACGTTATCTTACATTATATATTATATTTGAATACAAAACTGCTATTATGATAAAAACTACCGCAGCTTGCACCAAAGTAGTATAGAGTTATAGATTATTAAATACAACCGAATATGCTGGTTTTATTTATGCTACGTCTCTGTCGCAAGTTAATGGAAGCCTAATGAAGAGTCATATCCCACAGCTGAAAGGATTTAAATACGCTTTTGGTATTAAATTTGTTGTTGGAATGTTCAGAACTTTAAATTGCTGGCATAAAGACCAAAAACTCCAATTTTTTACGGTAAGAAATTGTGAGAAATTGACACGGTTGAGTTGTTTCTTGGTATGCAAGTTTACTTTTTTATACTGAGGATTTTTAAAGTGACAATAGCAGATGTCTGTAACATAAATAAAGCAGCATAAATAACATAAATAAGCAGACAAAACCCTCTTGTGGGAGACTACGGAACACTCATATACGCCGTAAAACGTTACTTATGAAAGCACTTTTAAGAGTATACTGGTATTAATTTGGTTATATTTCATATTCTCGTTCACTCTCCCACTAAGTATCAAACTTGTGTTGGGATTAGATGCGATAGCAATCCGAGAAAACAGCTAGCTCTGGAATCTAGGTTTAATCTTGGTACCATACATACCTTGCTAAAAAAAATGTATAATTGCCTAACAACTTTCATCCCTTCTATATTTTATGGCTATTTTAATTCCGGTACAACATTAAGCGGAATTTAAACACGACAATAAGAGCAGAATTTTATTTGTAATCAGCTTTATTATATTTACCATACCACAAAACGGTGTAATATAACACGTTATCTGTAATAAAATTACGCGATATAACAGCGGCGAATGTAATTAATTCGACCGTAATTACCGCAGCAGCGTCCGACTTTTTCCAGCCCCCCGTTGTATCTGACATAAAGCCCGAAATATTAAACACGTTCCGACTTCCTCGCCTAATGGCTGCGAATATAACGAAACATTTGAATCAGTTCAGCGGGAACAGAACAAGTTTTGGCAATTAAGGAAAGTTCTCTATCTTTTTATAAGAATATTTACTCGGCGAAACGAAATAATCATTTTAACATAATATGTATGTTACTAACTAAGCGGCGAATGCACAATATATCTAGTCAAAGAAACAATTGTTGTTTAGTGATGTTTATATAGACGTAGTACTTATCTTGAGGTGAATCGTATTTCTTCGTTACTTTTGTCTAATTAGAATCAATACAAATTACCTATTCATCGACATCGAATTCAGATATGTATATACTCCAGCTAAAAACAACACATTCATCATGGCATTTACTAACTGTTGTCACACCGGACGAACATATATAAGAGTTTCTCCTATTGCTGACACCTAAAATATATGTCCTGAATATTATCGAATGTTTGCAAATAGAGCTTATCGGCTCTATTTGCAAACAGGGAATATTAGCAAACTGGAATGTGGCAGTCGCCGGAACAGCAAGTATACTCATTGAAAACGATGCACTATAAAAAAACTACCTTACATCGAAAGTGATTTATGCGTGTATGCAAGGGCTATGTACGCTTACCGTTAGTACATCTCAACAAAGCATAGTAAATTTTGCAACTCAAAACAGACGAATCTGTTCATAATGTAGAAATTTCAAAATGTTTGGTTAAGTTATGTTTATTCCGCTTGGTAAAGTAAATATATTCTGCGCTGTCACTGAACAAAGGCGCGCATCAATAAATCAAGAAATCTCACGGGATAAGCCGCGTTGTAGTCGGTTGCACTTCAATGCATTATAATTTCCGATACTGCTGTATACTACAATGTATGCATACCCACAGGTCAAATAATTCCTTATTGTGAATTCACACTCAAGGTCTTCTCTAGAGGTGCTCAGACAAAGAATTAATGCAGCAAACTATGAGATGAGAGAAATAAATTAAATACCATAACATTCGCTTAAAGTTCGTTAAAATTCACCTATATTATTACCGAAAATTTGAGCAAAAACCATGCTTGTTATACCAATATTAAAACATGAGAGAGAAACACAAATAATTTGAATAAATTAAAGAGATAACAATTCGTTACTTTGTAATCACAAACAGCTTTATAAATACATTTATAAAATTATATTGTTTAGATAGGTTTTATTTATCATTTACTTTACAACACTTATCCATTCGACAGATGTCCACCGCGGGTTTACGTCCATTTTGAATATAACTAAGGTAAAGCACATACAGATCCTATATAAATATTTGTACGAGGCTTCAAACTTTGAAAGGTTTGGTACTTGACATATATACAGTTATGCTTCTTGATTGATAAAAGATGTATTTGTCTTTTTATGGTATTTTGGATATACGAAGATCTAAGGGAAGAAGTTAAAATTACAAACGAACAAACAAAATCTCTTTTATTTATAACATTAGTGCAGATGTAGATTACTTTTAAATATTTTGATTGCGAGAAAATATAGCTAAACGTATTCAAGAAATTTAAAATAAAAATCGTTACACAAAAATAATTCCCGTAAGACGCTGACATAGAGGGCAACCTCCCCCTAACTCATCCGGTCAAGGCCGCGGCTGCAGCGGCTCAGGCGCGCTGACGTCGACAGATCGCCGGAAGTGTTGTTTTTCTTTAAAAAGAGAAGCTTTGATAAAAAAGCACTCCAGATCTTTAGACGCTGGAAGCTCTCAGACGAGAAATTTACTTTATAAACACAAATTTAGTCGTCCATATATATAAAAATTACTAACAAATTCATAGCAAACGATAGAGTTGGATGTTAATTACTCATAAAATAAATAAGTCCAATATTTGTTGGGCACTTATGTGGGGTTAACATAAATACATACACCATAACTTGAGAAAGGCTATTTTTAAGTTTTTTCTGAAATATTCCTTGAAGTTCCAGGAAGGTTGTTTGTGTTATATGAAGGGAGAAAAAGACTTATGGTTCACAAAAAATTAAAAACCATCGAAAATGGACAAAAAGATGGAAATGAAAGTGGGAGTTTCTCTGTCGTATTTCCTTCTTAAATCGTTTGCTCTTTGCTGAGCGTCATGATGATCCCGATTGTCGGTCAGACGCACCGCCTTCCCGATGACCGTGTTTTGCTTCACCTTCATCAGGTAATACTGAGCTTCGTTCTCTATGACGCTCTCCTTCCGGTGACAATAAGGTTTTCGAAATTTGTAGCCAATTATCGTTCAATACATCCAAAGAACCAAAGTACTCTCTGGAGGCAAGCGCTTAGTAAACGTTGTTTGCCCTTTACTTCTTTTAGGAGGAATGTGTTTATGCTGTGTGCCCTCGAGGGTATACGCAGCCTGCGTCTCCAGTACCACATTTCGACGAAGTCTATGCGGCGATGGTCTGCTGCTTTAATGGTCAGGGTTTCAAGGCCATAGAAAAAAATGGGAAAAACTAACGTTCTGACGATATCCATTTGGGGCTTCTGCACTGCAGAGACATACTGATGTCGCGGTCTTTCCATACTTTTGACAGTTGGGTCATCGCCGATTTAGCCATTCCGATGCGTCGTTTAACTTCTTCTGTTTGCCTCTATCGGATATGCTCGAGGCCAGGTATGTGAATGTACGACGTCACATTGGTTGAGCAAGTGAAGGCGGTCAAAGCATTGGTTCTATCAAGTATCATCATCTTTATTTTTGCTTGGGTGATCGTAAGGTTCATTTTGCTGTTGACGCTGTCTAAACGGTTGAATGAAGCCCCAAATTATATGTCACCATCCCACACTTTCAGAGTTTACCTTCAGCTATAATTAATATAAATTTTTGTAGAAAATTAATTCTACATAATATATTTTATACTGAGGAGGTAAGCGTGATTGGAGCGGTCAATTAGTGTACAAACTTTAATAAAAAAATTTAACTTAAAAATTGCACGATTTATTTAGTAATTAGAGAAAAGTACTAAAATTAATTTTGATGTAGATACGGTTATACTTGTAATAGCACGTATATGTTTTTGCTTCCTGCAGTATACACTTGACATCTGCCGCTTGTCCTGACCTTTGCAATATTGTGCAATACTGGTTGACCGATCTCACAAAAAGGGGGATTTTAGCTTTCGCAGGATGACAAGACGATTTTTTAAAACATGGCCCTAGTGGGGAATCCCATCTCAGTTGTAGTAGTAAGGCCCTTTCCCTTCCAAGTGCAGCGGTAAAAGTCAATGGAGCCGATTGCGGTGACGTAGATGTTTCAGCAATCGCGCGGGAGTGCGCTGCGTGCGTCCGTGCGGTCAGAGTGAGCTGGTTTTTGGGTGCACGCAGTCAGCCGCGCGGTGCACGAAGCGAGTGCGGGCAGACCAGTTGCGCGACAGCATTTGTGCAACCTACGATGAGAAACGACTCGCTTCTATTTGCATAAGCGGTACGAGAAGGTCACGTTTCGCCGCCGGTCGCAGTAGACCGCCGTTTCCCGAAGACCCGTCCCCTCAGTGCGGTTGCAGCGTCACGATGTGCCAGAGACCAGTGGTGGTTTTTACATTTGTGGCGGTAGCGGTGGCCTTCGCGAGTTACACCACAGCCCGCCTTGCGCGTAAGTCTGGTGCAGTTTCTAATATGAAGGTTTCTTATCGTATAGATGACATTAAAATACACTTTATGAATAACAGCTTTGTGGTATCGGTCTCCTGATGATAGTTCGGTCATCGGCGTGTTTATGCACGACGAAAAAAATAGTGCAATGTTGTACTTTGGTCGTGGTGTAGGGTACGACAATGCACAGACTTTCCCTTTATTTATGCAAAATCATTTAGTCGTTTAATTTTTCCTGCTTATTGTGGATTTCCACAAAATAGAATCTGATTTTGATATTAAAATGTCAAACATTATATAAAACTATCATCCATTTTCCTCATTTAGGGTACGTCTATTTTTAAAATTTCAATTAAGATATAGGAGATAACAAAAAATTAGGTAATAGCCACCGTATGTTATAATTATAGAGATATTTTTATTGATATTGAATATATTAATTGGTATAAATGTAGGTGGTAGATACTTAGAGAGGTTGCGGCGTCAGATTTTTTAATCTTTGAGCGATTTTTTTTTTAAATTAATACATTAGATAAATAGAACAGGATTTCAATTATGTGCTTAAATTTAATGATTTTACGTCAGTCAATTTGTTAAAAATACCAAAGGTTTTCAATGTTTTAATCCTTGGACTTTCTTAAATATATTAAAAATAAGTTTTCCTAATTCCATTCCTTTTAGATAAAGTGTAGAGGAAGTAATAATGTATGTAGAGTCGGGAATTGAACCAAGTTCTTACGGATTTCAATATATACTATTGTACCACTGAGCTATTAAGGCTATACTAGAGATCGACGACTGGTCAAAATTCAAGCACAAATTTAAAGGCACAAAAATTTTTAGATATATTTCACAATTAATAGACATACAGTCGTCATGACTAGGCTTTGATGAAATCTTATAGTAAAACGCATACATGTGTGTGTAAATCGTTTGGCATTGGTGTGCGCGTGGTATTAGTTTTATGATTTCATATAATTATAATGCGCATTTTATAAAAATATTAGCAATCGCATACCGTCCTTAACATAATCTATAATTGTGCCAAATTTCATACTCTATCGACTGCGCAATTTTTTTTAAATGCTCTTGAAAGTTTTTGCTCCGCGTGTTAATAAATAGATTCTAGAGTATACATAAATTTATTTCACGAATAAAGATAAGAAAGCCATTCGCTATTTTTTGTCAATTAGGTTTATATGTTTCTCTTCCATGCAGTGATCATAAAAATTTGGAGATAAATTTCAGTTTTATGACTAGTAATATTGTATATTTTGGCATACTTGCCAAAATATACAATATTACCATACAGTAGCCAAACAAAAAAAGGAAGTACATGATTTTCTAATTACAATTAACATTAAAAAATTGTAGATTTGTTGCATATTTGATTCTTATCTTTTGATAGAGATTTATTATTCGATTTTAAAGGAGAAATCGGTACGTAGAGTCGAGAGCGATTCGGTAGGTTATTCTATTTAAATAAAACTTTACAATATGAAACTCGTTCAACGCTTGAAGGTCAGAGTTAAATCCGAAAAGCAGTCGCTTCACATCCAGACCTTCAACTTAAAAGCGCTGTTTCATTTTTAATCATTAGTAATTCATTAACGTATGCCTTGTGTCACTGAGTGGTATTAGTTGGGAGATTGTGGGGTTTCCGGGGATGACGTCAGAGGGCAGTACGTATTAACACGCTCAACAGCCATATCCTCTGCAATTTAAGCGGACTCTGGTATAAGAGTGGAACAAGCTTCATATTGTAGTTAAAGCTTTAGGCAGCTATAATAACCTATTAGTCTCCTATGCACCGATTTATCCTTTAAAAATTGCATACCAAATAACTGCCACAAGATAAGAATGAAATATAAGAAATCAAGTATTTCTTAAATGTTACTTCGGTTTTTGGATCGGTCATCCAGCCGCGGTTAAAACTGCTTAACTTAACGATCGACTCCAATACCGACTACTATGACCTCCTCAATCAACTTGGACGTTTTTTTTTAAATACTTTCAGGGATGCCTAATCTTTTCCTCACCGTCTAATTAAGCTTTTTTTAAAAGCTTGTATTAGAAGTCAAGATTACTGGGTTATCACCCAGTGAAGTTTGAACCGAGTATATTACGGATCTCAAGACATCTTTCAGCCGTTGAACCATCATGGCATTAATACTACATTGGTGAAGAGTATATTTAAATTTTATCACTGAGTTTTTACCATTTTGGTAGACATGAAATCAAATCAAGTTTAAAAGGTTATAAATTATGCAGCTTTATACAGTTTCTCTATCTTATTATGCGTATTAGAGATTCATCTCGGTTCGAGATTCTTATCTTTATATACCTATGGACTTATAATATAGTATTAAATATATGTTAGTATAAACAGCACTATCTAGTTTCGTGAATGTTGATGAGTAAGTGCCTTTAATGGTTCAACTTCCCTCTTTGAGTAAATCTTAAAAAACTAGAGATCGCCGGCTGGTCCCAATTCGGCCACAAAGCCGTTTGCCTAAATCGACATATATATTGTTCTTCTTCTTCTTCTTAACGTTATCCCTGTTCAATACCAGGGTCCGCTTAGATTGTAGAGGATGTGGCTGTGGGGCGGGTTAAGATACCGATTGCCATCTGACGTCATCCTCGGAACCCCCACGATTTCGACAACCTTACGACTAATCACAAAGTGACATTAATCGGGTCCCACTGTTTTACGTGCCTTCCAGAACACGGAGGAGGTCGGATATCAAATATAAGCCAATGGTAGAATTGGTCACCCATCTATCACCCGGTCGCAGCAAGAGCAACTTAACCTAGCGATCGACTCAAATCCCGATCACTGATAAGGCCACAACCTCCTCGACATATATATTGTTCCATTCGCAGAAAAATACAATTTGACAATTAATATGACATACACTTGTCACGGTTACGCTTTGACATCAACCAATACATGGTTAGGAATGCTTCTATGTAACAGAAAAACGTTCTTGACAAAGATAAAATTAAAAAAATTGCGCAGAAAATGAGAAAATTTAAAAATACCTAACCACCAAAATTGAATTATAATATAAAATTGAATTATTTCTAATGAAATTTAAGCGCTTTTCACAGTCTTGAAGTTTTTAAATGTAAACTTATGGAGTTTGAAATAACATTGACAGAATATCGTTTAAAACAGGTGCTTCGGCCAAAGTTATCTTTATAAATAAAAATTAGTTTCCAAAATGTATTCCAAAATTAACGGAACAGGAATGGAAACGGGAATGGGAACGGAATGGGAAAGGGACGGAACGGGAACAGAAGGGGAACAATACAATAAGATAACAGAATGTAGTAAATACGTAACCCAACTTACAGCGTAGAGGCCCAGCAGACACTGTCCTACCGGGCCGATAGTATTAATATAAAAACAGCTTGTGAAAGTCTACTTGAATAAAATATCATTGGAATTTGAATTGAATTAAAAAAAAGATGTCCACGCTGTCAAGTAACAGGTGGTTAGGGCTCCAAAAAGGTCTCTTCTCAATGGTGTGCTGTCTTAAACAATACTGCCCTCTGTATACAACTTTTATTCCAACCACCGAGCAAGCGAGATGCTCTCAGGTTGACACAAATTTGTTATCTGTAAGATAAGTTGTTGATGGGCCGTCAGGAAGTGTATCTGTAAGCAGCAAAAAGCCGGCTATTTAATTTTGACAGTGGGAAATGCGGATGCACAGTTGGCCTTCTCCAGCTCCGTGTGGAGTTGCTTGAGCCTTGCCCGGGCCAAAGCCAGACTGGCATTGGTTGCCCTCATGCTTTCCTGAAACAACAAAATCATTAAGCCGGCCCGTTGGCGCAGTGGGCAGTGAGCCTGCCTTCTGCTCCGGGGGTCGTGGGTTCGATGCTCCACATCGAGTCTGGGTGTATTATCCATATGTATGTATTTATATATTTCTTAAAAAAATATATTTGTGTATAACAGGCGGCTGTTACCTATAACACAGGCATTGAGTTGTCTACCTTAGGAACAGACGTCCGTGTGTCATATAGTCCTGTATATATTTATTTATTTATTTAAACTTATTATAAATACTCCTTAGTTAACAAATTTTATAATGATAAGTTACTCTTTATTTTTTACAGTGTCCATGTATAAATAGTATGTATTGGATCAAAAAGATACTGGCTGAAAATAAAAATCGACCGAATAAAATCGAAAAAAAAAAAAAGTAAATGGCGCGCATTCTATGCCAGTGTAAAAAATTAATACCACATATTTAGCAAGAAATGTTTAAAAAATTGAAAAGGAGAGAAAAGTAGATTGCGCCCCTTGACTATGCCTATGATAAATATCTACTTAAAAGGTTTTTTTTTAATCTTTCGGTACCAACTTTTTTTTTCTAACGTGACTAGCTGTTTCCCGCAACCTAATCCGCGTAAAATTAAACTTGCAAAATCAGGCCTTATTGAAACATACGTTCGTAACGGATAGATCTCTAACTAGAAACTACCTTGCTTGTCAAATTTCATATTTTTACGTCCCGCGGTTTTTGAGGTTTCGTGATTGGTGATCTTTTTTATGTATAACATAATATAGAGCTGAAGAGTTTGTTTGCTTGTTTGTTTGCTTGAACGCGCTAATCTCAGGAACTACTGGGCCGCTTTGAAAAATATTTCAGTGTTAGATAGCCCATTTATCGAAGAAGACTATATACCGTAACGCAAAAATTTAATCTATTTTTATCTAATTTTACGCCGACGAAGTGGCGGGCACAAGTAGTATGTGATATAGATTGTAGTATGGATGAATTTTTCATATGCAACGGGTAAATGCATAAAATATTAAAAAATAAAAGATCATGCATTAATCAGAACTACTTGAGAACTATACTTTTTTTCAATAAACATTATTTTGGCTTCAACTTTGATAAAACAATCAACTGTTAGAGTGAAAGGGGCGAGGCACACGCGGTGAGTAATAATGCTCATTTCTCTTGCGTCTCCTTATGAACCGTGGAACATTTTCATCGAACGTTTTATTTCGGAAAGTTGGACAATTACTCAAGGATATTTCCTTTCTGGCTTGGTAATTTATAATAAACGTTTCGATATAGAGTAAATTATTTTCTACGTGGGAAATAGGAAAGATTCGCCTTTCTTATTTCCCCCGTACTTTTCCATTTCCGTTTATTTTTTGACATATATTTCTAAATTTTGCTGATAATCTTTACAAAACGAACTTGCAAGGTGTTTGTGTTTTTCTGATAAGAAGTCTAGATAAAGCTGAAGGGTTTGTTTGTTTACTTGTACGCGTTAATCTCAGGAACTACTGGTCCTCCGATTTGAAAAATTTTTTCAGTGCTAGATAGTCCATTTGTCGAGGAAGGTTATAGCATAACGCTAAAATTTTACACCTAATTTTACACAGACGAAGTCGCGAATAACAACTAGTAGACTATAAAGCGACTGGCCCGTTGGCGCAGTGGGCAGTAACCCTGCCTTCTGCTCCGGGGTCGTGGGTTCGATTCCCGCCTCGAGTCCTAGGTATTTAAGAATTAAATAGAGGTTGGGCATAGAGACTGGGGAAGTACCATCACCCTACAGAAAACCACATTCCAACATTAGTATTTAGGTAGTGTTACATTCCTGCTGGTACTTAGAGAAGCCAGAACTGTTTAGGGAAGAGAATATGGGTAATTTTTGTGGTTCTGATTGTTTTATATTGTACCTAAGTATTGTATCTATACTAGTACAAGTTTATGTTCTCGAACTCATTAAGTAAATACAGGGAGCGAAGGAACCAAAATAAAGTAAGACGCTAGTAAGATCAATGTTTATTGTTGAGATTTTTATCTTGTACATTTATAGGGGCTTTTGTTTGTCTGAGGATATACCAATTATTTCGTAACCAAATAAATATTATATATTCAATACCACTAATAGCCGCTACACACGTCTCGATAAATCGTTACGAAAAAACTGAGTAGTTTTCATCTGCTCAGTTTTATCGACACGTATGTATAAAACATCGTTGCCGATTTAACTAATCAGATTTATCGCATCGATTTAACTGTATAGTGTTTTCGCAACGATTTAACTGTTCATTTTTTTCGCAACCATTTATCGAAACGTATGTAACGGCTATAAGAAATTAAACTAAAATTAAAAAGTAAATCATAAATCACTAATGTTGCTTTTGATGCGCGTTAGGTTGGAGCAGATACTTTGAATTATATTACATAGTTCACCGAGGATATTGGGGTTAGAATGAGAGTTCATAATCAATAATTATTAAAATAAAACTATTAAACGATAACAGGATCACAGAAACAACCGATAACGGATGACCCGAGAATTCCCGTCCTACGTCACCATCTTTCTCGTTCGTTATCATTTTATTCTTTTTGTTATCTTATTGTAATTATTTTTTTTACATATTAAAAGTAACGACCCACGGGTACAATACATACTACCTGGTCATGTATTATACATATAATCCTTCCTGTTTAATCCCTCTGATTATTGATGAAAACCACATTAAAATCCGTTGCATAGTTTAAAATGGCCAAGAGCGTGTCAAGACACGCTTATATAGAAGGGTTCTGTATCTGATACGCTATAAATGTATTTGTTAAATAACTTCAAAAGTTGTTCAAGATAATTTTTCTAGTGAGTTTTTAGTATATTCTATCAACACGGAACTCTACGTCAAATAGTTTGGAAATGCTGGGTGGGGAGGGGGGGCACCTTATGGGCAGACAGACGGACGGACAGAGTGAAATTACAAGGGTACCTTGTAGTACTACGGAACCCTAAAAAATATAGATAAAAGCACAAGAACGAGAAGAGACTTTGTTTTATATTACATAAAAAATAAAGATATTCATCATATCATGGGCCACATAGTTAAAAAATGAGTTGCAGTCGGGCCACAGCGTTAAGAAATTACATGTTGGCCGCCACGCTTATAAAATAATTATTTGGAAGGTGCCTCGTTGTCTATTTATATAAAAGACATTATAAGTGATATTAATAATGCTAAATTAGTGCATCGCAACAAAACTTTGCGACCGTATATCGTAATTTTATGACTATATATAGGACTTAGATTGTCATTTACAGAACAAAAGAGATAGATAGATAGATAAAATCTTTATTGCACACAGTTAATGCAGTTTACAATATAAATAAGTAACTTAACTTCAAAACTATAAATACGCCTGCCACGGCGGTCTTATTGCTAAAGCAATCTCTTAACAGACAACCTTTGGCGAAAGAGATTGGCATAGAATAGCATATGCACTACATCCTCATAGATCTACTCAGGATAGAACTCAAACCAGTTCAGGCTCAGCTGATAAATTAGCTTATTTAAACAAAGACCACATCATCTTTCAAGATAACAGAATAAAGGTGAGTTCAATTGAGTACACTGTAGCGTCGTTGGGAAAACCATTTTGCCGATAAACTCCCTGACACTGACCCGTAAAAGATATATTTACGCCAAATCGATAAGAATGTTGACCGTACGTAATTATATAGAAACGTTTTAAATTTAATTATTATCTACGTAATACGAAGTTAATAAAATATATTTAGAAAAAAGCGCAACAATCCTAAAAAAGTAGACATTTTTTTTCTAATAATCTTGAAGGAAGGCTTGGCTGTTCAATTGCCGCTACTTTGTTTCAATTGAAAGCTAAAACTAAAATTTCAGAAGATGTTTATACGAATGCACAAGGGTCATGCCTTCATGACATGAGGCGAGTTGAATAAAAGGTCGTGACCACATGGGACTTGTCAATAAAAATCAATGATTAGGGTAGCGTCATCCTTGACTATTAAATTGCACAACATGAAATAATATCTGATTTTGTAACTCCCGGGGATTAAAAAAAAAAATTGCATAACAGACGTCTGTTACCTATAACACAGGCATTAACTAGTCTACCTTAAGAATAGAAATCCGTGTGTCATGTAGTCGAATATATTTTTCCCGTCCCCGTCAGAGACAATTCGTGTTTTACCGGAACCAGACATAGCTCAAAGTGTTTGTACATTTTTGACCTTGAAGTCTACAAAGTTCTACAGAACTTTGTGAAGTTACACAAGTGGCGGCAGTGCTGTCACGTCAAGTGATGGTATTGTTGTCGCGTTTCGTTCGGTTTGTGGGACTTCTCGGTGGCATAAACTCATCATTAAGGGTCGGCAACGCAGCTGCTTGCCTCCTGGTCGTGTAGATGTACATGCGCGTCAGTAGGCACTTAACTTTCTGCTGCCTGCTCGTTTTCCCCTTGTAACATATAAAAAAAAAATTGCCAACTCCAAAGAGATTACATTGTTCAGCAGGAAATTTTGCAGCATTGCGCTCACATACTATGTTAGGTTCGCTTTTATGATAGTTACCTATGAAACATTACTTCTAGCCGCTAACTTTTGCTTTACGACCTCCCGCAACTTCAGTTGATCTTAAAGTCAATAAAACAGTGTAAATTTTTCAATTCACCATCGGATATTTTCTTTATTAATTTTGTAAGCAAACCTGCTATACTATTATAGTTTTTATTATGTTAGTCAGAAGGCAAATAATTTCTTGGCCTATTTGATGGCAAGACCTCATATCCCCTTTCTCTAATACCTTTCTGCTTGCTTGTTTGGCTGCGGTCTTCCATAATGCCGGAGCCAGACATAGCTTCATTTGAATTATCGTTTCAATGATCGTGTAGTGTGGCCGGGGGCTTTGTTTAGCTGCGCAAAGTTTTGTAGTACTTTGTAGTCTTCAAGGACAAAAATGTACAAACGCTTTGAGCTATGTCTGGCTCCGGCATAAGATATAGATGCGTTTAGAGTTCAAAATATTATCTAGTTCCTGGATTTATTTTGGATTAAATATTTAACTCTACGTTACCTTTGTACATTATCTATAATTATTAAAATTGCTCATGTCTTTATAGAGGATGAGAAATAGCGGTTATTTATCATCAAGAGAAAAACGTAGATAAAAAAACCATCTAAAAATATGGTGTCGATATAACAATTTGGGTACATAAATATAACAAGTACCCCAACAATTTCAATCTTATACTATCCCCGAGGCCCCTCTAAATGTTTGCGAGGGATTTTTGAAGTGCCAGAATGGGAACTCTCAGCTCGTAAAGTGTATCCTCAGCGTGAATAACACACTTGGGGTTACCATGTGTCGCTATAAAATTATTTTACCCATATTCGGGGAGAGGTTAAGGCAGAATTAGTGCAGTTTATATCGTAATGCTAAAAAGAAATAAGTAACTTATCTTGCTGTGAGGTTGTAATAGTCCATTGTGTTATGACTGGAAACATCTTTTTATAACGCAATGCGATTCCTCATACAAGATGTCATGTACTGTCTATAATGTACAAGACGCGGCTAATATTTAATCACACATCCTTTCCATCTTTCCTGTTTCTAATTTTTAAGCAAATAACAATACTATTTTTTAGAGCTAAAAGGGAAATTTAATCTCATAAAAAACTATCCACAGCGTGAAAATCATCGGATGCACTCGGGGTTGCCATGTGTTCCTGTAAAATTATTTTACCCATATTTAGGGTACATCTAACCACACAGTCGGAGAGAAATAAAAGTAAGTCTAATATTATAAACTTAGTTCGTATATTTGTACTATGTGAAATGTACATACATAGTTCAGATATCCTGGTCGATTCGGGACGGCCCTTTCAAAAGAATACAATGTGTCCTCACGACCCTTTTGAATCAACGCTGAGGTTAATTAGCGAAATGGCGTCGATACTGCGGGGAGATACGTGCTCTGCCAGTTTCCAGTTCTACGCATGCAGGAAGGGCTCTGAATTGATGGCATTGTCGTCAAATGTTGTCGGTTGATAATTTACCACATTATTTGGTTTACCACATTATTGCTCACTCTGTTGGGCTTGGAATAGAATCATCAAGTAAAAACTTTTTTATTTATATATATTCCTAAGTAACAATAGACAAATCTTTGATTTATTTATTTATGGCACACAAAACAGGTTAAAGGTAACAATGTTTGGATTATTCTAATAGTAGTTATGTTCTAAGCTTAAACCGAGAGCATGTGTACACAACACTTTTAAGAATAAGTATACATATATACTTCGTACAAACGTTACAATTTAGCAATGTAGTGGTGTTCCATATAACTCATACAATTTAAAGTATCCAACAAAAAATTTATAAAAAAAAAAACACATAATAATAACATATCTGAATTCAACAGTGAAGTTAAATTACAATTTAAAGTTAATTTAAGTTTTATTTACACATAAAAGTTAAGTTTTCTACAATATGCTTTTTAAATTATTGTTAAAAATATCGATAACTTTTTCGCTTATCGTGACATCGTTGTAATAACGGCACATACGAACAACGATGGGATTAAAAAAAGAAATATAGTTTTTGTAAATATTTAAGGCGAAGCTCTTTCTGTGTCCAAATCTAGAATTAATATTTATTTACATAAAATTCTTTGGAAAGATGAATGCTCTGTCAGTTTCCAGTTCTGCACGTACAGGAATTGCACTGAATTGATAAGGCATAATCATGAATATACTTGAGACCGTTACATATATACGTTGGCGCAGTTGGCAGTGTCCCCTTCCGCTTCGGTAGATGTGGGCTCGATTCCCGCCTCGAATCATATACATAGGAACCTTAAGATAGACTTCATTACTAACGTAGCGCAAAAATACGCCGAAGTCCATGACTACAGGCTTTACTACCATGTGAAAGTTGAGGCCATTTAACTCCTCGACACCACGGACATAGTGAGAAGGGTAAAACCGCCAAAGACTTCTGACTTTATGAATTAGAAACATTAGGTAGCGTTAGTTTATGTGAACAAGAACGAAGTGTCTTCCCTTAAGTCATTAGAAATAATAATGTTTTTTTATTTTATCTATTTATTTTTAAGAAACTGTTACATTTGGTACAATTGATTGATGTGTTGTTGGACACATTCGTAGTATAATATATTAGCATATATTAGAATTTAATTACTTATTAGCTGTCAAGCTATATTGTAATTTCATATAGTACGTACCATATCCGGTGATTGGTCCGTTGGCGCAGTGGGCAGTGATCCTACCTTCCGTTCTTGGGGTCGTGGGTCCGATTCCCGCTTCGAATCTGGGGGTATTATCTATATGTATGTATTCATATATTTCCAAAAATATATATATTTGTGTATAAAAGGCAACATATAATACTGGCATTAAGTTGTCTACATTAGGAACAGACGTCCGTGAGTCATATAGTCCAATATATTTATTATTTATTTACTTTATTCATAAAAAACATAAAGTATATGTTCTATATTATGGTAAATTCAATATAACGTTTAGATGTATCTAATACTTAGTGATGACAAGTGAGAGTGCAAAATAAAATAGATTGTCCGAAATGTGTAAAGGCGCGCCTCATAAATCCAGTCTCATTGTAGCGTCGCTTCGATAGCGAACAATAGGCGATAAAATATGGCGAATTTCTCGTATGCAACGAAATATCAAATGCGTACGCGAATTCCTCCCTATATACAAGCTGTTGTCCGTTTGTTCGTGTTGAATTCAACGATTTTGTCTCAATTTCCAGGGTTTAAACATTTTTTTTTTAGTTTTGCAATTTCCACCACAGGCTAAATGCCCGTCATTCCTATCGTTCTTTTAGTTCCTTATATAAAATCCGGGTTCGTCTTTGGGGCAGACATTTCCGCAATGAGATGGGCGTTACGGTGGTAGATGGGGTTTTTAACATTTAAAAATAAAAAGGAAGGTTAGTTGCCTTAAGTAATAGAATTTTCAATCCATGTTACTAATAGGCTTTTTCCAGATGTATGAAATAAGTAATGACAGTTTAGTATCGCATATGAGCTGCGTCATGTTGTAAAACAGATATTCTAAAATGTAAATACAAAGGCTGGCTCGTAAATCGGGTCTCTCTGCACTCGGGTGCTTGGCAAGTGGATACTGCGGATAATATATGACCTATGTAGCCAGCTGTGGTTTTCAAATGCGTGCCTTTACATAGAATTTAATAACATAGACTACGACTGTATAGAAATAGATGATAGAAAATGTAAATACAGAGGCTGGCTCATAAATAGGATCTGCCTATACTTGGTCTTCGACGAGTGGACATTGTAAATGAGTCACGATTTTCAAATGCGTGCTCTAATATATAATATAAACCATAATAATATTAAATAGATATTTTAAAATAATATAGACTGTGCTTATCATAGTTACAATTAATAGATTATCTAAAATGTAAATACAAAGGCTGGCTCATAAATCGGGTCTCCCTGCTCTTGGTGTTCGGCGAGTGGACAATGCGGATGATTTATGGCCTATGCAGCCAGCCACAATTTTCAAATGCGTGCTGTAATATACAGTATGTTAATCTAGACTATAATAATATTAAATGGCTGATCTAAAATAAAATAGACTGTGGTAATATTAAGTAGGTGATTTCAAATGTAAAGGCCGGCTCATAAATCGGGTCTCCCTGCACTCGGGTGCTTGGCGATTGGACAATGCGGATGATACATGATCTAAGCAACAAGCTGTTACCAACGATTTCGTCTGCGTTAAATTCAACAACTTTGTTAAATTTAGAGGTTTGTAATTTTTTTTTGTGCGGAGCCCTATTTATTTTTCTTATTAGAATAAAGAAGATTTTGTTAATCTTTGTAACACAAGTTTATATTCGAATGTATAAAAGGAATTATAATGCATTTATGAACGTATTGAAATCCGTAAGCTATGGTTGCAACCCCAATAGAGGTTTTCTATAAAAATATCACGCACACCTCAAATAATTATTGTACCCTGTTGAAGACACCGATACAGTGTAAATTATATTTACTATAATGATAGCTCATCATATTAGCGTAGTGGGAGATAACGCACGAGCGAAGTCGAGGGCATCACCTAGTCTTTAATAAAGTAAAGTTTTAATTAACATAAGTTAGTTGCCAAACTATTTGTGATTGAGACCCTCTTACGCTAACAACAATTTAATTTAGTTCCAGGTCGATAAATTTCTATAAGTTAAACACAATAGCTGTTTGATAATTCAATTTAAATGGATAAACATTCATAATTCGCTGTTAATTTAAGATAAAGTTAAAATTTTCTTGCATGAGAAACTAAACTACTTTGCTTTAATCCGCGAATGAATACGAGGGAAAATCGGTGTAATGCTGCAACCCCTACTCCGTGCCGGTGTAACGAGAACCTCGCTTTTGGTACAAGTCATAAGCGACACGAGGTTGCGTTTGCTTAGAGAAAAATAAGCGGTGCTCCGGCCAAGTTTGCCCACCTCTGCTAATTAATTTCTATTCTGTGCCGGTGTAAAGAGAATCTCGCTTTTGCTTCAAGTCATAAGCGACACGAGGTTGCCTTTACTTAGAGACAGATAAGCGGCGCTCCGAACAAGTTTACCGACCTCTTCTAATTAATTTCTACTCTGTGCCGGTGTAACGAGAATCTCGCTTTTGGTACAAGTCATAAGCGACACGAGGTATCTTTTGTTAAGAGCCAAATAAGCGGTGTTCCAGCCGAGTTTGTCAACCTCTTTTTAATTTCTACTCATTGCCGGTATAACGAAAACCTCGCTTTTGGTACAAGTCAAAGTGGTAAGCTATATGACGTTATTTCGCTTAGAGCTCAATAAATATGTCATAACCGTAGTGAACTCTGGAACACATGGGATCCAAAGTAGATATGGATGCAACGACAGACGCAGGAAGATTGACTTTTCACAACATACCTCCGACTCTGTGCTGAGTGGTAAACCAAATCGCATATCTTTTATGTAGTATAAAAAAAGTAGTTTTTCGTTCTTGTACGCATAGATCTTTTTTGCGGTTTTATTGCCATTTTCTTTAATAAATAGAGTGATTTAAAAGAAAGGGCTTTTTTTGTTTTATTAAAGAACTTGTGTTATGAGTGGGTACGGCAATACCCCAGCAGCGTCGGAATTTGAACCAAGTACCTGCGGATTTCAGTTTGTTTCTTCTAGCGTCGATCAATATATTTATATGCATTATTATACATGCATATCTATATTTTCCGGGGTGTCGAGTTTGATTCCCGCCTCGAATCTGGGTGTATTATCTATATGTATGTATTTATATATGTCTAAAAAAAATATTTGTGTATAACAGGCGTCGGTTACCTATAACGCAGGCATTAAGTTGTCTACCTTAAGAATAGACGTCCGAGTGTCATATAGACTAGTATATATTTATTTATTACACCCTTGCAAATCCTGGGTGGGTCGTTAGCAGTAATATATAGGTGAAAACCGCTCAAAGGTTATACTTGTGCCTCAAAATGTCGCAAGTATACGGTGATAGTATGATTTTACTAAGCTCTGAATTGGTAAGATTAGGACGAGCACAGATCGTGCGACGACCTTACTATCTGCTAACATTGTTGTTTCTTAGTTTACATGTAAACAGCTCCCCCACAGTGCTTTGTAAATTAACATATATTACACTAGTTTTAGAATGTAAACAGATGCTGTTTGTATAAGGACCTCTTTCACATAATAAAGTCTAGAGTAATTACTATGTCATATTGTTATTTAAAAGACAAAATCAGTTAGATATAATTGTTAATTTATAAAGTATATATATTTTTTATTAGAATATTAGGAATACTATTTAGGTATTTCTAATATTCCCTTTTCCCCTCTTACCAAGCTTAAATTAAAAGCTTGTATTACGAATGGGTGCGACAATACCCCAATGGCGGTGGGGTTTGAACCGGGTACCTTGCAGATTTCAGTCCATACCTTATACCGTTGAGCTATTGAGGCTCTATAATAAAACAAACACACTCTTTTGTAATGTAATAACTGTCTATATGAATATATATCAAATGATAATGAAACTGAAATGAAATTGGAATTAACAAGAAATTAAAATGTAATTGAAATAACAATGAAATTAAATTGTACGATAATTGTTAAATATCACGAAATATTTATTATAATTATATTGCAACTATTCATATAACCGATATAAAATGTACATTTTAAAATAAATTAATTAAAGAGCTGTACAAATTATATTTTATATTTTAAACTTTCCGTGGATATGGAAAGCAACCCCGGCCGGTAACGCATCTGCGAGCTCCCTGGTTTAGTTGTTCATTGGCGTCGATAGTTACTTTGTTGAACCGTGTGCCCGTTTGCACCTTTAAATACCAAAAATATCATGTAGCCGCCGGTAAATAACAAAATGGCGACGATATCATGTGGAATAGTACACCAAAGCTAACTAGATGGCGCTGTAGGGACAGATCTACAAAAGCGGTACAAACGCTGTCGCGTACTATACAAAATCTAACTCTCGCTAGCGAAGTTTCTAAATACGATCGCTAAATATATACTCCTTCCAAAAACAACTTTCGCTGAGGTGCAGCCGCCCCTGGCAACTCCAACTAGCCCGAATTCAAGATTTTCCTTAGCGCCAACCAATAAGTGAGTTAAACGACAGTATAGTTCCCTTTCCTTTAAAGCCACCTAAACCCTTATCTACTAGTACATACAGACAATAATATAATGGCTGTCTATCAGTAACCAGGTAACAAGGTACAATAAAACATTGCAGAATAAATTCAATTAATAAATAACACGCTGTTGACGATCAAATCCTAACAGGAAAACTAGAACCACTGGAGCTTCGCAGAGACATGGGGTCTCTTTGTGTGTTCTATCGTCTATATAACGGAGAGTGTTCTGAAGAGTTATTTAAACTGATTCCACCATCCGACAACTTAATGCCTGTGTTATAGGTAACAGCCGCCTGTTATACACAAATATATTTTTTTAGAAATATATAAATACACAACTAGTGTAATAGCAATATAAGTTTTTAATGGTCTTAGCTTTGATATGTGATGGCACAAAGCTTTTGATACTCTGCCAGTTGTCACAAAATGTCACATTTTGGTGGCACCCCATCCCCCTATAAAGCGTGTCATCATTATGGATGACCACTAGTCACTTAAAAGTATAATCAACTATAAGTTTTAATCTTACTAATAACTGATAGAATTAGGCGTTACTTTGCGGAAATTCATGACATGCATGAAATACTAAACTACTTTGTTTAAATCCGCGAATTAATATAAGGAAAAATCGGTACAAAGTTGCAACCCGAAAGCTACACCACCGAATTCGCCACCAAAGCACGTCACTACGCTGACTTTCCGACGACGACGAAGCATCATCAGGAGATAGACTCTACAAAGGTTATTCGTAAAGTCACACTTTTTCGCTCGTATTCATTTGTGGATTTAAGCAAAGTAGTTTAGTATTTCATGCATATTTCTTACTATAAATTACTTGGTTATAGCAGTTTTGGATGCTGAAACTGATGGAACAGCAAAGTATATCATAGAACTACTGGCGGCCAATGCCCGTGGATGTCCAGAAAGAATAGCCTGCTGGACTAGTCGAAAAACTAAAAATCCTGAGAATGCGAAAACATGGAAACGGATAATGAGGTAAAGAAATACATTTACGTCGTATTTCTCTAAGCTTTTAATGTTTTATATCTTAGTGGGAATGCGTGTGCCCTACCCTAGACCATGGCGCTTTGATTCCAAACGATAAAATAGATTGTACATTAATACAGCCAGCGCAATATTAATATTATAATAAACTCTCTTTAGATTCTCTTTTTTAAGACATAAACACAGACTGAAAAATAGTGTGCAGTAATAACCCTACAGGATGCAATGGAAAAATATGATGCAATAAAAAGTAAACTCGTTCAAACTTTCATAATAAATACTACACGATCAATGATATTGCACAATACGTGAAATTGCGCAATAGAAGTGACCGTTTAGGGAGAGCCTAAGTAGAGTCAGTCAAACTAACGCGTTCCAATCGCAATAGTTTGACTTATAAGAAAGTATCTGCAGATTTCAGTATCGCAAGAATTGATATCTACTCAATAACAACCTGTGAATTTTACCTATAAATTCTATGACAGAAGAAATGTCCCAACCCTACCGATCACACTTAGCCCTATATAGGCAGATGTGCGTTCTCCTGACTTATCCATTAATATTGTCATTTTATTAGTAACAGCAGCTTCCAGTTGTGGTTCCTCTGTTCTTACCTGACATTTTGGCACTCCTTCTATTAGCCAGTTCTTCTTCTTCTTTTGATTGATGGCTATTAGCCAGTTAACGAATCTCTTTTATGACTTTTTTATGCAAAGGGATACTGGCCATATGCTTTATGAAACAATAATTTTACATGGCATGTCAGTCAAGAGATCTAGAATGAACTTCATCTTTTTGAAGTATTCTGAAGTAGCGACCAAATCTGCATTTCTTATTTTTATTTTTAAATAATCTTTCAACTTTTCCCTAAAACAATGGGAATGAAACAAAACGTATTAATAATAATAGTTATTCATGACTTTTTCCAGCAACAAGCTTCTATCGTCAATGGTAAACACAACCACCCTCGAAATTGCAACTAGAAACGGACGCAAAGGTCAAAACTGTGAAGCCTACTCTCCATGTCCCCTAGATGAAGAAACATTACCAAAAATTATCAATAATTTTGTTATATTATTTAAGTCCAAGTGAAAATAAATTATAATAAAAAACATACAGTATTACATGAGAAAACTAATACTTGTACATATAGAAAACTGGAAAGTCAATCAGATGTTACAATAACCTAGTTGACTATTTTCCAGAAACTAGTTAATATTGTCCTTGCAGTCAAATAAACCTAATATTTCAGCGAAAAACATACCTGGTTAATTTTGCGATTTTATAAAAGCTAAAATTTATTTAAATTTAGCGCCAAAACGCTTTGACTATCATGGCGTCTTGTATGACGTAACGACGTGCTAAACAAACTGCTTTACTTGTGTGTGATTGGAGTATACGTTAGCAACGGCAATTTGTTTGCATTCACATGATTTATGTTTTTAATTTCATTGATTTATATTTTCAAAATATTAAACAAGTTAGCATATTTTAGAAATTCCGCTAGATTTATGTAATATTTTAAACTCTGTCAACTATGCGGAACAAAAATTAATAAGGATTTCTTTTAGTGGAAAGTACCATATTATTTTATTATTGGATACATCATCATCAGCATAATATGTTTGCTCACTGCTGGGCATAGACGTCTAGAGCCTAAGGTGCGCCATTTTTCCCTGTCTTCGGTTTAACGCATCCATCTTTATATCGTCATATGAAGGGAATGTTTTAAAAATAATAATACCATTACGATTTAAAATAAATATATTAATTATTAAGCATATCGATAATATTTTGAAAGTCGAGCTTAAGAGCGCAATCTTTAGAGATCATTTTGTGATAAATCGTCACTAGTCGCTGACGAGATAATTAGTTTGTGTTTGTGACATTTTTCTAACGACGTTATTTATTTAATTTCTTTTTGGTTAAATTATTGTAAGAACGTTATATTTAACGTTATTTTGTAGCAGATTATTTATTTTTTTAATTGAAATAGGATCGAATCTGCAAGAATATAATATATATGTGACTCTAAATAACTATACAGATATATATATCGCAGACTGTGTTTCTGTCCTCTCTTCTGGCCATAAATTAAAATCAAACTCAAAAATGTTTTATTCATGTAGACTTTATAGTACTTAAGAACGTCATGTGTATAATATTTTTTTTTAAATCCAGCAAGACAACGACTGCTGACTCCACTGATATAAAATATGAAGATAAATGAATTTGTTATGAGATTACAAAACAAAATCCAAGCTTAGCTTTCCTAAAGCATAAGTGTATTGTAAAACAAACGTAAGTAGAATGACTTGATATATAAAGCGTCAAATCCGGATTAGTATCACATTTGTTCCACGTTCATCTGCAAAGTTATGTGAATTTTCTTTACATTTTTTGTGAGTTTATATTACCTATACTAGTGTATAAAGAGTTTATTCATTTGTTTGTTTGCTTGAAGGCTATATATCATTATGCTCAAATTGAATCTGTTTTTTTACCTAATTCTACGCGAACGAAGTAGCGGGCACAGCTAATAAGAAATAAAATCTTACCTCTACAAAAAATGTAGAGAATTGTAGGGCATATTTTGTTAATAATGGAGAATAATTATTTCTTATTATAAGCATACGCAACCGAAGCGTAATTCAGCTTCGTCATACCTACCAAAAAACAAAAAAATCTCTACCCAACACATAACTGTTCCAAATTTCATGCATTTATGTTCATAATTGCAGAAGTAAGTTAGGGCAGACAGTCAGACGGACGGACGGATGGACGGACGGACGGATGGTCGGATGGATGGACGGACGTACTGACCGAAAGTATAAGATTTTCTAGTAGTACTATGGAACCCTAAAAATACAAGTATGTTCAGTGACACGCGATTTACGAAATCTGATAGAGTGGGAAAGGTTGAAATCCGGATTAATGCCACCGCTTTCATCCCCCTTTCATTTCGGAAACTGCGTGAACTCACTATATTTTTTTGACAGGTCTACGTACTGTCGCGTTTTATGGCAATTCGGTAAAATCATTATTAATTACACGGACCGAATTTGAGTTACATAAGATCTACAAGTAAAAATTTTTGTCTATCTGTCTGTGTGGCTGTTTGTTTGTTCCGGGTAATGTTCGAAACGTCTAAACCGATTTGGACGGGACTTTGACACTTTCGAAATCAAATTGGTTTAACCGTATACTGAGCCGGACCTAACCTACCCTAATCGGATAGCTGATTAGCGGGTAGGTCAGGTAATTTTGAGATCTGAAAACGAAAATAGCTGATTTTCAGATCTCAAAATGTAATAAAATCGCTGAAATCACGCGGGGGAAGTTACTAGTTACAGCTTGTATAAAATATAATTTTAATCTCATATAACTTTTCTTATACTATGATCAACTGACGATGGTTAAGAATCTTGTAAGGTCTGCAAAATAGCACTAAGAACATTAAACAACTGTAACGCAACACACACACTCAAACATGCGCAGGCACACACGCTCGCACGCACGCATGCATGCACGCACGCACGCTCGCATGCACGCACGCACGCACGCGCACGCACTTACAGACGAACACATACACACACGAACGTATAGACGGGTAGAGACAGTAAGACAAGGTGGAAGAGTAACAGTACTTGTAATAGTCTAATTTACATAAGTTTCTATTTTGTAATAACTTTAAATTAACAACAAAAAATATTTTACGTAAAAAGGCGATGATTACCGCAACACAGTTATTACTTCTGCGGGATGGTATTAAATAAATAATTGAATAACCTGTTGAATAAATAAATAAAAGATTAAATGAACTACAAAATAAACTATTGAATAAACTTTATGATGTATATTATATAAGTTTGTTTATTCCCCTCACTGACCGCAGCGGTCTCGGCGGAAGGGCGTGACCGCGAATACATGCTGGAATTAACTCAATGACTCTCAAAGAGGCTAACGCTGGTTGAGCCATAATCCGCTCCAGCCAGCTTAATTTTATCGTTAAAATGAAAAACATTTTAAGCCATTTTAATCACAACCGTTTCACTTTAATGCGTTGCTTAAAAATCTAATTTAATAGGTATAAAAAAACTTATGAAGTGGAAGGAATGGGCTAAATTTTTTTAATGAAAACTGCATTTTTAAGAACTACTTTATTAACTTTTCGCCTCGCACAATTTCTCTGTGGAATCAGTTGCCAGCTTCGATATTTCGAACGGATACGACTTAGGGACCTCCAGGAAAAGAGCCTACTTATTTTTCAAAGGCCGGAAACACTTCTGGGAGCCCTCTGATGTTGCAGTCGTCCATGGGCGTCGGTAGTCACTTAGGTGAACCGCCTGCCCATTTGCCCCTTATCTCAGAAAAAAATATATATATAATAACTGGGCTTTAGGTAGATGAGCTCCACTCGCTCGGTATCCATTTTCGTCAGCTACATAGTCTACCCTGTAGGTGAGTCCATCGTCTCCCACATATTCGTAAAAGCCTTGGACTCTGGTGCCTCCTTGAGGACTCGAAGTATCAACGACTCCAGTCTCCGCAGCACTAATTCCATTTTCAGTCTTATATTTATATTGGTAACTGTTTTCGTTAATATCATTGTCTTGCTCGATAATTCTCGCGTTGCCTTCGCTGCCGTAGTTTTTGCTGTAGACGTATTTAGGTAGGGGTTCTGGTGTCGTTACTGCAGGTTGAGCAGTAGAGGTAACACTGGAAATAATACAAAATAATATGAATTAGCAAAAGTAATGTAATAAGAAGGTGATGAATCTACGCCGCAATTTGGTGTCTCGTGTAAACACAAATAATTTTTGAAACAACGCCTAGATAAATAGTGCGAGCAATTTGTTAGAAAATAAAATAGAGTACTATAAATATATTGCAATAAAATGAATATTATATAAACAGCTGCACATCACGAAGGTTTTTGACGTTCGAAAGGACATTAAAAAGAATTCTCTATCGCATCTACGAGCACTCTGGTAGTGCTGATGCCCATAGTGTCGAGACTTATAATAAGATGAACCGCCAGTCCATTTACCCTTAATATAACAAAAAACATTTATGCCCATAACTCAACACTTTTAGTATCTCCAAATGGTGGAAATTAGGGACCTTCATGAAAAAAGCAAACTCATCTCTAAGCTACACTGCATATTTGCGTGCCTTCTGAAAGTTAGATAAACGATGTTCTTTATTTGAATAAAGGTATAATACGTCTTGTCAATAGAGATCTTTTGACTTTGAAACTACTGCTATTTTCTGATAATTTTTATGTAATATAATTTAAATCCAATAATTTTTATGCTTAGTCCTAACTCCCAAATAACTGAAATTGAACCAATAGAATCTGTAATTATGTTATGTTATATTTTTGATGTATTTCTGTTACTGTAGTTTTATATTCATAATGTCATTATGTGTTGTTGTCTGTCTAAAGGGAGCTACTAAAAATCAGCTTTAGAGTTTTTACTCTGATTGAAGCTGAGTAGTTATCCCTTTCAGACTAATTCCAGCACTATATCTATTTAAGTATTGCTTAGTGATTTTTACTTTTTTGTGTGTAGTAGACTTAAGTTTTTAGATATAGTGTTCTTGTTTATTTACGTCTAAATAAAGTTTCTTTCTTTCTTTCTGTCTTTCTTTCTTTCTTTCTTAATTATGATATAATTTAGGAACAAAAAACTACCTGCTTTCCCTCGTGGTAGCAAACGGAGCAGCCAACTCTTGGTACGGTCTCAAGTTGTAGTATTGTGGTTGATAATAGTTGGGGTTGTATCCGTTCCTTCCGTTGTAGTTCCTGTTATAGTTGTAATATCTTCCATCGTATTTACTATTGTATACTTCTGGGCGATATCTTCCATCGTTGTCGGCTTTTATCGAGTCTAGAAGACCGATGATTACAAATACAAACTGAAATATAACAAAGCAAAATGATAAATTATCAAAGAGAATGTTAATTTGTTAATTATTAACTAATTATATTGCGGTAATTATTTTTCAATCCAAAATATTAGTATTGTACCATTTGCACACTCCATTAAAATTCAAATAAATGTGAATTTGTATTAGAAATAATAATATTTTTTTCGTTAATTACGATTATTTCAGATTAGACTCCATCGTTTGTCACATTTGTAAATTAATATAGATATGTATTTATACGTTATGTGAGAAGTATATGTGTTTTTGGATGTGTCCGGCATAATCTTAAATAGATTTAAGACCCTTAAATAAATCAGATTAAAATAAAAGAGATTATGAAAACCTAACCCATCCTTTAAATTTTTAGGATTTACTCGCAAAAATTGCTGATATTTAGCATATAATAAATAATACAATTTTTTGAATTTAAGATTGCAATATATTATTTTAAATATATACCTATGAAAAGAATATTTTAAAGTAAATATTTAAATAACAAAATAAATTATATTAATACAAAATTAAGTAATATGGAAATAATTATTTTATCCTTTCAAATCAAATCAAAATTTATTTATTCACTTAGATTTTCTACAACTGCTGTGAAAGTCATTTTTGGCAGAGATTAAAAAAGTGTGATATTCTGGTAATAATAATTTCGACTTTGAGCTTAATGCTGTGAAATTTTTAGCATTGATTAAATAAATGTGATGTACTGATAATATATTCGACTTAGAGTTTAGTTTACGAGGGTTCTTTTAGAGATGGATTTCCGCAAAGTAACACCTGAAGCTATTCATTATTTTAAAGCTTCTTATTTAAAGATGCAGTGAAACGCAGGAGAAATAGCGAGCATCAAACAATCTGTCATAAGCTTGTAATTTACAAAAAAATTAATACTCTCCCTCAGCCTATAGAACATAATTTTCAAATCAACAGCACTTACCACTATAGCCTTCATTTTCACCTAGACCTTGTAGGCCTCGATACACAAAACACAATGGTGGCCTAGCCAACCCATCGGTCGATTTTATACAATCATCAAAAACCTATAAGGGGCATTATTACAAGAATCGTTGCGATGCGCCCAATAAGTAGAAAGATCCATTTAAATTTTTGTATTTGTTAAGGTGGCATTGAAGTTTTCTTATATGGGCCGATGGTTGTTTATTACGCCATCTGCCGCACCCACGAAAAAATCGATCAGTCCTCAAAAATATCTGGTCGTACGAAACCATGGGCTTCCGGGAACCTGTTTTACTTTGTTTGCTTTGTCTTGTTAACCATATATTACTTTTATGCGGTGTTATAGCCTATTAAATTCAATATCACCGCTTTTATACACACGACACTATTTCGTTGGTGATCAAAATCGTCGACAGCGCGTAGAAGTAACGTAGTGTTTGCAGATTTCATTTGGTCTTTCATACCAATTTCTTTCTTATTTAAGGATTTCTTTCTTTCAGTCATACAAATTTAATTCTCTTATTCTTTCTTTTCTTGACATTAATAATAATTCTATTTTTCATTCAAAAACTCCGAGTAACCGAACGCGCAACTGAGAGAGCGAAGGTCTATCCCTGCTAGACAGAGTCCCCAACACCGAAATAAGACGAAGAATTGGCGTCACTGACATCGCTCATAGAGCTACTGTGCTTAAGTGGCGTTGGGCGGGACACATATGTCGAAAGGATGCTGGACGTTGGGGGCGGGAAATACTGGAGTGGCAACCGCGCACAGGACATAGAAGCATCGGCAGACCACCAGCACGATGTCGCGACGACATCGTAAGGGCAGCGGGCAAGAAATGGATGCACTTGACAAACAGCAGAAGTAAATGGCACGCTCATGAAAAGGCCTTAGTCCAGCAGTGGACTGAATCGGGCTGAGGATGATGATGAATAATTCTATTTACAGATTACTTACTTATAGATTTGTTTCTTAAATGTATATACAAATGTCTACTCTATTTATACCTTATAAGCGTGTTCCCCTCCAACTAAGGGTAAAACTTTTACAAGGGCTGAATTTAATACTAGCCCAATTAACTAGAGATTGAACCAGTTAAGTTCTCCTTTTCAATCGACCGTTTAGCATTTGAGGCTCTAATTAAAAACAATGCAAACATGAGTGTGTCAACACCTGCTTATATGGAAGGGTTCCGAATTTGCAACGTGATTATGATATTTATTAAATAACTTCAAAATTTGTTGTCCTATTTCGCTCAAAATAATTTTGGATAATAGGATGGTGGGCATGACCATCTAGCCCACCACCCACACAGACGTCATCGTTTGCGAATTTATAATATGCTACTTGATTATTCCTGCTTATTGTGAATTTCCAAAATATAACACCTGGTTTTGTACCTTCAGGAGCTTAAAAATGTATTAAAATCTAATCTACCAAACCACAATTTATGCACTGAAATCTTTTTTTTGCATTTATTTTAATTGTTTTTGTTTTAGTTGAACAATTATGTTTTAGTTGTACATTGTTTTTACATATGTATCACATAAGTTGATAGTAAAAAATAAATAAAAAAAAAGTAAAAATATACCAAATAGTTTATTATAATTTACAGTCCGCTTTATCTGAATAAAGTATCATAATTTACATTAAAAAAAGCCTAAAATTAATCAGATACATCCTCCACAATTCTCACAAACACTTCGTATTCTAACTTTAGCTTATTCGTTAAGGCATTTGAAACGGTGCTTAGAGTTTTACTTCCTTTGAAGTTGTAGAAGGTGCCTAGTTTCTCTCCCTCTTTTAGCTTTAGATTTGGTGGGTACCTGAAAGGAATAACAATAATTAGATATGAGTAATAAATTACGGTACATGTGGTCGTAGCTTAATCAGTGGCTGGCATTTGAGTCGCTCGCTAGGATAAGCAGTTATCACGGCCGGGTGACAGATAGGCATTCTAACACTGATTTTTAAATATCCGGCCTCCTCCATGTTAAAGAGTAAGTGAGTGAGTGATATGAGTCGTGAGATTGTGGCGGTTCCGGGGATGACGTCTGACGGCAGTCGGTCATCTTAAATCGCCACACAGCCACATCTTCTGCAATTTAATCAGATCCTGATACTAGACCGGGAAGAAGGTTAAATTTATGAGACATATGTTTTAATATATGACAACTGGCGCGAAATCCTATCCGAAACCGAAATTAATTTTGGAATGCTGAAGTGGCTCACACTTCAAAAGGTAGGTAAAAAATATTTAACAATGGGAAAAAACGGGTGACAAAAAACAGCTATAAATAAAAAGAATACTTACAAGAAAATTATGGAAGTAAAATAATTAAAACAATTAAACCGAGCTCAAAACTCTAATTTTGTACGTGTATTTATATAATGAGATAATTTATTTAAATAATAACTAAGCAGGGAGAAACAAAATTTTTATGTTTCAAATATCTAAATGTGCCAACTTTTTTTGAGGCCGATGCCAGCAGCAGGAAACATTATATAACAACGAAAAACAGTACATTATTCAAAAATTCAATACATAAACACGAATGATAGCTATAGTGCAACTCACATAACATTTCTTCATAGTAAATTAATTATCTTCCTATCCCACTATATTGAATTTCAAATCATTAATAAACGTTTTTATTTTACGATAGTCATTTGTAACTTTTTTAATAGCAAATAGAGAAGGATGTTCGAGTGATAAATATGTTGTATGATTGTCTTTTATTAATTTAAGCAAGTTTGCGTGTTGTTGAACTCTTTCAGGACAAGGACCTTATAACCTGGCGTTCAGGTCAACAGATTGGAATTTTGAGTGCTTTTGAACGCATCCATTATATGTTGCTCAATATTTGGCAATTTATTTATATTCGAATTCCATAGAGCTTGTAAAAGCTCTTTCCGATCCGCTAAAAAATTCGGTATTGCAGAGAGATGTGGGATCGTTATGCATCTTTTACCGCATTTATCATGGGGAGTATTCTGTATAATAAATTGGACTAATATCGGCAGCTGTATTCTGTATGTATTCACTACAGGACGTCACGTCAGAACTAGATTTCTATTCCATCATCTCGATGTCTTAAAAGCTAGAGTCTTACGACTTTTTAAAAATTTTGTGACAAGCGCAATATCTCTGAGGTATCTGTTTCCAGCTCCAGTATTCCCAAACCGATATGACTTACAGACTTTCATGTCTGAAAGGCTAGAAATGCATTCAAGAGTACGACTTTACTTAGGATGAAAACGTTCGTGCTAGGCCCACAGAAGGCAAGTCTTAATCATATCACGCTTTTAGTCAATGCTAATATAACTCGTGTGATGCTTAAGAGGGGACCGGCGTGGGCCTAACACGAGCATTTTATACTCAGTAAAATCCACGAGTTGACTTTACTTACAAAAAAAATGTTCGTGCTAGGTCCACAGAAGGCAAATCTTAATCGTGTCACGCTTTTAATCAATACTAATGTATGCCGCGTGACTCTTAAAAAGGGTCTGCTATAAACCTAACACGAACATTTTTATCCTAAGTAAAGTCAACTCGTCGACGACGTCGTCGACTTAGGATGAAAATGTTCGTAAAAGTCTACGTGAATAAAATATCCTTTAGTTTTAACAATAATAAGTTTAGAAACCCAATGTATTGCAAAAATTGTGTAGGTGAACAGTAACTCGCCTTGTTGCGCGTCAAGTAAAATATATTAAGTAATAAACCACCTTCAAAATAGTCACACTTTATATAAAATATAATAAATCACCATCAAGATTTATAACCTATGTTGTATCTAAGTTATTTTTTTAACCCCCGACTTTGTCCGCGTTGGATTCTATTATCTATTGGTTTTGATTTTTTTGAGCGAAACCCTCATTATTTGTCCTATAAAGTGGCCAATAGCATATCAGGATCAGGAGATTCCGTATCTGATACGTGACAAAGGTATTTGATACTTCAAAAGTTATTGTCCCATTTCATTTAACATAAATTTCCTACAAATCAACTAGTATCTCTTTGCCTCGCACAATTTCTCTGTGGAATCAGTTGCCAGCTTCGGTATTTCCGAACGGTTACGACTTAGGGACCTCCAAGAAAAGAGCATACTCATTTCTCAAAGACCGGCAACGCATCTGCGAACCCTCTAGTGTTACAGTTGTCCACGGGCGTCGGTAGTCACTTAGGTGAACCGCCTGCCCGTTTGCCCCTTGTCTTATAAAAAAAAACGACTATTATATATAGTAACATAATGTATCTACCATTAAAGGTCTTTTTTTTAGTAAAATGTATATTTCTACTTTTTATAACTACTGTATATAGAAATTCATATAGATTTATTAAAATAATAATACGTTATAAACAGCATTGCAATTTCATTTTATTGTATAAATAATTCATCAACTTGTTCTAGAAGCTACACTTCTTTATATAATTCTCATGACAACAAGACCAGACTCTTTTAAAATACGATTTAGTATAATTTATTAGCTTTTAATTTGTTTACATTTTAATTGTACCTGTTTATAATATTCACAGACCCATGTCTGATTATTATTAATTTTTCTATCTGGCTGGCCAATTAAGATACATACGTTCATCATGACTTCACTTTGACACGCAAACGAGCAGGCAGCAGGCACCGAAGTGCCTACCGGCGCCCATGGACATCTGCACGACCAGAAGGCTAGCAGATGTTAAACGCGCTAATCTCAGTTCCTGAAATTAGGGCGTTTAACCAAACAAACATTACTTATACATTAGTATAGATGTATACATGAGTGTGTGTAAATCGTTTGGCATTGGTGTGCGTGTGGTTTTATTTTAATAATTCAATGTATTTGTAACGCACATTTTATAAACAATAAGTAGTATTATCTGTTATTTATGCTTTATTAATATGCTATGCATAGACATTGTAATCGGGCAATCTTGCTATGACGCGCTTCTACTAAAATTTGAAATATTCAATATTAAGAAATATGTTTTTTAAATTCGTCACCCTGAATGTACAGCCTGTAAAAATTTTTGAACGGTCACGTAATTTGTCTATTGCAATCTTCTCGAATTATGTGCACACTATTATGGAGACTTTCTTGAATTAAGAGACATTCTTGAATTAAGGAAAACTTACAGTGATGGTCTCAACGGTGCGTGTCTTAGAACTGATTGTTTGCGAGGAGACCACTTCCCCTTCTCCTACAGCCGGCTCCGGTTCAGTCACTTGAGGGCCGGTGCTCATCTAAAATAGCAATAAAGATTATTTTTACATATTGTTAGCTACCGAATAACGATATAATTTTTGGGATGTTCGTATCATGCCATAATGGTCAAATATGGACATAATGGCCTAAGATCTCGCAACAAGCTAACTTCGTTCATCTGTTGCCTTAGTGAATTAGGTATCAAATTAAAGCTATTATTTTTCCCTTACCGTGATGATATATACCTGAAATTGTTAAGGTACCCGCAAATAGGGCATTGGGTCAATTACAGTTACGTGCGAGCGAGAGGGAGTCATCGTATATCGTGCATCAGACATGATCGCAGTACACTGTACACCAACATGACTTCTGTCTAAAAATGAAAACTCTGTCTTACCCTCGCAGCTGCGCCATGTACCATGCTACCGAAGGGCGCGTTGCCCATCACCGAAGTGGTAGTCGTGGTTCGGTACGATCCTGGCTCCTGGCGATACCAAATTTTATAATTTTAATAAAGGAAAAGACAATTATTATACGTATATATTTAAAAAAATGAATATCAGTGCCACACACTTTCAAATCTCGCAGTGCCAAATAAAAAACATTTAAAGATATGATAACAACCTATAAATGTTAATAGTTTTGTATTTGTTAAGTTTATCTTCACTCCCTTTGGTTCTTTCAATTGTCATCCTATGTAATTAACAAACAGTAGCGGCTCGGCAAAGCAAATGGAGTTTTGACCTTCGACAGGTCTTAGTGCTACTTGTCTCGGTCTTGCGTTGTTTCTTGACTGTCGCTAGCCATGAATGACTACAATAGGTTAGGTAAATTTCAGATGGCAGTAAAATTGAATAATATAAAAGTACAAACCTTTCTCACTGGCCCTAGGAGTTTCAAAGATCAAACGCGTTATACTCGCTAAATGGCAGTATAAAGGGAAATATCACACAAACAATTTCAGAGCATTTCACACCTTGTCATGCGGGATATAAACTATTTCATGCTTCAATGTAACATTAATAGACATTGTTGTTCGACTTCGGTTTACAAATGAAAATTAATGAACAATGACATCATACAGACCTAAATGAACGTTAGGGCCGTTCAATTAATGCAATGCAAAAAGGAAATCTAACGTTAAATAATGTGACGACGACTTTTAGTTCATTTTGTAATCTCAATTATGTATTTGAAACATCACTATCTTTTACGGAATTCACTGAATCTGTACAAGAAAAAAACACAAATACAATTGATGCTAAGGCATGCTACAATACAAATCTAACATTCTATAGTTGACATCACTTTGCAATCACACACATACAACAGAAGTTCCTTACGTTTACCTCTTTCCGTATCGTCCTTGACATAATGATTATTACCCGTCCGTTGGTTTGCTAAAATTGCCCTAAGGGCTATATTCACAAACAGTATGTAAAGTGATAAAAGTATAAATCCATCGAGTAAAGTAACTAGATAAGAAAAACTATAGAGAAGATAATATGTTAGTATCTAGTTTAAGTCTGAAGTGTTTTTGGGTAATTTATTTGAAAAATTACTACTTCGGCTAATAAGTACCTAAGACGTAGAAAGCCCTTATCATTTCTAAATTTCATTCTATACATATACACTAACCGTTTCTTGCACAGATATAGGCGTAGTGCGTTGGGGGATGATTTGGGGTTTTGTAAAGTGAAATACTGTAACGCTATTATATTTTGCGGGTATGTTTCAATTTATTAAACGAAATAAGGTCCCGCACTGATTACCAAACCGTCTGCCACGCATGGCGGTTGAGGCAAAAACGTTTTTTAAATACTACTAAAGAAACTTTTTAAAATTTTAAGAGGAAGGGTATCCTACTGTAATATAAAAAATGTGAAAAATGGCGATGTGTAAGCGATGTGGCCAGCTAAAATAATTATAACACCAACAAATTTTATTGATAAATCATCAGTTATAAAATCTAAATAAAAAATATAGAATCAGATACCAGCTTCGATGTTTCGGAACCGACACTACCTAGGCACCTTCAAAAGGAGAACATACTCATTCCTCAAAGGCCGGCGACGCATTTTCGAGCATTCAGTGCGACGAGCCGTCACTTGCGTGGCGACGCGCTCTCACACTTATGACATAACGTGACGATGCATACAAAACATGGTCTGGCTCACCGCATTAGATATAGCGCGGAAAAAATGATAAATTATATTCTAATAAAACTCCTTATTTTCTAGCGTTATCCTGGTATAGTACCAAGGTCCGCTTACATTGCAAATGACGTTGCTGTGGGGCGAGTTAAGAAGACCGACTGCCATCTGACTTCTTCCCTGGAACCCGCACAATCTCACGACTAATATCACTCAGTGACATTAATCGGGACTCACTATTTTACCTGCTTCTAAAACAGTTATAATTGGTCAAACATCTATCACACGGTCGCGGTAAAGAGTTAATTAACCTAGCGATCGAGTCAAATGCTGGCCGCTGATTAATATCGGAGCCAGACATAGCTCAAAGTGTTTGTACATTTTCGTTCTTGAAGGCCACAAAGTACTACAAAAATTTGTACCGACACACAAAGTGCCTGGCCACGAAACGATCATTCAAATGAAGTTATATCTGGCTCCGGATTAACCGTATATCTCCCACCTACCCAACCTATTTTGTGCTAATAAATATATGCAGTAAAATAACAACAAACTTTACCCACAATATAGCACCGGCTGTTATGATGTTCAAAGAAATTATACCTTCGTAGCATGAATAATTTGCTTACCCGTGTCATATATAACCACGCGCGACACTCGGTTTTTCTAGCGTCGTCCGTATATTAAATAAACTTCGTCGAGCGTCTACTTTTACACTCCTAACTTATGCCATGTTATTTCAGTAAAATAACTTTAGTATTTTATTCAAGTTCTTGGGGTTAGCAAAGAGAGAAGATGGAAGCTTTCAAATACTGAAGAACATTGTAATACAAGATCTTTTAGCCGAGCCCAACGTGATCGGTGAAACCAAGGCTCACCGTCTGCGGCTCGGCCTCATCGTGAGGGTGGGTGACGATCGAGGCGTCAAGAAGGCATATCTGGGATAACCCATTGGTCGACGACCAGTTAGGTGACCAGGGACGTGACGTTGAAGAGTCAGATCTGCGCGAACTCCGGGCAGACGACTGACAAGAGACAGCGCAGGACCGAGACAAGTGACGCGAAATCCTGTCGGAGGCCAAAACTCATTTGAGGTTTCTGAGCCACTCCAGTAAGTATTTTTACTAGCTGAATTCGTCAAGATTATCCGCGTTGAATTCAATAATCATGTCCAATTTCAATGGTTATTAATATTTTGCCAAGACTTTATATTGTAATGTTGATTATCTATTATTTAGTAATACCAAAAAAGTACTTTTGTGGATCTACCTTCAAGAAGACATTATCTCGGTTTGGTGAAAAATGTAGTTTAAGACACGACGGTAAGTTTGTAATTCTGTAGTTTACATTTGGATTAGAAAATTTCATAAATTAAAGTATGGCAAAAGTATGGCAGTAACTGTGTGGTGGCCGAGGAGCGGAAAGCGGAGCATTGGTCCAGCAACCAGCTGAAACGGCCACATAACATCCGTCGCGGGTCGAACCTGGTCCAGTTTGGCTCAAGACCGTAAGGAGTGGTACAAGCGGGGAAAGGCCTTTGCCCAGCAATGGGAGAAAAACGGCTGTGGATGATGATGAAGTCATCTTATACACCTTGCATATTCAAAACTTAACTTTTTAATACAATAATTAGGTCCATAACTGTTAAATAAATTTGCTTTTATTTATAAATAGGCCATGATATTTTGGAAGTGCCTTATGTAGGTCGTAACTGTAAGCCATTAAGCGTATCCTATCAGATAAATTTTCATGGGTCCCCGGCGCATAGTAGCCCATTGGATATGATGTTATACAACCGGTATACAATTCCCAGGGGAAATTGTACACCTTTATATTCGCCGATCGTGAGGGAATCAGCCTGCAAGCTCGATGATCACTTTAGTCGTAGAACTGATGGAAAATAGACCAGGAAAGCGGAGATTACGTCTTGACAAACATTCTATAGGTGACTCTCCCATTAGATGAAGATTAAAGATGATGCTTTTAAAGATGCTTTATTCAGAAAACAAAAGGTGATATACAAGTAAGTAAAGAGTCCCTGACTCCTTACCTAACTTAAACTGTATTTTAGGAACCAGTAACCTCCCTAAAACTAGAATCAGTTACATTATATAATGTTGATAATTAAATGTATCAGAAAGAATTTATAGGGTTCTGAATCTACCATCCATATGGTCTATCAGTAAAGGCATTTGCTAGAATAAAGTTAAAGTACACTAATCAGCAATTTGTACGGGTAATTAAATTTTAGGCTCAAATCATTCCCCGAACCAACCGTTGCGATTCTACTTGAATAAAATATCATTTGAATTTGAATTTGAGTCTGAGTCTGAGTCTGAGTCTGAGTCTGAGTCTGAGTCTGAGTCTGAGTCTGAGTCTGAGTCTGAGTCTGAGTCTGAGTGATATTAATCGTAAGGTTGTAGAGATCGTGGGGGTTCCGAGGATGACGTCAGATGGCAATCGGTCATCTTAACTCGCTCCACAGCCACATCCTCTACAATCTAAGCGGAACCTGGTATTAAACCGGGATAACGCTAGGAAGAAGTTCAAGATCTAAGAAATGCAATCTAATGTAACTATTCAAGCATATCTTAGAATTACGAAATCTCTCTTCATACGCGAAAATTACATATGAAATTTAATGTTTGAGTCATATTGAATACTCACATAATGAGGTCCCAATTCTTTGTTTGATAATTTGGCTGGATCACAATCTCTTACACTCTGGATGTTTAGTTTTAATACATACTCCAGTCTAGGCCAGAGTGAGGCCAACAATGAGTCCCAGTAACTGAAATCAAAGATTATTACGGTTAAAACCGACATCGATGGTACTCTAAGTAAGGACGCTATATCCGACAATCTAGTTTAAGACATTACTTCTTTATAATTCTGTCCAATACTGATTTTGTATTTTTATATATAGATTTTTTTGTTCTTTATTTTTATTCCTAACTAGCGGCAGACGTTGTCCTGCCCGTTGTCCTGTCCTGGCTTACTCTTTGTTCGAAATTCGAATAAGTTTTATGAATGCCAGCATACAGTATAATATTGTAAAATAATAAGTTCACTAGGTCATAGGCTGTATGCTGCACGCTCGTTGCCTTTTTAGGTAGAGATGAAGTTAATGAAAAATTGTATTACGATTGGCGGGAAATAAGAAAACACGGTTCTATTTTAAAAAATATATATATAATATTATTAAGAGGCTTAAATAAGTATATAAAACAAGCTTTAATAAGGATCCGCAATATTGTCAATACATATTGAAAAAAGAATTTAGATCAATCACCCTTATTTATCGATATTGAATATCAAACATAGCGCCATTTATTGGTCGCTTAGCCCACCGACCCCCGCCCGGCCTCTTTTAGGATATTGAAAATGCCCCAGCATATTAAATCTCTCATATCTTTTAAGATATTCCTTTTAATGACATGCTGTAAAGGGCAATTTTGATCTGCATAAAATGTACAACGTATCTAGCGCATTCAATTTGTTAAGGATTAATACGGTATTCTTTAAAATGGCATAGTAAATAGTTCGTGGTAATAATGGTTACTGTGGGTTATCCTTAGGAGATGGACATATAACATCCCTTGCTTTTTTATAGATTCTTTTAAGATATACAATTCTGTACGACGTAATTTTGATTTATCTCGTAAGGTTTAATCAGCGCACGCAATGAAAGTGTACAAAAATACGTTTTTTACGACGTCACGTTACAAATCACTTAAATTATTTACATTACACATTTAAACCTTCTCCCGGAATTGCATTGTTTATTGACTAAAGCCGCATTAAAATCCAATGCGTGGTTAAAAAGATCTCCGTGTAGAAGTACTGGAAACAACTTCATTTTATACTATGTAATGAATAGCACTTTCATTACATGGTATAAAATACATATCATTTTAATATTGTTAATTTTTTGTTAACTTAGTCACAATATTATGTATATATGCCGAGGTCTCCTGTGATTGTCAGAGAACACCGATCTTTTTTGTGTATTTGTGAATTCATATGTAATGTATGAATCCTTTTTATTTATAAATTAAAATTATGTCTCACTGACCTATCTAGTGCCGCCACAGCTCTCTTGTGGCACATCCAGCGGTACCGGTTTATGAGTTGTATGCACAAAAACAGTGCCAGACAATCGTAACACTCCAACACATAGTTTTCAACATTTTTCTGTAAATAAAGAGCTTATTGATATAAACAATATTCTGGGGAGATTTAAAATATGTTTAATAGACATATTGGAATGGAAAGTACATAGAAACATAAAAGTGTCGTTGTAAATCTATATTGCTAGTGAGTAGCCTCGCGAGGCAGCCTCGGACTTGTTGCTTAAAGTTTTTCGTTAGCTGTGTACAGATTGAACGAGTGGCTTCTTAGGGCAACCTCGGAAGGCAAATTCTTCGGTCAGACAGGACATGCCTCGCCCAAGGAAAATGGATGTTCTCCAAACAAAAAAGTCGTGCGAACAACGTCCTAGGCTGGCTCGCATGGCTGCTTGTACAATATAAGTAGCATTATAATCTCAGCGACATATAAGATGTGCAGTTTTTAGGGTTCCCTAGCAAGGAATCTATAGCGAAATCTCTATGCGTTCATCTGCCTTTCCATTCACAAGGTACATCCCCCCTCCACAAAGGATTTCTAAACTATTAGGTGTAGAGACTTAAAAATTTTCCACGTTAATAGAACATGTTCAAAACTCATTAGAAAAATTATTTTGATCAAAATCGGACAACTGTGAAAGTTTATTTTTATACAAAGATATACCAGCAGCATGTGAGATTTCCTTAGCAAGTCAACAAGATATTTGTGAAAGTTGTCATTTATGTTCAATTTGATCCAATTTGAGATAGTGTAGTATATTATTATGGTAGTATATTAGTATAATAGGGTAGATTTTATTTTGATAAATGATCTCAAATGAAACAAAATCACTGAGTTTACACGCTGGATGGAGATATCGTAATATTTCTGAGATTGGCTAGAGATCGATGAAACAAAACTGCCTGTATCACTAACTCAATTTAGACCTAAATCGTAATCGGTCACTTTATGGCTAAGCGTGCGATATATTATTTCATTTGTTTTAAGACAAGCGTTTCACGAGTCGCTGTAAGCAAACTTGGTACTTTGCTTACCGTGACTGCGATCTAGTGGTCGCAAAGAAAAATTTGCAAACTTACTCTCAAACTGTGTCACGACGCGAATGGGAGCGGTGAAAGCGCCACCTAACGCCCTGCCCGGGACTCGAACCTGCACCTTAACCTCGTATTCACTGTCCGGTATAAGGCCTTCAACTTTTGCACTGGTTTCGTAACTAAAAATTCATTGTAAATGTTAAATACATGTTCAGAAACATTAAGTTACAGATACCAAAGCATACTCTTCTCTATCAGTTGCTTAAATAAAAAGTTAGGAAAAAATTTGTCATCCTACATTTAAACACAGTTTTAGAATTAACTTAACAAATATGTCGGAATTAATACTAAATTATGTGATCTACGGTCCCTTAAAGCTGTAAAAATGAACCCATTAAGTCTACGAAATCAAAAGATATGGTCATGTTAACTCGCCCCACAGTGACATCCTTTGCAAATTACGTGGCCCCTTATACTAGAACGGAATAACGTTAGGAAGAAGAAGAATATAGATTTATTGCATATGAAACAAATCATAAACATAATAAATTCATTTTTAATCTAAGTCTTCTCTTGTGGACTGATGATATTCGTGTTGGACGCTCGATTTGAAGGCGGTGTTCAGAGGACCCAGCTCGAACAATCTCGACCGTTTTACTTACTTTTACTTTCGAAACGAAGGTCAAATGAAGGCTCATGCTTCTATTTTACACGACTTACAGGGTCGTAACGTCGAGGAATATATACGTGTTTTTTGATTTCATTCGTACTAGCAATATTTTGGAACTAATTTGTGGAAAAAGGTAGCATTAATTTCTTACTAACCTTTTATCTACTCTAATAAGAGGTATCGACACGCAGTCCTTTTGGTCTGCAGCCAAATTTGGCTAGCGCGTCCGAGCAACAGTACCTCTTTCTCACATAAGATCGGCGTGAAGTGGCGGCAATGCTGACAGCATTGCCGCCACTTAAGTGATGGTATTTTTATAGCGTTTCGTTCGACTTATGATAGTTCCCGGAGGCCTAAACCCCTATTTAAAAGAAGGCAACCATCTGCGAGACTTCTGGTGGTGCAGAAGTCCATGGCGAGTCCATGGTAGTTGCTTAGGCGAACCCCATGCCCATTTGGCCCTTGTAATATAAAAAAAGAATATCCTAACGCGGAACGCAGTTTGGGAATCTCTGATCTAGACTACAGTTATAAAAATAAAGTGTGTAGTTATTCATAATAGGTTCATTGACTCAATATGCAATTACGGTGCTCCAACAAAACGACAATTAATGCCAAATTGTTAGCCGGCTTAAAATATATAATTAACCTTTATTCAATTGTGAGCCAAATTATTGTTTTCGCTAATGATTTTATATGGCGTTTATGATCCAATTTATTATTTCAACACAATCAGCATTATTTTTATAAAGTACTAGCGGATCCAACAGACATTTACAAATAATTAAAAAACGGTCGCATTGTTTCACGTATATATATATATATATATATATATTATTAGCTGTTTCCCGTGACTCCATCAGCATAAAATTAAACTTGCGGGACCCGTAAGACCTCCTTAAATATCCTATTGAAGAATCCGTTCTTAGCGGATGTACACTGACTATTAACTGCCTCCCTGCGAAATTTTGCCTTTATACGTTCTGGGGTTTTCAAAATTTGTGTTAGGTGATCTTTAGATTTTATATGCATATTTTCCTAGCTATTTCCCGCGAATCCACCCGTGTAAAATTAAACTTTGTGGAATCAGTTGAGGTCACAAGTGTGGCTATCTACGCCCATAGACAACTACTACACCTGGAGACTCGCAGATGCGTCTCTCGCCTTTTAGAAATGAGAATGCTCTATTTTTGAAGGATTTTTCTGGAAGATTGAAGGAAAGGAAGAATTATCTCAGAAGGCCTTTACTTTTAAGACAATAATTGAGATAAATTGTCTCTAAAAATACGTTTAGAATTTACGAGTTCACGTTAACTCTTCATATAACCGTCTTACCTCTAGTTGCCATTATTAATTAAATAGTTAGCTCTACATAAGACGCTTTCCTAACTTCTAAGCTGTCTCAAGGGAGCCGTATACTTAACCAGCACATAATGTGGTGAACGGTTTAATATAACTCGTAAAACTCGAACCAACTTACAAAATACTAAATGAACTAATTAAAAAACACGCTAGTTTACGGTGTTCACACATTTGTGCTAATATTTTTATACTATAAGCATTATAAGCATATCAAATTGTTAATATAAAACCCCACGCACACCAGTGCCGAACGATTTACACACACATGTACACATTTTATTATTGGATGACGTCAAAGCGTAATCATGACAACCGTATGTGATATATTTGACAATGTGATATATGTTACCCCACTCGTATATATTCGCTTCCTATCGTTTATTTGAGTTCCCCACTTTTACCCCCCACAACTTTTAAACGGCTCAACCGGTTTTTATCAAATATGTATAATGCCGGAGCCAGATATAGCTTCATTTGAATGATCATTTCAGTGATCATGTAGTGTAGCCGGGAACTTTATGTAACTGTATAAAGTTTTGTAGTACTTTGTAGACTAGAATGTACAAACACTTTGAGCTATGCCTTGCTCCGGTATAACAAATACATTGTACTTATGTATGTCCGACAAGTTACACTATTTCTATAGAAAAAATCCATTACATTTCAAGGTTGGTTTTGTCAATATTAAGAACCCAATTGAAAATGCATACGAGTCTTTTTAAATGGAGGAACATATTGATTCTAGGCGGACAAAGTCGCGGGCTGTAACTACTACACGACAAAAGTGAATGAAGAACAAATATATTTGCAAATCTAAAATATTATTCGTTGTCTATAAATACACACTGATTTTTTTTTCTAAAGCTGCATAGACGAAAACAATTTTTAAGAGCCCTAGGACTTATAACATTGTGAACTTTGGACTTTGTGTCACTTGTAGTGAGCTCAATTACAGCAAAGGTCACGTTACGTTCATTTTAGCCGTTTCGTTCCTTTTATGCCAAAAGTATGCCGTAATTTACCATAACGCTATTCTTACATAACGCCTCCGTAGATTTTGCATAACGCTATTTTTATACAACGCTTGTAGGAGATTTACTATAAGGCTATTTTTATCTAACGCTAATTTTAAATTTGGACTTTGTTACATACGCTTCGGCCGTTTCCATGCTTACATGCCAAAATTATTCCCTTATAACGCAACTTTTTAACGCAACGTGATTTTTTGAGAATTTTTTGCCACGCTCAACATCTCTCTGGAATCAGTTGCTGTGCTGAATTATTTAATAAAAGAGCAGTCATTCCTTAAGGGTCGAAAACGCATCTGCAAGCCTTCTGAAAGAGCCGTGGTTCATAATATCGGGTACTAACAATCATGTGAATCGCTGCCATCGATACACCTCTATATGTCTGTGGTAGCTGAAATAGTAAGCGTTTTCACTCTATTTTATTATCTACATTATCGTGGTCGTAGCTTAGTCAGTGGCCGGCGCGAGTCGATCACTAGGTTAAGCAGTTCTTAACGCGGTTAGATGGGTGACCCATTTTTTTTCCTCAGTGTTTCGGAAGGCACGTAAAACAGTGGGTACCGATTAATGTCACTGGGTGATATTACTCGTGAGATTCCGGGGGTTCCGAGGATGACGTCAAACGGCAGTAGGCTTCTTAAATTACCCCACAGCCAATTTCTCTGCAATTTAAGAGGAACTAGACTGAAATGACTGTAGGTAGTAGAATTTATTACCTAAAAAGCTAAAATTTCCACTCAGTTTCACTGTCACCAACCATGTCTATACGGAAAAGTATATATGAATAACGCATACAATCAAAATATATTGAAATATGAAGGTTTTCCGCTCTATTTAACAAGAACCTACCTTGTCAACCCAAAACATGTTCATGAACGAATTCCATTATCATCACATTATCAACACTAGTCTTGACACTTGATGAGTGTCCTTGGGAACCGAAATAGACAGTTTTTCCACTTTGTTTCAACATCACCATTTTTTATGATAGTGAAACAGAGGAAAAAATAGACTTACGAATGTATGGTAGCTGAAATAGGAAGATTTTTTTACCGTATTTCTCTAGTTGGGTGGATTGGTTTTCTCCCAGGGGATCTCTCTCTTCTCTCATCTTCTTTAATTGGTCCGATAACTGGAACTAGCTTCTATTGCCACACCCCCTATACCGTCCGTGACAGTAGTATCCGCATCCTTTCTCTCCTCCCCATCTACCTTTATATCCTTCTCCTCCGTTTCTTTCCCTTACTACTAGTCTTTCTAATTAGAGGTAACGCTATCCTGGAAGCCAAATTGGGCCGGCGCGTCCTTACCGTACCTCTTTCTTATAAAAAAATATTGTTGTCGCGTTTCGTTCGGTTTGTGAGATTTCCCGATGACCTAAACTCGTCATTAAGGCCGGCAACGCATCTGCTTGCCTCTTGTTCGTGCAGATGTCCATGGGCGTCAATAGACACTTAGCTGCCTACTGCCTGCTCGTTTGCGAAATAACTCACCGTCGAACCTTGTGGCGGATGGGTAACCGTAGCGAATTTCACCACGTAAAAAAATCACTGGAGTTAAAATAGAAAAAAACTATTTGAAATTCTTAGTAGGCAAGAGTATATATCGCGATTGCACGCGTTGCCGGAAATAGATCCTATTGTTGAATATTGAACTTCCTTTTTAAACCAAGCCTATTGAATTAGACGAATTTTAATATCTGTCCCGAATCTCAAGTCAAAGGTAGAAACAGTGGGCGAATAGCTCAACGGTATAAGGTATGGACTGAAATCCTCAAGGTACCCGGTTCAAACCAAAGCGCCGTTGGGCGTATTGTCGCAGCCACTCCTAATACAAGCTTTTAATTTAAGCTTAGTAGGAGGGGAAAAGGGAATATTAGACATATCCTCGTCTTCATAGTTTTACTTACTTTTGCGTTCGAAACGAAACGACAAATGAAGGTTCGTGCTTCCATTTTACACGAGTTACATGGCCATAACGTGGAGGACGTACGTGCGCAGTCTATTTTCATTCGTGCTAGCCATATTTAGGAACTTAAGTTGTATAAAACAGTAGCATTAATGTTTCATTTGACGTTTGGTTTCGAACGTAAAAGTAAGTAAAACTATCGAGAATGTTCGTGTTAGGTCCTCTGATATTAAAATGGTCGAATACTTACGACTTATCGAATTTTGTTTAATTTATTATCGTTATTATTACATGTTCATTATTCCGTCATTTTACAGCAGAGGTCGGAAGAATTTTAGCAGGCAAGGGCCACATCGTTAAAGTCGAGAAAATTTTACGCTCGTGTAATATAATTAAGAATTATTTGCGTTCCCGACCGCTGCTTTTCAGTAATAAACTTAATATTGCCGAAGCCTCCAGCCTCCTTCAATAATATCATGTTTTCGTTGAAGGAGGCAACTGCCCCCATCCACTCTCGATGGCGCAAATTATCAAAATTTATACATAGAACAAGCTTTACGCTCAATAGGAAAGGAATCTATAATATTAAACACTCAAAATATATTCTAAATATATTTTTGTACAAAAATAATTAATTATTTTAAAATCATACAACTATTTTGTAGCAAATTAAATAAAAACAGGGTTATTTTATATAAATCAACTTAATCAATGTAAGATTAGAGAGATGTTATTTAAATATGTATTTGTAATACAGCACACAAATTTTTATTGCTATATAACTGAACCAGACAGAACAACAGTACAAAACTCTTTTGTATTCAATTTTAGGAAATAACGTTGAATGTCCATCGGCTAAGAAATAATGATCTATATAAACTCGTACATTTGATTTCATATAAAATTGGTTAGACATTTATAATTTATCATCATATATAATTCTTTTACAATCTATAACCGTAAGAAGATTAAATCTATATGAACATCTTACTTGTTCACACTTTATATACCCCTATATAGCTATTGTTCATATGGCGTATATAAAACTTGGTAATATGGAGTATATGCATTGACACCTGGATTTCCTTAGTCTTTGTGAGGATAGTTTTAATCATTGATCTAATCTTTTTTTATATAACCGTAAGCAATCAATACAAACTCGTGATATTCTATTGCACTTTTTACCTTATTGTTAAAATAATTTTTATTATCTGCATTTTTATTTTTGTCACTGAAAATCCTAAATACATAGCAAAATAAATCGGACATTATTATTTAAAGATATATTACATACATGTATTTAAAACAAGAGTATAAAATAAATTTTATGAAATACCTGGTCTTTCATTTCACTGTTTGGATATTTTTTTCTTTGTTGCACAACTAAAGAAAATGTATAAAGTGTGAGCTTAATGCTAACAGCATTTATGACTGAGTGGCCCGTTGGCGCAGAGGGCAGTGACCCTGCCTTCTGCTCCGAGGGTCGTGGGTTCGATACCCACCTTAAATACTCCTACAAAAAAATGTGTATAACAGGCGTCTGTTACCTAAAAAACGTTCTTTTTAACATAACTATAATCAATGCAATGTTTGTTAACCCATTCGATGTTGGTCCCTTTTCGTAAGAGCAATCAGCGTCCAGCTATACATTAAAGCGGTGGACACGCGAGGAGTATTGCCGGGACGTGACGAGGCTCCCCACGACTCACGTAAGGCGTCTCTCATCTCAAGGCGTGTCACGGCCCACGCAAAGGCGACTCACGACGTGTGTTTGATTTTTTATGATATTCAAGATTGTTGTTTTTTGTTTCTGAACTGTATATACACTACTGTAATCGAGCCTATAACACGGTGCTCGTAATCCTACAACGCGTTCTCATATAACGTGGAAAAACCTACCGTGCTATAGGGGGATTACAGTACTAGTCTACTGACTTGTTATGAACGAGGTCTAAATTCTTTTTTTTTTTTCTTTACTAGTTATTTATTTAGCATTTCTATCTTTGATATACAACGCGCCAGTGAAGACTCTGAACACAGTCAATAAATAGAACTAATGACGTAAATCTGTGGAGAAGCGATCGGAATAAACTGTCTATATTTAGATCATGCAAAAGATCTGTGTAGTGGAGGCGTAATGTGAAATTTTCCATAATTGCTAATAGTTAAATATGTTTAACTAGCTGTGCCCTCGACTTCGTCCGCGTAAAAGTAGGAAAAAAAATAGATTCAATTTTAGCGTGATGATTCCTATCATCCCGTTAAAATTGAATCTATTTTTTATGTTTAGGCAACGAGACCTCTTACAAACCGAACGAAATGTTTTCACATTCAGTTACGTTTACCAAAATATTATTAACTAGCCGTGTTCCCGACTTCGTTCCCGACTGATTCGTGATATACATACACACAAACATATACACTATATATATATATATATATATATAGTGTATATGTTTATGTGTATGTATATCACGAATCAGTCGGGAACGAAGTCGAGAACACGGCTAGTTAATAATATTTTGGTAAACGTAACTGAATGTGAATGAGGTTTTCATACGGATCCCGATCTTTTTTAAGTATAGTATATCGTCTATCAGAGAATATATATGATTGTAATTGTAAATAAAATAAAAGCAATTTTTCAATTCGGAATGATAAAATTTATATGGGAACATCTCTGAAGTAAGGTCTACCAAACAGAAATGGCAGAGAAATCGTGTAACAACAATAAAACGTGTAAAAGCAAAGTCAACGACTGACGTTTCGTTTCGAACGTAAATGTAAGTAAAACTATCGAGAATGTTCGTGCTAAGCAGATCATAGCGCCACGTGCTGCGTCCAATTAACCTTACTAACAATTGTGAGATCAAGTGTGTTTGGTTTTCACACCTAAATGTCTGAATCAATTTGGCGAATTTCGGTATAGAGGTACATTGGATTTTGGAGAAGGACATACACTACTTTGTGTTCGTAAATGAAAGTTGAAAGTTTTTATTAAACTCGAAGGCCAAGCTAGTTAATATGTAAGTGCACATATAAACAATATGTTAGTTGAAAGGAAATGATGTACTTTTAGCGCGTTGGTAAGGTGACGATATCAGAGCTACGTAGAAGAGGTATCAGCGGCGAGGAGTTGAGGCGGCTGATGTGGGGTCGGGTTTCAATATCCACCCCCACTAAAGCCCCTCTGCCGTAAGTATAATTATTTCACAATAAATAATCTTCAAAAATGCATATTAATTTCTCAAAAGCCTGATGTTTTGACCTCGGTACGTCTTGATGGCTCACAGATGCGTTACCGGCCTTTAAAGAGGCGTAGAGGCCACCGGGAACTCTCACAAACTGAACGAAACGCGACAACAACACCATTACTTGACGTGACAGCATTACCGCTACTTCATGCCGATCTTATGTTAGAAAGAGGTACTGGTACCCGGACGCGTCGGCCCTATTTGGCTGCAGAACAAAAGGACTGCAAGTATGACACAACCTCTAATTATTTTTTATATATATAGCAAAGGGCAAAGCGAAAGGTAAAAATCAAAATCACCAAATCTCGAAAATCGCGGCACGTATGAATTTAGCAGAAAATAATTTGTATTTAGTAGACATCCGCCGAGAACGGAATTTATCAATAGGGCCCGATTAAGGAGGTCTGAAGGTCCTGGCAAGTTTCCTCTAAGCCTGCTGCAATTGGATTTTTTGTCAAATATTTGAACAATGGGACAATGTTAGGTCAGCTAGATTAATCGCTTCATTTATGTAGAAGTTGCCTATATGAGTTTCCTCTTCCTAAATTCTAGTTCAAAAGCGAGCGTTCACTCTATTACGACAGAGTTTTCCAAAAATAAACGTAATTATTCAATACAATGCAACGTTAACGAGACGAAATAAATTCCTTGTCACCAAACAAGCTACACTAAACACCAAGTGACAAAGCGATTCTTCGAAACCTCATCTCCACTTATATCATTAATAAGTATTTACCACGCATCTGTCCTTAAGTGACGTCGCCATAATAAACAGTGCTTCTGCACAAAATTACAAATTGAGGACAATAACCCTTATTCTCTACGCAATAAGAACTAAATTGTAAGCGCTGAAATGAACGCCGAAAACTAGAGTCAACAATATGAACTGTATAATGAAAATGAATTTTAATAGGATAATGTTAAAGTTAGTTTTTGTGTGAACGTGATATTTACCTTTGCCAAGTATAGTTCAGGAGCTGAGATTTGATTAATGATGTATTAGACACGGATAGCGCAAGAGCTTGGGAATTTGGCTGATTAAATTTGGGACAAGTTATGTTATATCCGCTAGGTTTTTTTTTAAAACATTTGCGGTTATTTGATAGGTTTGGGATATTACTGTCATTGTGGTTTGAAGAGGCGGGTCGTTTTTGTTGCAAAACCCAGATATGGGAGCAATGTAAATGTGATTGTTGTAAAAACAAAATTAGGTTTTGTTCTTACATTGGTATAATTTTTACGTAACACCTTTTTCAAGTGTGTGAAATAGAATTTTTATTTGGTTTTGATTTCTTTTTGCTAGTAGCTAGGTCATGTAGATATTAATATAACGGAGTGATAAAAAGTGAATTGGATTTTAGTTTTTCTGTGTGGGGACATTTTTGATGGAATGTTTTTGGCAAATAAAGGAGGTTACACATAAGTTTCCAGGTTTCTTGTGGGACAACTAAAATTCGCAGATTTCTTTTTAATGTTACAACGGGGTAAATGAGCAGGCAGCAAGTGCGTAGTGACGCCCATGGACATCTGCACGACCAGGAGGCAAGCAGATGCGTTCGTTGCCGGCCTTTAATGACGAGTTTAGGCCACCGGGAAGTCTCACAAACCGAACGAAACGTGACAATAATACCATTACTTAACGTGACAGCAATGCCACCACTTCACGCCAATTTTATGTAAGATGCCGGCCCAATTCGGCTTAGTAGCCAAATTGGGCCGGCGCTTGCTTTTTGCACGGCGCTTCCTCTAATTAAATTAAAGACAGTAGTAAAGGAAAGGGATGGAGTAAAAGGATATATAGAAAATATATATAAGAGTACTGTAAATTTATATAGAGATAGAACAATATCTAAATAGGAAGTGGACTGTTAAAAAAATTGGAGTCGTGTTTTTTTTTTTAATTATATAAGGAAATTAGTATTACTTTTTAAATATTTACTTACTTTTGAATTACATAACGAAATCAGTATTACTTTTTAAATATTTACTTACTTTTGAATTACATAACAAAATTAGTATTACTTTTTAAATATTTACTTACTTTTGAATTATATAACTAAATTAGTATTACTTTTTAAATATTTACTTACTTTTGAATTATATAACGAAATCAGTATTACTTTTTAAATATTTACACTAATTATATTAGTCACAATCCTAATGTAAAATAGGAAAGAAATTTATCTCTTCTTTCCCATACTCAATGGATCATCAAGAAATTTCGCGTACACGTCTTCAAAGATGGACCACAAACTGGTATTTCTGTGAGCGCATTGAATAGAATTGTCTGAATGATATTTAAAAATTACCAACAAACAAATTTTACTTACTCTGATTATATACATTGGATATCCCCATAGAAGTACAGAAACAAGGAAAAACAACAATGGACCCTTGGAGTCTCCGGCTCCCCCAAATAGAAGCGCCCAAAATTCAGAGAGAGGAGGCATCCAGTGCGACTTGCGCTTCATCTCCTTCTGCAGCAGTTTGACCACTTCTGCGTGACGATGACTTTGTGCAAGCATCAAAGGAGTTTTGCCATTTTTATCGCGCGGTTCCAATTCCGCCTTTACCTGAAAATATTAGTCGTCACATTGTGCCTAATTTTGGAAATTGGCGACGATCAAATAAATTGTTACCGACAATGTAAAAAGAAAACATGTTCATTCAATCGTGTCAATAAACTGAAGAGTATGTTATTGAAAATACCCGCAAATTTTATTTTCAAGGTCAACCCTTGAAAAAAACATAATTAATGAAAAATATTGATTTTTAAGAATTTAACGCGTTATTTTACGGTGCAATGTAGATAATGCTTATCTACATTTATATTTAGTGCTTTTTGTGGGGACGCACAACGAAAAATACTTAATTAAGAAGTAAAAAAAACAAAGAGATTTTGAAATTAAACGTTTCGGTTAAACTTTATTTACACAACTATTATAATACAAAAATGATAAAGTCACAAATTTCGAGGATCAGCGTGCCCCAGATGAAGAAATGACAAAAAAAAGCCCGATTTCACATATAAACCTTCCTTTTGAATTATTATGTCTAATGATGAATGTCGCATTAAAATCCGTTGCGTACTTAGTTTAAAAGATCTAATCGTACAAAAACAGGAAGCTACTGTTTTATACTATGGAAAGATAAGCGATCACCAATTTACAACAGTTGAGCGTATGAGACTCGCTTACTCATTCACCTCACTCACCTTTTCACAGAGCAAGCGCACACACGTCAAGTTGCCCGATAAACAAGCGAGGTGCAAAGGAGTTGATCCAAAATTATCCGTGCAATGCAATGGGACCCCTGAGTAAATTAGCAAACGAACTAAATCCGCGTGCCCCTTGTAGGCCGCCCAATGTAAAGCCGTGTCCCCATTGATGTCAGACAAACGTGTCGCCGCACCCATGCCGAGCAAATACGCAGCAGTTGCTGTCTTCCCATACATACATGCTGTCATGAGCGGTGTTAAGCCTGAAACGTTTTCTCCGCTGAGTTATCGAAGAAAATAAATCTTTCCACACAGTTAATTAAAGCGCGCATAATTCACATGACGAAGGCTCATCTTAAAGTGGGGAGATGAAGGAGGTCGGTATTCGCGTCGATTGCTAGGTTAAGCAGTTCTCACCGCGATCGGGTGATAGATGACTGACACATTCTAACACTGGTTTTTCAAATATCCGACCTCCTCCGTATATTCGTCGTTAGATTGTAAAGATTGTGGTGGTTCCGAGGATGACGTCAAACGGCATTCGGTCATCTTAACTCGCCCCACAGCCACATTCCCTACCATTTAAGCTGACCCTGGTACTAGACCGGGATAACGCTAGAAAGAAGATGAAGAAGCTTTATTTAAAAACCTTTAAAATCAGCAGCATTCACAGCTACGCCTGATTGCAGCAAAACTTGAACCACTGACGCGTGCCCTTTTCTACAAGCCCAATGAATAGGACGAGGCCCCTGAAAATCAAGAACCATTTGTTAAGCTATATCTACACAAATAAATAAAAAATGAAGTGTAACGTCAACGTGTAAGCAATTTTTTCTGTCTGTCAGTCTGTCTCTCTACTATTTATTATTCGACAGGACATTCACAGTTAAATAGCTAAGAATACACAAAAGCCAAGTTATTCTACTTTCAGCAAAATAATTAGGGTTCCAACACAGGCTTTCATTCAGCAAAATTTTCTGAGGGATATAACAATAATGCGGGCGAAGTAAAAGCTACTACATTTACCTGCGTTCCCAAGCAGGATAGGTCCACGGGTGCGCCCCTTTCAACAAGGTAGCGCATTACAGCCACGCTTCCATCTAACGCTGCCCAATGGGCGGGGGTATAGCCATGCTGATCACGCGCGCTCAACACTTCAACCCCTAGTTTCTCAACCAACCTCTCGATCTCTGACACCTCTCTGTGTATTATATTTGCCGGCCTTTGAGAAATGTGTATGCTCTTTTCTTGAAGGTCCCTAAGTCGTATCCGTTCGGAAATACCGAAGCGGAAATACTGATTCATGTTGGAACTTTTCTGAAATTGTAAAAATTCGTCTCATAGGTAAAGGATACCAGCTTTCTGATCAATTTATGATAATATTATAATAAATACCTAACTTACATAAAAAATACATTAAAATCCTATATTTTATAGACATCTAGTAGTAGTAGTAGGAATGCACTATATGGATAATAAGCAATTTCATATGATGACTCGCATTTGTGCTGAAAATTGGCCAAAAATTGATCACCTTTTATCTAAAAGGCTGGTAGATCCGCGCCTGCGCGAGATGCTCAGAGGTGAATAAAATCTAGTCTTATAATCGAGGGGTATAATGTACCATTACGTACCAAAAACGAAAAGCTGTCAACTGCAAAAATTTGTTTCACGCAAGACAAACAATAAATAACCCAAGTTTCAAGCAATTTGTGCATTGTCTACCAAATGATTACCTTAAAGCGCCGTCCGCTGACTTCCAGTGCTTCAGATGCCAAAAGGCGTATGCAACCGCTTCGCTGTCGCCGCGCTTGAGCACGTGCTCCGGCGGCAGCGTGAGCGGACGCAGCTCCAGCAAGTACTCGGGCACATGCGGGTTGAACTCGATGGCGCGCCGCATCGCTTCCAGCGCTTGCGCTTCAGCGTGAGCACGTGCCGCGCCCGGCGCCGCAGAGCTCGCAGCACGTGCGCGCAACAGCGCCGAAGTGTAGCACAGCGCGGCTGAACGCGGCAAACCCGCGTCGTCATATCGCGCCAACACAGCCTGAGCGTCTGCGTACGCCCGCTGCTCTAGTAACACCTCGAGCAGATTTTCGTGCGGCGACAAAGCGTGCAACGCGGGAGGAGCGTCGCGCGCCAGCTCTCGGAACAGTCGAGCTGCGTCGCGTAAACGACCTAGGCGGCGCGCGCACATGGCGGCGCGTCGCTTAACGTGTGCCAACACGGCCGCTTCCCTCCGAGCAGCGCTGGCTGCGCCGGCAGCCGCCAACGCCCGCCACGCGGCCTCTCCCGCTCGCCACGCGCGCCGCAACACTCGTTCTGCCTGCACAGCATCATTTTTTAATTGAACTTGATAATTAGGGTTTAATTTAGCTTGATGTACGATTGCGAGGTTTCATAAAAAGAAAGACTATGTACTGTCACTGTAATGTTTTATTAACGACTAAATCATATACGGTTATACATAAAGAATGAGCGGCTCACAGAGGAAAAATGCTTAAAAGAGTTCAACAAAACTAAATGGTCTTAAATTGAATTAAAAATAAACTCATAAACTCAACTTTAAGTAGACTATAATTACTATCATCAGAATATTACGACAATAGTCCTGTTCAATTTAAATCCTTCTTCTTCAAATGACTCTCCACTACTGGACGTTGGCAGTCATCTTTTTAAATGCCTCTTTGTCTCATAGAGCTCATGAACAGTGTTTATACCAGTCCCTTCCCGAACTTTACCTAGCCAGGACTTCTTGTGCCTTCCCAACCTCTTTCTCCTTTCAATCTTTCCCAAGTTAATTGTCTGTAGCTGATACCTCTTGTGTCACAGTATATGCCCCAGGTAAAATATTTTACACTGCTTGACTCACGCTGCACTCACGAGCTCGGTACTCTTTTGAATTCTATCAAGACCGTTGATTACCTTAATGGTCCAACTTATACCAAGCATATTTTGACAAACCCACATTTCGAAGGCTTCAATTTTCTATTGCAGATCTATCAAGTAAGGTTAATGCTTCATACCCATACAGTATTACTGGCGAAATGTAGCATTGTAAAAGCCATTCAAATTCAGGCGCCACTTAGTTACCTCTAGCACTGTTGGGGCATCTTAGTTACCTCTAGCACTGTTGGCGCATCTTAGTTACCTCTAGCACTGTTGACACATCTTAGTTACCTCTAGCACTGTTGGCGCATCTTAGTCACCTCTAGCACTGTTGACACATCTTAGTTACCTCTAGCACTGTTGGCGCATCTTAGTTACCTCTAGCACTGTTGGCGCATCTTAGTTACCTCTAGCACTGTTGGCGCATATTAGTTACCTCTAGCACTGTTGACGCATCTTAGTTACCTCTAGTACTGTTGGCGCATCTTAGTTACCTCTAGCACTGTTGGCGCATCTGAGTTACCTTTAGCACTGTTGACGCATCTTAGTTACCTCTAGCACTGTTGGCGCATCTTCCTCAGCAAGCAGCAATAACGCGGCCGCGCAGTCGGGGCGAAGCGCCAGCGCAGCCCGAGCGCAAGCCACGCGCGCCGCAGGCTCCCGCTCCCGCCACGCCCGAGCCAGGGCTTCGTCTGCACCACCCGCGCTACCACCACCGCCGAACCATGCTTGATGCTCCTGGGACAAAGTAGAGAAGACTTTTTTCTTAATATGTTTTTAATATAAAATTTATGCAGCACTGTTATATGCGGCAGTTTATAATAATAATAATAAATAAATATATAGGACTATATGACACACGGACGTCTGTTCCTAAGGTAGACAACTTAATGCCTGAAAAACAATTATTTAAATTGTACCTCTGCACACTTTCTTCTACTTCCTAGCATTATCCCTGTCTAGTACCTGGGTTTGCTTAATTTGCAGGAAATGTGGCTGTGGGGCAAGTTAAGATGACCAACTGCCGACTGACATCATCCCCAGAATCCCCACATTTTTTACAAGCTCACAACTAATATAGCTCAGTGACATTAATTTGGAGCCACCATTTTACGTGCCCTCCTGAACACTGAGGAGGTGGGATATTTGAAAATCAATTTCAGAATTGGTAACCTATCTATCTATCACTGAGCTGTGGTAAGATCTACATAATCTAGCTATATCCTCATTTTCAATACACTGAATTATGTTAAATAAAAGACTCTTCCTACAAGAGAAAGGAACATTTTAATATTTTTTTAATTTCTGATATAAAACATTCTGAAATATTAGTACAAATATAAAAACTTTTAAAAATTCAAGCTACTGGTAGTTCAGGCTTAAATCTGACAAATCATCATTCAATATATTTAGTGGGATGCTGTTAGACTTTTACTTACGTATCCAGGGCCACTCTGAAATGAATCTTTATATAAACTTTTGAAATGTATTTTTAAAAGTACAAAATCTTTAAAAAAAAATTACAATTTATAATTTTATTAATGAACAGATAAGAAAAGGATTTGATATATTGCTTTTATCTCAAACACTATTTAAGATATTTCAAATCTAAAAAAGGTTCAAAATAGAAAATTCCCTAAAAGAAAACAACATTATACAATGTTATTCTAACATTTGCCAAGAAAGAAAAATTACTTTATATCAAACAGCTTCAATGTACTTGTTTTGGCTCCTAGAAATATTGTGATCTGTTTTTGTTTTTACTTTTATATTCTATTACTGTTTTTATTTATAGAAATAATATAATTATATACAATAATTACATTAAACAGATAGATTGCTTATACTAGCATCATAACAAAAATTATAATCAATGAATTAGAGTACTCCCTGAGTAGCTACTTACCTTCTGTACTTCAATTTCAATAGTCAACTCAATTAATTTTGGCATAGCAGTGTCACATACCCTAGATTCATTAAAAAATTGTAAAACTTTACGTTATCATTATGGGTTATCGCACACACATAGTTCGACAACTATGATATTTTTAAAGCCGCGTATTTCACTAATTTACATATCTTCATATCTTTTTCATTACACAAAATGTAACTATTAAGCCACAAGATATATAAAATTTATATCAGTCTATCAATTTTTATACCATATGTCAAACCAAGTTCATAAATTAGTATAAATGCAAGAATTTTGAAGATATTTATTTTTGCAATGTCTTTTCTAGCAAGACTTAAGGGTAAAATTTATCTAAATTCAATCCTATCAATTATATTATGTGGACAGGAGTATTTTATTATTTATTAAGTTTCTAACTATAGACTACGAATTTTTTTTTTTCAAGTAAAATAAATCTTGTTTTTCTCTTTGATAATGCACAAGTATTTGTTTACAAAGCGGTTACCATGGAAATTTTATAATAGGCTAAACAGTGTGAACCAAAGAAACGAATATTTCCAATTTTTATGATACTCTGAATAATTTATATTTGAACTTTTATATGTTCCAGTAACCCTTGAAAATATTATTAAAAACAAATAAGCCGCTTCACAAAATAAAGTATAATTACAAAGGGACATATTAAAATTATACAAAGTTTTGTTTAAAGCCGGCCGCCCGGCTAGCTTGACTTATTTGAACACTTGCTTGATCATTGAGTGTTGCTGGAGACTTGATAAACTGCGCACAGTATTGTAGAAATATATACAAAACACTGGGGCTTGTTGCTGAATGTATGTATAGACGCTTACGCAGAGGACGTCGCAAGCAAAAGCTAGTTGTTATATAAAAAATATTTTATAACCACACGATATTTATGCAAATTATAATAACAATGTTTGTGAAGCCTGAACACTTTCATTTTATTTATATGTTTAGCGACGTAAAGATAAGATAAAATAAAATTACGTTTGAATATTTGTATGCTTGATAAGCCTACGCGGATAAAGTCGCAAGCAATAGATAGTTGGTACATAAAGGAGTAAAAAAAATGTATTTAAATACACATAATATTTATGCAAAGTATTAAATAATAACGTGATGAAAACGCGAAGCAAGTGTGCAATGTTGCCAACGAGGCTTGTATAAAATATTATGCTATACTGTAGTTAGGATTTTGAAAAAAATTACTAATATTACAAAAAAATATACTAAATTTGTCATAAAATATGTTAAATTGGCAACATTGGCGTTGACTGCACAAATATATGTTCAAACTATAAAGTTTCATTAAAAAAGTGTACAAATATTTGGAGCTATAATGTAGTGCCCGCGTAAAGTACCACCTTTTGTAATTCTTTGTAATTGAATGCAAATATTCAGTGTCGTATTTCATATCATTGTATTTTATGATAAAATTTTCGAAAATGTCTACAGTAGGCACTGTAATCCACTGGTTTCGCTTAGATTTACGTTTACACGACAATCTTGCATTGCGCAATGCCATAAATGAACGGGTTGCAGCATTACACCGATTTTCCCTCGTATTCATTCGCGGATTAAAGCAAAGTAGTTTAGTTTCTCATGCATGGCATGAAATCTTTAAAGTACGTTCAAATAAAACATACAGAGATGAATAACCGTTGTGAACAACAGCTAAAGAATATCTTTCCCGGTTATTTTCAGTGTTTGAGAAATAGTTTTGAGTTGAAAGCGGTGCAAGTACTAAAGAAAAGCAACGACAATTAATTAAGAATATGAAAATATTTTAATCTAATTTAAAAGTGCTCAGAGAGGCGGAGGGTGGGGGTTTGTAATACGAGAAATGTTATTTATCTTTTACCTATTTTGTAGTAATGTTTTCCATTATTTTTGTCCACAAAAAGTAACTGCAGTACGGGTGCAGCATTACAGCAACGAGGTCAAAGTTTATCAAACGCTATCAGTGCCTCGCCGCTCGGGGATATATTAATTTAGTTACATTTAAAAAATTATTATTGTCCTTATTGAAATGTGTATGCGATAGTATTCCTAATGCGGACATAAATTTACGTTATCGAAACGCTTTTACAACAATCTGTACCGGATATTTTTCATTTATCTCTTCTCCTCCCGTTTTTCGACATCTCACAATATTTGAAATATTACCACTTATTTATTAAGTGTTTATGGCCAGTTTTAATGAGTATTTCGACGTATTTTTATCTATCTCATAATTAATAACAATATATTATTTAAAAAATAATGCAAATATAAAAAAAAAAAATTTTTTTTGCACAACGACATTGTAATGTTTGACAATGATTATTTTTACCGTCGTCATGACTACGCTTTGAAATCATCCTATAATAAAATGTATACTCGTTGTGTAAACTGTTTGGCATTGGTGTGCGTGTGGTGTTATTTTAATAATCTAACATACTGATATTACATATTATAAAAAATATTAGCATTCGCACACCGTGTGAAATTTGGCACAATTGTGGTTCACATAGAGGAACTATATGAACCACAGTTGGGCCAAATTTCATACTCCTCCGTCAGCGCAATTTTTTTAAAATGGTATCTTAAGTTTTCGCTTCACGTAATAATATATAGATAACCACTTCCCTCTTCCCTTAAATTACAATCAATCAAACAGTAGACATCCAGAGAATTCAAGGCTTTCAAAAAATTTTGAAAGATTCATTTATTCAATTTTGTTTTTACGAGCACTTTCTCGGATATTTTAAAATCTACTGCTAACATTGTTCCCAAATTGTTAACAATAGACAGTATTTAATTTTTATTTATACACATGAAAAGTAATGCTCGCATCGTTAGCCGTTACATGTTAAGAAAAAAAAAGCGTTTGATGCGACTCGTAAAACTTTCTTCCTCTATGTTCTGTGTATAATACATGTTTATCATAAAATTTCATCACATGTATTTTGCACGTTTAAGTCACGTTCGTGTAACGCTAACAAAGGAGGTTATTAATTTTAATAGAATTTGAGCAATAACTTTATGTTGTTTTTTTTTTCTGTTACACACATATAGTATCCTAATATATTACATATGACAGAATTGGTAACCTTAAATCGTTCAGGTTGCCAATTCTGTCTTTTACTCTATGAGGAGGTCGTGGCAAAGTCTGTGGTCGACATCTGAGTGGATCGCAAGGTTAAGTAACTCTTGGTGCGACCGGTCTGTGTTAGATGCGATAGATTTCGGAAGGCATTTAAAACAATGGGACCCGATTAATGTCACTGAGTGATATTATTCGTA
>JANCMC010041845.1:2075388-2204152 GCA_024363005.1 Charaxes varanes
AGACTAGATCCTAGCGATACTAGGGCTGTATAGTTTAAATTTATTTGTCCAGTATTGTAACGTATTCTAAGATTTTTAAAGATTTTTCAAAGAAATTTAAAAATTGTTGTGCTTGCTTGATAAACTACTTTTAAGGCATATCACAGACTGTAGTTAAAAGATGGCTTTAAGTGACAGAAATTTATTGGCTCTACAACCCTACCATAAATGCAAAAAAGATATTTTAGTTTCATCTACAAGGAAAGTTGTGAAACGGACCTAGAGGAAGCAATCAAGCAGTTTATAAGCAAACGGTAAAATAGGCCGTTACTCTGTTGTAGTCATTAATATGAATATTTAACCTTGCAAAAGGTCGACACAAATTCTTGTTAAGTACTCGTACCATACTGTATGATTTAGGAAATAACATTGAATAACATTTATTTTATTCAAGTATCGGTCATTATTGATGGAATAAGCAAGTTAGTATTTGATTTACATATAAGAACAGAAAATAAATACTCGGTTCGATAAATACTTAAAAAAAACGTCTATGAAATTTACTTTTGATGTGCTAACTGCACTTCGTTGAAATTCAATGTCATAAAAATTGATTCGATAGATTGAGATGATAGACGCTCTCTAATCGAGCTGACAAACACGCATGGACCTACAACCCTATTACGAACCGTTCGAGTCGAAGATTCGACTGTATTTAGGATGACAATATTCGTGCTAGGCACACATGGTTCAAGTCTTTATCATGTCACGATTTTAATCAATGCAACCCGCGTTAACTGGTGTCAGGAAGGTCCGCTATGGGCCTAGCACGAATATTTTCAAAGTCGAATCTTCGATTCGAATGGTTCGAAATGTTCGTGCTAGGACCTCTGGACATAAGTCATTTTACGAGATTTGTCTATGGAAACTTTTTGACAAGAAGAAAGCATGTCAAAGACTTTTTATGAGTTTTTTGTTTCTCTATGTTTATTAAAATATTTGAGTTTAATTATACTTTTTTGTCAAAAAGAACTGCATTTTACGGTCAGATAAAATGTTTATCTATCTATCTAGATAGAATAGATTTGTGGTAGTTTATGACTACCTAAGGATATCATAGTTGGGTCGTTATATATATCACAGTTACTTCAGGTAGGTTCCCCGGAGGAAACACATATTTTCGAAGTATTTGCCGAGGCTTATTTCGTAAAATCGACAAAACCACACGGGATACCTAGACGAATTTTATTACCGTCAACCGCAACGGCTCGTATCGAATATCATAGTTCAACCTATGAGGTAAATGTATGTATGTATGTATTGCGTTTTATGGTATATTAAATAAACCTATTTACTAGCAACTCTTTACATCAAAGTAACGACGCTTTACGAGTATTTAAGTCTCTTTTCAACCGACTTTAAAAAAGGAGGAGGTTCTCAATTCGACTATTATATATATATATATATACTATATATATAAAAAATTACAAGTTTCTTTTTAATACTTGAAAAAAACAATGCGGTTTGTCCTTAATGTTAATGTTGGCTTAATATGAATTACTTACTGTTATTACTTTATTATTTATTAGTTTATCTTATACTATGTATGGTGCAATGCTCAAAAATAAACGTTTTTTCATCCATTTCATTCCAATTCATTTAGTGAAATTGCGTGTAAAAATCGTCTTACTTACTTATTCCTCCCCTATCTATATATAATTATATTCTCTTAAGCAATAATTTATAAAATTTTAAAAACAAGTCATTCTGATAACCCTTTCATAAATTACCAGCTATTATTTACACTCTCTTAATTCAATTTGCGTTAGCTGAAATTATGCAGTTAATTACCAAAATTATTTAATTTAATATCGTCTATTTGAATTTTTGGCAATTATACAAATTTTCCCACCAATATAGTTCAGTTTGAGTGCATATCAGGATAATTTAATTATCATAAAGCGAGTTTAATCACAGTTTAAGCGAAAAACACGAGTCCTTTTTGTGTCAAACGATCGGGTGGTTTACCTAAATATAATTACTAGAGATCGGCTGGTGGTGAAAATTCGGCCACAATCCTCTTTATGCATCACTTGGTTAGTATAACGAGATATAATGTCCGATTTTACAATTAATATAACATACGGTTGTCAGGATTACGATTTAACAACATCATATGCGATATGCATGTGTGCTTAAAGTGGTGTAAACGGTTTAATGGTTTGAAATTGGTGTGCGTGTTTTTATTTTAGTAATTTAGTATATTAATATTGCATATTATAAAAAAAATATTAGCATTCGCACACAGTCGTCTATATAAAACATCGTCTACATACCTAAAAAGTATTCCTAATATTCTTAAAAAAAAAAAAATGTAATTGTGTCAAGTTTCATACTCCTACCTCCACGCAATTGTCGTAAAATTTTCGTTTCACGAATATAAATTATGTCACCTGCTTGTTTGTCTCAACAAAAAATTAAGTGTGAAGGGATAACTCCGGTTCTTGAATGAATTCAGTCCACCCTTCCTGCCGTCAAGCTTTTTAGGTCCTATTTAAAACAAATACGTTTAGGTTTAAAAAAGTAGGTCATACCGTTGGGCATATCGCCGTTTACGCCGGATCTTTTAGTTTTCGAATTATACTGCTTTATCAAAACAATTACAAAATTTTGTACAAGTAAATTAAGGCCGGGGAATAGTTTTACAAAGTCGCTATAAATTAATTAGTTAGTTCGCGCGTAAAATGACGAGGGATTTTGCGAAACATGTAGCCAAATTGAATTATCTCAATTTACGTGTACCGTGTGCCGACCTAGGCTCATTATAAAGTGCTTATTACAGTATTGTAAAAGCAAACAGCATTATAACAACAAGCTAAATATTGTTAATGAAGGCTTTAGATATTTCAGTTTATTTATTTATTTATTTGCTTTACATTAACTGGTACGACGCCGCCAATATTCTAAAAGGTATTTTAGCATTGTTACACTTTAAAAGTAAAAAGTAGACAATAATAAAATAAAAATTAATATAAAAACACAACGAATAAACAAGAAAACAATAATTACAATATTTTAGCAGTGTTACACTTTAAAAGTAAAACGTAGTTAATAAAAATAAAATTAAAATAGAAACACAACGAATAAATTAAAAGAACAAAAACACATTTCTTCGTTACATAAGAACTCAAATTATCCGTTACAAAAAAACATACAATAATAATTCTAATTTTTAGCGTACACCAATATACCTTCCTATTTGGCGTGGAACATAAAGTACTATCGCACTATAAATTTAGTGGAACAACTTTTGTAAAAAGTTATACTTTGTGTTATTAAGTAACGTTTTAAAATTTTTATAACGTTTTAAACTTCTTGGATGGCGAAATTTGAATGAATAAACAATTTTAAATGAACAAATAAAGCAGACATGTAAAGTTCTTCGAAACAGCGTTTCGTTTCATCAATCGTATTCTACTTCCAGATGATGCGAAAGGGATATTTCTGAGGTAAATTTTCTTGTTATTTCAACCCCGTGAGATCTACGTTACAAGATCAGTACAGCATCCGTTGCTTTGGGATTTTACAAATACCCGCGCTAGCTTGTTTGAAGTCGGCTTTGATGTTTCCATTTGAATTTCAAATTGAATTTTTTCTGCGACCTCTTGCTTAGGTTTGAACTTTTCCCTTGGTTATTTATTTAAAAATTTTCGTCAAGAATTTTTATTCATTGTGGAAAAGATTTTTCTTTTTCAAATGTAAAAAAAATAGAATAATAAGCATTGTTCTTTTTTAAGCGATTTAAACAGAAGAAGCGAGTTCAACTAAAAAAGGATTAACCAGAACTGGAAAATCACACTTTAAAATCGGTTTATTTTTAACTAACCTTTAATTAGAGTTTTCGACACACTGACAGTCATTTTGGTCTGCAGCCGAATTGGACCTGCGCGTCCGGGTACCAGTAGCTCTTTCTCATTTAAGATCGGCGTGAAGTGGCGGCAATGCTGTCACGTCTAGTGGTGTAATTGTTGTCGCGTTTTAAAAACTTATTTAAAGAATAAATATTTATATTTCTAATTAATCATCCTATTATTATACCAAAAAAAACAACATAATAAATAAATGAACACCTCTGTGAATGGTCGTTTTATTTCATAATTAGTTAATTAAATATTCAGGGTCAATTGTGTCCCTGTATTATTTGACCTCGCCTCTCCGAAATATTATATGTGTAAATGTTATATTTGGGATATAATACTCTTTAATAAAAGGTATTCCTAGTAGTTATTCCGAGCGTTATCTCGGTTAATTACCAGGGTCCACTTAGATTGTAGAGGATGTGGCTGAGGGGCGAGTTAAGATGGCCGATTGCCATCTGCCGTCATCCTCGGAACCCCCACGATCTCCACAACCTTACAATTAATATCACAAAGTGACATTAATCGGGTCCCACTGTTTTACGTGCCTTCTGAAACACGGAGGAGGTCCGATATCAAATATAAACCAGTGCTAGAATGGGTCACCCATCTATCACCCGGTCGCAGCAAGACCTACTTAACTTAGCCATCGACTCAAATGCCGACCACTGATTAGGCCACGACCTCCTCTTTAACATTTTTATCGAAATATGAAATATACATAATTATAGTGTAATAAGTTGAGGTTATACTATATATGGTATACGTGACACAAGATATACAACTGTATTATAGATAATTAATTATAAGTTATGTAAATACACACTCATAGATAACTATAATATATTCGCTACCCTATTGTAGCATTTATTACTCAAAAATTTTCAAAAAAAAAAAGACATGTCAGCCTCCCTCAACGAAATATCACGCAGTAGAGTGCAAACAACCACTTCCAAAAAAAATTATATGAATTTTTGGGAAAAGTAACCAAACTGCACAATTGCATTAAATTTCCTTTAAAATTGTGTGTTTTTGTCTCCGGATAACTAAAATCTTTGTACCGCAAAATACTATGTTAATATTCAACTACAAAAAAAACTCACAGCGACCTTTTATAAACAAAACACATTAGTGAATACCTGGAAGTTAAAACTTTAGCACAAAACCTAGAAGTCTGAAAGTGTTTACCAGTACTACTTTACCTGAAAAGGTCGCTCAAGTGTCCCCTAAAATTATGTAAATAACCTAGAAGCCGAACAAAAGGAACTATCAAAGGCATTCACTGAACAAAGACCTGGAAAATTTCACGTGAAATAAATTGTTCTTAAATGTTTATCTAGAAATCCTTTGTCATATCACGAATAAGGTATGTTTATGTTTATATCATTACGCGTTTCGTTTTATTCTATTAGTAGAATTACAAGGTTGAATGTTACTCAATTTGTAAGTAGCATACCTTTTGAGTAGTATTTATTATATAATAACTTAATATCGTCAGTTACATAACATTGAAAAAGAGTTTCAAATCTCTCTATATAAGTGTATTTTTCCACTTGTTGCTGGTATATATTTGTAAGAAATAAATAATTGTTATTTTCATCTAAGAGTTTATCAATTCTAATATCTATTATTTTGTTACCCAAGCCATTTACAATAGAAAATCTCTTTTAAATTCAATACAATACGATCAAACAAACAGCTTGCGTTCATTTAAAATAATAAAAATCCAATTGTAAAAACATTTTCAATTTAAGCGGCTTGTATTGTGGGAATAGAAAAGATTTTGTAAAAATACCGGGCATGTACCGATGCTTTCTAAATAGCTTTTCTAATAAATAATAGTATTTTAAAACACAATAGAGCCTTTGTTGAATGGTTTAGATGTAAGCACGTCCTTTGATAATTTCTAAGAACTGGTAAAGCCGATTTCAAGATGAGTAGAAAGCATACCAGTTTTTTAGAATTAAAATTAAGTTTTTTGTTCAAAATTAAATTCAAGTTTTTTTAGAATTAGAATCAATTTTTATTGTTACTTGTTCCGAATTTTTTTTTTTCATAATTATGGGAAAGTCTAAAATCATTAGATTTAAAATTCGTTCATTATGTGTCGTTGATATTAAGAAACTTTTGTTATTCATTTTTTTAAAATATAAAACAAAGGACAAACTGACTGGCGGTTCACCTAAGTGACTACCGACGCCCATAGACAACTGCAGCACCAGAGGGCTCGCAAATGCGTTGCCGGCCTTTGAGAAGTGATTATGCTCTTTTGAAGGTCCCTAAGGAGTATCCGTTCGGTAACACCAAGTTTCTTAATTGATTTTACAGAGAAATTGTGAGGCAAGAAGTTTTTAGAAAAGTGCACGGATTGGACTTCGAAATTTGCTCGAGAGTTTAAAAAAATAGTTCAATAGCCCAACGGGAGACGTAATAGGTTGGACATAAACTCGTAAGGTACCCGGTTCAAATGCTGACGTCATTGGGCTCTTGTCGAACGCACTCTTAACCAAAAGCTTTTAGTAAGGTATAAAATGAAGGTATTCTTTCTAAGCATGTTGCTTTTCTTCTTCTTAGCGTTATCCTGGTTAGATACCAGGGTCCGCTTAGATTCCCTCCGATTGAGTGAAAATTTGGTACACAAAATAGAGATTAAAAAAAAAATGTTTTAAACAAAAGTTGAGCCCGCTATGTGCCTCAACGCACGTTTCGCTTCGACACCGAAGCATCATCAGGAGATAGATTCTACAAAGGTTATTCGTAAAGTCGTCTCGTCTCGTCTTCTTATTCACTCTTATTCATGCGCGGATTAAAGCAAAGTAGTTTAGTTTCTCATGCAGGAGCAAAGAAATTACATCACATACTGATTCTGCAGAAAGAAAAGGAAACTCTGTCAAAATAATAATTTTAAAATTTTACTCTTTGTTTTTAGATTGCACAAATACAAACAAAATTCATCTTTAACTATATCGACGGCTTCGTTATTGTATTTTCTTTATACTTAGTGTACCGATTTAAGAATTTCAATCGGCTTATGTCTCTAAAGCTAAGAATGGTAAGTAAATCTTTATGGTTAAAAAAATAATATCATTTTATTTACGCCATTTTCGAACTCAATAACGGTTGTACCGATTTCTATAATCTACTCGCGGTACCGGCAGGCGTTGTCTTGCCCAATTTTCGATTAGATGAAGGATCGTCATCTATTGAAAATGCGATCAATTCTACATCTTTTAGTATTTTTAAATATTCTTTTGAGTTTTTTTTTCCTAAACCGTCCTAGAAATAACGGGACTAAAAAGAAGACAGGACTCAAACAGGCAAAGCTGTTTTTGAGTTTTAACTAGAAATATACCAAATGTAGGTTTTATACTGAAAGGCAGCACTACCTACTAGTACCACAAAATTTAATCGAAGTTATGAAGGCCTGTTCAGTCGATTTTTATATATAAATGATTATAGATAGATAGAGTTAGATGTTATTCTGTGCTGAATAGCAAAGTGGGTATTAAAATATAGAAAAATGATTAAAAAACTGTATGAAAAAAAAAACGTTTTTGTTATACATTGGTTCTTGGATTCGATATTAAGCGAATGACAAAAAATTTAATTTTTAAAGCACTGCCAGCACAAAATACTGATTATCGAAATGTACAATTAATTCAGCTAGTACTGTACAAGTCATTGAAATACGTTTTTAATTTACAATGCTGTTACAATAATTATTCTGACCTTATATTTACAGAGCACTAAGAAAAATAGCATGCTATGGACTGAATTACAGGCACATTACACCCGTCTAGCACAATTGGTGAAAATATTGGATACACATATTAATCCCATGATTCTTTTATCATTTCTCTCCCATCTAATTTTTATCGTTAAGAGAATATATGATTTTATTCAGTAAGTATATCAAAGTGATTTAATTTATCCACTTCAAACGCTATCGGCTTGCTTCACCGGTTTTTCACGTAATTTTATTAGAATCGGAAGCATGTTATTTTATAATTGATTGATTGAATTTTTTACTCTGTGATATAATCTTGACATCACATATTGTTAAAGTGCAGTGTCTGACTACTATATGATACCATCTTTTCTCAACTTTATCCCTAGTCTTAATCAATTCAAGAAGATAAATTTTAGTGAAGAAATCTATAATTTGATTATAAACATACAAAGCTCTTTTAATTACCAATTTATTCGTATAAAAATTGCCACTTTTTTAAGAATATTGACATTTCAATTATTTTAGGTACCAAAAGAAGGTTTCAAACAATCAACGCAACCCGGACTGCAGCATCGCGCACAGGTTTCAAGAATATTTTTTTAATGAACCATGTATTTACATGTATACAAATCTCACTAAAAGAGATATAGACTAGAGCGAGATTTTTCGGTTGTAATGTGTAGAAGCAACACTTCTTACGTATTGTAAATATGGCTTCTAAGGATATAACCATAGTATTATAATTCCTTCTTTAATGATTATTTTTTCTTAAAAATAATTATTGGTCCTGTATACGAGTCAGGCTAAACTAATTGGCTTTGTACCTTATACAAAATCTTAAAAAAGAGTCACACAATACTCAAAAATGAATATATAGTAACAATCAAAAACTATAAGAAAATTTTAAAACTGCCAGCCATCCACGTTACTGTCTACTGGAGAAGTCAACCTCTACAGGCATAGCTGTGCAAATAGACCGCAGCGTGAGTGGGACTTCATTTGAACCTGTGCAGACGACCGAAGCAAAATCTAAAATCAATTTTCAATATATTTTCTACAGTGCACTGGAACGTTCCCATAAACGTTACCAGCGTGCCATGGAAATGCGCAGGCAAAACTCCACAAAAACCGGTCCAGTACACAGTAACGTGGATGCCAGGCAGACCATAATTTTTGATACCAAATATAATATTTGTTGAACGCATTTGCGTTTAACGTGATAAGTTATGCCTAAGAATACTTATCGACGGACTATTCCAAATTTCGGTCAGGCGTTTGACATAATCACTGTACCACCTTCATTTTTAATGTTTTCAGTTCTGACTGGGCAACTATACTCTATCAACTGGTTATTACAACTTTTTTGTTTTCAAAAGCACTAATGGTATCGTCTGTCACCTCTTACGTACACACTCTAAGTCGACAACCATTAAAAGCTTTGCACACAGAGGTACGTACAAAAATTAAAATTGGCAGGGAGTTAGTTTATGGTCATTAGACTGTAGATATTTTTCACTAGAGCCAGGCACGTCTAGTGATGGTGTTGTTGTCGCGTTTCGTTCGGTTTGTGAGACTTCCCGGTGGCCTTCTGGTCGTGCAGATGTCTATGGGCGCCGGTAGGCACTTCGGTGCCTGCTGCCTGCTCGTCTCCCCCTTGTAACATAAAAAATATATATATAATATCATATAATACTTTAAAAATGCCACGGGCATTTAGCCTGTGGTGAAAATTGATTAACAAGATAAAAAAAAATTATTTGTAGAACCACTTATTAGTAGTTAGTAGTAGTCTCTTTCTTCTTCCTAGTATTATCCCGGTCAAGTACCAGGGTCCGCTTAGATTGCAGAGAATATGGCTATGGGGCGAATTAAGATGACCGATTGCCATCTGACGTCATCCTCGGAACCTCCACGATCTCTACAACCTCACGACTAACATCACAAAGTGACAATAATCGGGTGACATTGCTTTACGTGCCTTCTGAAACACGGAGGAGGTCGGATATCAAATATAAACCACTTCTAGAATGGGTCACCCATCTATTACCGGGTCGTAGCAAGAGCTACTTAACCTAGCGATCAAATCAAATACCGACCACTGATTACGCTCCTCGGTATTAGTAATTATGTATAGAGGCAAATATATTTTTTTAAAGAATATTAGAAATACTTTTTACGTATGTCAAATATTCCCTTTTCCCCTACTACTAAGCTTAAATTAAAAGCTTCACAACAGTTCACCGATCCGGTAACAATTAACAAGAGAGCTTACTCATACTTCAAAGACCAGAAACACATTTACGGGCCGACGGTTGGTAGTTCGGTGGTTCCGAAGTCTCTTATAGTCTGCTGAACCACCTGCCCTAAAAAAAGCTCCAGGTCATAAAATTCATGAACTTATTTTATAAAATTATCGCACAAAATGCATTTCGTTGCATTTCATTTGGTGCATTATTTAACCGGCGGTATCCCATTACAATTACATTTCGAAACGCAATCTCTTTAAATAACGTCATTTAGCTGTAAATCAGAAAGTTGCGCAGTTGTGGAACTTTCATGACATTCATTTGAAATCGAGCAGATATTCCGAAAATATTAATATTTAAAGAAATGATGAAATTGAGCATTATTTATTGTGTATAAATTTTTGAAAAGAATAATTAATTAAATGTCTTAAAGCCTTATTGTTGAAGGTATCGGAACTAGAAAAGGTAATATAACCACAGAGCGGCCATCTACCACCGTCATACTCATTTCATTACGGAAATGGCTGCCCCAAAGACGAACCGGAATTTGTATAAGGGATTTGAAGAACGATAGAAATGACAAGTGAAAACTCAATACATTAGAACAGAGTACTATGAAATGGCACGGGCATTAGCCTGTAGTGCAAATTTCAGTTAAAAAAAAAAGAACTAGAAAAGGTTAAACTCACTATCTTTTCATTTACAAAGTTAGTATCCGATTTCATTGTAAGAACAGTTTCAACTTTCGCGCAACTTAAAGTTTTAATATAAACAACCCTCTTGTCGATTTAATTTTCTCAACAATGGCCGCCAATCTTAGGTACCTCTTGAGAATTTTAAGGGCCTCCTTGACGTTATACCCAAATAAAATGGGCCCAACAAAGGTTCGGAACACCTGTTCGTTCTCATTACGAAGCTACGCATATTTTTCTGGGAAAGGGGGAAACTTTATCTTTGATTCGCAAGACTTGAAATAAATTTGATATCAAGGAAATCTTAGCATAAAAGAAGTTTCAAAGTCAAAGCTTATTCATCCAAAAAAGGCAAAGCGTTTACTTTCTTGTAATGAACATTTTAGTTTATTTATCAATGTAAATCATACAAATATATGTGTATAGCGCGGACAAATATGTTTATCATGTTAAAAATAGATTCCTGTCTATCCTTCTAGGAAGGTTTACTTTCTTGCAAATAAAATTTTAGTTTATTTATCAATGTAAATCATACAAATATATGTGTATAGCGCAGACAAACATGTTTATCATGTTAAAAATAGATTCCTGTCTATCCTTTTAGGAAGGTTTACTTTCTTGCCAATAAAATTTTTGTTTATTTACCAATGTAAATCATACAAATATATGTGTATGACTCGGACAAATCTGTTGAACTTGTTAAAGATAGATTCCTATCTATCCTTCTAGGAAGGAAACTATAATGTTTCATTTAACATGATGCTTTGATTTCTAGACGAATCGTTCAAAAATCACAAAAAAGAATACTTAACTAGAAAACCAGTTAAATAAATTTCTCTAATGAAACTATATATTTTAAATATTAATATATCAATTAAATAAACCTTTGATTTAAGTTTAGCCTTTTTTTCTAATTTTTAATACAATCGTGACACTGATTGTAATGGATTTCTTCAAAATAGCATCTGATCTATATTGGAGGAATGTCTGCAGAAATACCAGCGTCTGATCTTCTTCTTTGAACCATTTGCGTTTTTATGACAGTTGTCTGCAAAACAACAGTACGTTATTATAACAATGTTTGTCTTAGTGACTTATATGTTAGTATAAGTAAATTAGAATTTCCTTTTCCTACTGTTACAATAACACTTCCTTTTTTTTTTGTCAATGTATAAATACATGCATATAGTTAATACACCCATACTCGTGGTGGGAATCAAGCCCACAACCCCCGGAGAGGTAGGGGTGCGCCAACGTAACAGACAAAATATATTAAAATTAAAAGCTAAATCAGTTTGTTGGCTCGTTCTCTTCTGACATTCTACCTGTATTTACTAAGCAAGTTACATATGGAATTTACGTACTTTTGTAGAGTCTATCTCCTGATGATGTACGGATAAACAGAAAATCAGGTTACGTGGTCCAGCATTCTACTTGCAATATTGCGTCCTGCTTGAAATAAAAAAGCGTATAAGGATAAAACTGGATGCAGGAAAAAACACAAATTAAAAATAAAACAAAACAAACGGTTTTTCAAAATAATTACACGAACGTCACATGTATGAGACAGAAAGGACAGGCATCTTCAATGCCACGCGGATAATTGTTGATATACTTAAGTGTATTTTATTGCGTTGTGAGAAATCAATATTTATTAAACGATACATCCAACATACACTTGTTTCTAGTCAATCTTGTCTATCACGTGTGTTTACGTGCACTTATTTCGAGATGACTTGTGAGTTCACTATTTAAAGGCGTGTACACATCGGTAAAGCTAAATTTTTTCATGCATAGTCAAAGTTAAATTTTCTTGTTATTCACATATACTTTACAGTACCTATCTTTTGCTTTTTCAACATTCAAATAGTCCATTACATTATAAAATAATTTTTGAATGAGCTTACCTTTTAATAAATAGATCAACGCATGACTGTGATCACTTTTGATGAAAAAGAATGAGCTTTCCACATCTCAGCCAACGCTGCAATGTTATATGAAAAATTTCTTTTTTGTAATATATCTATTTTGTAATATAAGTCAAAAACTTTAAGTAATAAGTTTGCACGATAAGGTATTATAGAGACATGTTAAAAAAAAAAAACTATAATTACTTAACGGCATTGAAATAAACCTTGAAATTGTGATGGACTGCAGTGAAAATACACTTCGCCCAAATTCGATCATTCCTGTAATATGAAAAGCTGTATTTTTTCTAATTTTTTTCGTATGTAGTTAAACTTATAGATAAAGATAATAAATACAAATGCTTTCACTTTAAAGTATTTAATCTATATACATATATATATATACGTATACATATAAAAATATCGCTGTAATCGCTAAATGTGTTGGTAAGCGCATAACTCAACAACGCTTGAACCAATTTAACCAATTCCTTTTTTTAATGTTCGTTAAAGTCCAAAGACGGTTTTACGGCGAAAAAAATCGAATAATTGCCGGGGAAACCCTAAAAATAGCCCTTTTTCCCCATACAAACGTTTTATAACTAAAATGTAGAGTCAATTTGAGCTTACGGGAAGGGGAACGGGAATGGGGGCGAAAATGGGAACGGGAATGATATAGGATAATAGAAGTAAATAGTAAGTAGCCCAAGGTTCGGGCAGAACATCGTCTGCCGGGTCCTCTAGTTATAGTATGAATGTTTTTAATCATAAATGTGTACCCGGCGTAACACTCAACATTTTTTCGTAACACGTTCGAACTTTTTATAGCATATTTTTTGCATCACCTCTTACGATATGAAATTGATCAGAACTTAATATTAAAATATTATCAAAAATTAGAAATTCGATTAGAACTGGCAAAGTCTGATTAATATAGGTAATTAATTTAACTTTTAAATACTATGTTAGCTTCTTAACATGATTAAAATATATGTTATAAAAATGCATTGGAAATTTATTGTCCTTCATTTTAAATGTCATCAGGTTGAAAATGTTATTTATCAATATTAGAATACAATACAAGTTTGTGATATCAAATAATACTTGTAATATTGCATCTTAAAATATCACAAGTCTCTACGTATAATCTTTGTAGAGTCTATCTCCTAAACTTAAAGTCTTTACGAATAACCTTTGTAGAGTCTATCTCCTGATGATGCTTTGGTGTTGAAGTGAAACGCGTGTTGAGGCTCATCGGAAAGTCAGTGTAGTGCTGTGCTTTGGTGGCGGATTCGTTGGTGTAGCTTTCGGGTTGCATCAATTTCCCTCGTATTAGTTGTTTAGTTTTTCATGCATATCATGGATTTCCGCAAAGTAACAGTCAATTTTGCTTGTTATACATTACGTTAATTTCTAAAAATAACCCTTAGCAAAATTTTCGTTAAGTAGAAACTGTCATCCAAAGTGATAAAGCACTTACTTGGTCGACTATACACGTGTATAAGACGAGTATGTTTCTTACAGTCTTCACTTCTTCTTCTTCTGCCTAGCACTACCCCAGTATAATACCAGGATCGCCTTAGATTGCAGAGGATGTGGCTGTCGGGTGACTTAAGATGGCCTGATTTCTTCTGATGTCATCACTGCTTCCCCCATGATTTCTACAATCGCACGACTAATATGTGCGTTTAATCGAGACCTAGTTTTTTTACGTGCAGAAACACGAAGGAGGTTAGATATTTGAGAAGCAGTATCAAAATTGGTTATCTGGTCGCGGTAAACTCTACGTAAACTAGCATTTCTTTCAAATACCGGCCTATGCAACATACTTCTATAAATCGATTTCTTAATTGACTATTCTGGGTACATTCCATTAATAAGTGTTGCAAATCTTTTACTACCCCACAAGTCAAACAATTGGGTGAAATACGTTTATAACAAAATTACAGAGTCCATATTAAATTTCTCTATAGTTTAATTTAAACAACATGTTAAAAACACGCTTATTCGTAAGGCGTATCCGTCCAAAAAGCAGGTGCAAGTAATTGTTTGATATGTGTTCATGTGAAAATATACGAGCTTTTTGGGACAAAAGAAACAGTTGTATTAATTGGGCAAGGCCTGTGTGTTTGCGACCTTTATTAATAGACATTTCGCCTGTCAACCGCAGATAATTGGGTATTTATTTTTCAGAAAGTTGGCCGAATGTTGGCGGAAAAAATAACAATATTCATATTTGACTAATAAATGAAACAATGTTTCTTTTGTTTCTAATTTTGGTCTGAATTCTTTTGGTATGTTACTAAAATACCGTTTGAAGTTAGAATGACTAACAGTCACTAAACCGAATTACACAATAAACCGGGCAAGTGCGAGTCCGACTCACAGACTATGGGTTTCGTACCATCAGGTAATACTTTACCAGGCTATTGTAAGTTTAATACTTTTCATGAGATTTATTTTAATTCGACCAAGTTAGCGTATTTTTTTACAAAATTGTGATTTTATTTAATTTTTCTATACTTGTATTGTCAAATGTAGGTTGATTGGTATCCCATATGGGACATACGCCATAAATGGTCATATTTTTCGGTTGATTTTTTCACAGCCTTAAAGAATCACAGACGTCAGTATTTGGTATAAATTTCAATTTTATACATCTACGCGTTCCTAAGAAAAAAGGTAATGACCGATAGACAGAGAGACAACGAAGTAATCTTATAAGGGTTCCTTTTTTCCTTTGGAGGTACGGAACCTTAAAAGTTACCGAATAAAACCTAAAATAAAACCTAAAACCTAAAATGCTAAATGTTCTTTTGAGTCTAGTGACAAAGATAGATTTGCTAATCCTTTCTTATGAAGAATAACAAGTGATATTTAAGGAGACACTTATTCCTCTTCCTGGACTTAACTTCACTTGGCGTTAAGCGCATACTTTTGTCATAAAAGAAAAATAAGTTTTGGCTATGTCCGACGGTCTTTCTAATGTCCAAGTAAGCCATAGACAGACCACTTTTTGAAATCGTAAAATAAACAAATTCACTTTCATTCAATACGCCAGAGGCTAAACATTTCCCCTGAATTATTTTGGTTTATTTTTTTGGCCGAAATCAAAAGTCTCTTTAAAATTGATTCTAAAAGTAATAAAACATTTTGAGTACTTCGTATTTTGCGAGGGTTGAACAAAAGGGCCGTGACTTAATTAAATACAACGCCTGAACAACTCCGGCGGCCATTACTGTATTATTAAGTCGTTCGATGCGCGCCCGACACGATACATTATTATGTACTTTCACGCCGGAGATTTGATTTGTAGAGAGCGGATTTATTGTGATTTATTAATAAAGGATTCATTTAATTTCAAAACATATAATAATCGCTGTATTATAGCCGTTAGACTGACTGTTGCCGTGGCGACACGTCGCTAAGCTATGTGATAATAGTGTGGTGATTCTTGGTGGCGACGCCCGTTAGAGACTCTGCTACTCTTACTCCATTCGAATCGGCATTCAGCTATCTCTTTCGAATTGATAAAATTATACTTCTTCCTAGCGTTATCCCGGTATAGTACCAGTTTCCGCTTAAATTGCGGAGGATGTGGTTTTGGAACGAGCCAAGATAACCGACTGCCGTCTGACATCATCCCTAGAATCCCCACAATCCCTACGTCTGGCATCATCCCCAGAATCCCCGCAATCACACGACTGATTTCACTCAGTGACATTACCCGGGGACCGGGACCAACTATTTTACGTGCTTTTCGAAACATGGAGACGGTCAAATATTGTAAAAACAGTGTTAGAATTGGCCACCCATCTGTCACCCGGCCGCGGTATGGGGTACTTAATCTAGCGATCGACTCAATTGCCAGGTACTGATTAAGCTTCTCTAATAATTAATTATTGATATAAATACAGTTTTGTATATTACGATATTCGTTGTGTGTAACCTGTATCAAATTATTTCATTTCATTAATTAATATAATAATATATTTTTTATAATATATTTAAAAGTTATTATTTTTATTTAGTTTGAAACTACATCTTTAACATTCTAGTTTTAAATTAACTGCACCAGTATAAGGTTTCACTGAATAAGCAAATATTAAAATTTATGCTGCGCTAGAAATATTCTGTTGCGCTACCCGTAAAGCTGCAAAGCTTAACTTCACGCTTCGGTCTTCTATATTTGCAGAATTCACAATCATAATTCACGATATAGCTTTGTGTAGTATAGTCATATATAATATAATATATACAGGACTATATGACACACGGACGTCTATTCCTAAGGTTGACAACTTAATTCCTGTGTTATAGGTAACAGCCGCCTGTTATACACAAATATTTTTTTTAGAAATATATAATTACATACATATGGATAACATATTTGTAAAATGTTTTACATAAGCAAACTTTGTGATGTCTTTATGTTGTGGATCCTTAAATAAATAAAATAAAATAAATAAAGCTTTCCATTCTGTTCAATTTTTTGCTAATCGAATCCATATTGGCCCCGCAATTCTCCTTAGATCATCTTCCCATCTCCTTGTTTGTCTGCCTCTGTTTCTTTTGCCATCTAGTGGGTACCCATTCTGTTATTTGCCTTGTCCATTTTTCTATCCTCTCTCTTGCCATATGTATCGTTGCACATACTCCTTACTTATTTGTCTTCGCTGTCGTATAAAATGGAAGCACGAACCTCCATTTGACGTTTCGTTTCGAACGTAAAAGTAAGTAAATCAATCTTTAGAGCCTCAATAGCTCAACGGTATAAGGTGTGGACTGAAATCCGCAAGGTACCCGGTTCAAACCCCGCTGCCGTTGGGGTATTGTCGCACCCACTCCTAATACAAGCTTTTAATTTAAGCTTAGTATGAGAGGAAAACAGGAGTATTACACATACCTAAAAAGTATTCCTTATATTCTTAAAAAAAAAGAAAAAAGAACCGAGAATGTTAGTGCTAGGCCCTGTGCCCGAATTGACATGCTTTTATAGAGCCTTGTTGGCGAGGACACTATACAGCATACCTTAGAATGTCGATACTTCCCACATAAATCGTAGTAACCCAAAATTCCCAACTTCACACTAGAGCGTTACAAACATGTAAATTGAAATAAAATCGTCATTACATAACACATTTTTGTATACAATTGTACATGCAATATTGACGATTACATTATTGTATACAATAATATATAAAAAAGTGACGGTTATATTACAATTTAGTTGTTTGTAACGCTCTACTGTAAAACTGGAAATTTGGAGTTACAGCAACTTACGTAGGAGGTATGGATATATAGAAAACGTGTTATCATACCCTCATAACATAATTTTAATTCTTATATATATTGTTAGAGTAGCTTCCGGTCGCGCCTGCGCAGTACCAGATATGTCAACTGCGCATGAGCAAGTTATGGCATAAAAGTCGGCGCATCTTTAGAATCGGATCATTCTTAAGGAATCATTCTAAATAGTTCATTCTTAGAGATCATTGTGTGATAAATCGTCACTAGTCGCTGACGAGATAATTAATTTGTGTTTGTGACATTTTTCTAACAGCGTTGTTTAATTAATTTCCTTTTGGTTAAATTATTGTGAGAACGTTATATTTAACGTTATTTTGTAGCTGGTTATATATTTTTTTAATTGAAATAGGATCAAATCTGCAAGAATATATATATGCAAGAGTTTTCATTCTTATATATAATTAATTCTTATATAAACTTCTTGCAACTTAGTGTTACGTAGGTCATCAAAATTAATTTATTTTGCATGTATATAAAGAACACGCAAATATATAAATAGACGGCACGTGCTCGAATCGCAGTTTTTTAGCATAATTAGAATAGTCGAAGGCGCATATTAAATTCTGTTGGAAGATATGCAAACCAGACAAACAACTGACTTTTCATTCAGCATCTAGTAGTGTCATCTATTGGTATTTATTAATAGATACAATAGACTTAATTTACTTTATAGCTCACTATAACATCCTCTAAGGCCATCTGCGAGTCTTCTAGTAGTGTAGTGGGTCATAGGAGCCGATAGTCAGTCAGATGACGCCGGCCCGTTTGACCCTTGTTATACCCATATGTAATACCGGAGCCAGACATAGCTTCCTTTGAATGATCATGTAATGTGGCCGGACACTTTGTGTATCTTCACAAAGTTTTGTAGAACTTTGTGGACTTCAAGGACAAAATGTACTAGCACTTTGAGCTGTGTCTGGCTCCGCTATAAGAAAAAAACATAAGTCTATATATTCATACGTGAAGCGAAAACTTTCAATACCATTTTAAGAAAATTGCGCGTACGTAGGAGTATGAAATTTGGCACAATTATAGTTTACGTATAGAATGGTGTAGGAATGCTAATATTTTTATAAAATATGCAATTATTAATACATTCAATTATTAAAATAAATACTCACCCACATCAATGCCAAACGGTTTATACACACATGTATACATTTTACTATAAGATTGTTCCAATAGTAATCATGATGACCGAGACCGAGAGAAAGTGTCAAAAATAAAGGGTTTTAAAAGGGACTCATAAACTAAAGGTTTTTGTCTCTCCGTATTGAGCCGAAAATTGGCCACCTTCAAGATGTGTTTTTTTTTTAATAATGAAAAATACTTCCCCATTTTGCATCAAAAAATCATTCAATAAAGAAGTTCCTGTCCTGTAATTATTGCAAGAGGACTTGATGACTGCCACTCATAACGCAGTTGAAGTGGCTAAGTTCTGGGTCGACACGATTTAGTGCTTGCCAACGAAACGCTAAGAAGAAGATTATTACACCTTTTTTAAACACACCAATAAATAGCACTGTAAGTCTAAAAACGTAATTAAAGAGTACAACATTTTTTATTAATTGGCTTGGTGTATCCCACTGCTAGGCAAAGGCCTCCACCTTCTCGGTCCCCTTTTCTATCTCATCCACAATGATATCGCCAGACTCAATTAATTTACAAAAAGACAAGTCTGACGTTTCTTAAACGGAGACCCCACGGAAGATATGTCATTTGTAAAATCCCTTTACATTTATCCTTTAACCATTTTATAATAACTTACACTTCATTAATAATATAAAATGGCCTAATAATAACCAATAGCAGTATCGACTGAATTATATATTCTCATAAACTTGCTTAGGTACCATAGTACGGGAACAGAATCTGTATATAAAAAAGGTCAAGTAAAAGCGTAGAAACTGGCGTCTAATATTTCCTTTCTTTAAAACGTTTTGTGACTAGGTATATCATATACATTTCTTACATAGATATAGGAATATATTATGAAAGTATAGCATTTACATGAATTGAATTTTGTAGTTGCCCACAAAACGACATTCCAATTTTAAAATGTGTTTGAAAAATAGAAATTGAACATTTTTCAAAACTATAAGTACTTATTAAATAACTTATTGTTACGTTGCTTTGGTGAACGACACTTAGAAAATACATAATGTATTTTTAAGTAATATTTTCTGTTTAAAGTAGCAAGAGATTACAAGCGGCGTGGTTACAGACGTTTCACGATAATATGTTATTACTATGTGCTTACCTACATACTACTGTTAAATGTTTCAATACAAACAGTAGGTATCCTACGAATTTAACAAAAAGGTATCACAACGAGTGAATGTTTTACTATAGAATATCAGATTCGTATTAAGTACAAGGCGCGGCACGTGAACCTCCATTTTAAACAACGATAAAACCAAAAGTTTTGATGTTATCATTTATTTATTAGTTATAATATATAGCGGCACACTTAAAGTTTTTTGTTATTTTTTAGAAAGTCCCACCTTGAAGGTGGCCAACGTTACTCAATACACCGATAGAGTCGAAACTAGAGTTTTGATCCACTTTAAACAGCATTTCCATATCGATAATAGGGATTGCATGATTAATATTATTCTTTAGGTCGTCCAAAGTTTTTGGACACAGAGTATATACCACAGATTTGAGATATCCCCAAAGACCATGGTTTTTTGGATAGAAAGATAAGACCGTTACAGCCCATTTTTGGCTGTCAAGATGATGAAAGAATTTTTTCTTCCTAAAGTTGAAGAAATGGATGTAAGAAATGTGTGGTTCTAACAAGATGGTGCTTCGGCTGACACGGCGCGAAAATCTATGTCTCTTTTGTGTGTATTTCATTTCAATTGAGGATATTTCAATTCTGTGTGTATTTCTAATCGTCCAAAAACTTTGGATAAGCTTAAGAATAATATTTTTCACGCTATGGCTAATATCGACACGGAAATGCTTGTTAAAGTGAACTAAAAATCTTTAGTTTTCGACTCACTCAGTGTATTGAGCAGAAAGATAGACCTAAACCTTCAAGATGTTACTTTCAAAATATAATGGAAAAAGAACTTTAAACGTGGTTCTATATATTTAAAAAAATTAACCATATCGCCACTACTTTTTTAAATCAATGTTCAAAGGCATTTCCCATGCCGCACCCTGCATTATTTTAGATAGCAAAATTATGCATTGGAGTATTATCTATAAGAAAAATTCAAGTTATTTTTGTAGAGCTTAATATGGGCGATACGAACTGTCTGTGTTTTTTATGCACACCGCACATCGAGATACTCGTTGTAGGAGTCGTCCAGATTTTAATGTCTCGCGTTCGGGCATCTCGAATTGTTTGTTGTCATCGATTGTTGTCAGCCAGAAACTGAGGCCGTTGGTGAAATGGTTACAGGTGCCACCCTCGCCGTTGCACTCGATGAATGGCGTCGCTCGGAAATCTTCGAGACACGAGCCAGGGCTTGCGAGAGCCTGTCCACCGCCTTGGCCACCCGCTCCAGTGTGCTATGGAATTTGAAACAATTGGGATTAGCCCAGAATCGACAACTGGGGCGCAAGGGCGCGAAGACCTTCGAATATATTTAAAAGTGCTCAACGTGTTATAAACAGTTATATGAATGTTTGGGAACGCACTGGCTCTTAAGATACGGGCTTACCTAGTTTAGGGGCCAGGATTCTATTGAGCCTAACATGATTTATAAAATAAAAATTACTATTTCTATATGTTGAGAATGGTGATGACTGGATTTTTATGATAAAACGTTTAATCGTGGTTGCTTAAGAATTTAAATTTCCAAGTAATTTTTAAAGAGTTGTTAAGGAGTTTCATGCTGATTTCGAAACACTATTCCGAAACAGTAATAGCTTTTAAAATATTTGTCGATTCAAAGGACCTTGCAAAAGTCTATTTGAATATAACATATTTTGATTTGATTTTATTCAGGGAGACTTGTAATTTAACGGCTCAGTCCTGTTTAGTACATTGTGTTATTTTTTTTTACTAAAAAGTAGTACGTTTTTTAAGAAAAAGGGTAAAATAAAATCTGAGGGTTTAATTATGGACAAAATGTACATCGGGTATTTACGATGAGTAATAATTTAAGGTGTTTTATTTGCTACATACCATGACGAAACGAAGTAAAACTATCGAGAATGTTCGTGCTAGGCCCTCAGATTATTCGTTTATTAATGATAACAGATACGAGTCGTGCTAGGAATTACGCAATGAACGCGCGATGTGATGAGCGAAACGGTTACTGTTCATACCGGTGAAGAGATCGACTGCTACACTTGTATATCTAGCTCTACATATTACGTACATTTCCCCGTCGCGCGTCGGGTAAATTTTATTACATTTGACGACCGTGCGATGCAGGTTCTAGCACGCTCAACTATTGGATAGAGGTTCTGTTTTGTTTATTTAAAATGCTTCTGCTTTCATAATGCAAACCGTTTCTACTAGAATTTCATAAACATATATAGTGAATTCGATTTTTTTAGTTTCAAATATTAACGAAGTCGTATTAAACGTCAAGGAAACCTGTTGGTAAGTGATGACAAGCTAAGATAATAACGAGTTGGTCTGCTGACGCACGATACGCGTTTGCCGACGGGGCGGCACACAACAAAATTGGAAGTGTTTCTTTCTTAAATGCGAAAAGTAAAATTAATTTGCACATAACCATAAATATAAGGAAAATTCAAACGATGTTTTATGCAAATAAACTTTGACAAGCTCTGTTAAATCGTCAAATATTTGAAAAGCTACCACTGTATCGTAAAAGTTGGGCCACTAGAAGAATCGGCAAGCGAGGCAAGGCATCAAAAAAATGTGCAGTGCCGTACAGGACTAACAGCGCCAAAGCCTGTGCTTTGCTGGTCGTTTGGTCCAAAGATTTCATACCTGTGTCAGAGGTGACAGCCGACCGATTATCTTATAAGTGATATATACCACTATGTACAACTTATAAGATAATCGATACACGCGTAACACAAACCTATACCTGAAAGCGTTATTATTATTACCTATATCAGTTATTTCAACACTGGATTGGCGGTATATGCAATTTAAATTCGTATTGGCACAAATGAATATTAAACGCGGCGGAATATCGCGAGTGTGATCTAAATATTTAGATAATAATTCGTCTAAGCCACCTTTATGGCTCTAACGCGGCGCGAAATGTTTGCAGAACAATCGCTTAATGGCGCTGATTTACTGATTTATTAACCGACGCTGTATCACGAATGCTCGCTGCAATAAACCCGTCGCAGTGCTGTTAGGGGGCCGTCTCGTGGTGCTATTATTTCTTCCATTAACTCCTTATAAACCTTTTGCCTCAACTTCAAGGGATAAGCCAAGGTTATTTGGATAAGCTGTAGCCGATTTGTTATTAATTCTACAATATACGCTTGTTCTGGTGGAGAACATGCTCTTCGGTGGCGGTGTTCGACTGTTCAGAACAAAGTTTACCAACGGTGCGTGGCTAAATATCTGACTGAAGCAGCAGAACTTTCCTGTACCTCGACAGCGTAGTCGTATATCCATTGAAGTACCATGTACAGTTGAGAGGTAACTTCCATTTCTACCGATGAGACACAGACGCGGGTCCAGCCTTCAAGAAGGTGGTGGGTACAACCACAAAATTTTTGTCCAAATGCGAGTTGGTGTATAAACTTGCAGTCCTACAAAGTATACCTATCTCCATAAAATATATGTTTTTCGAACGTTGTTTTTGTAAGTAAGGTATTGGATATAATACTGGCAGGCTTTCGATCACAATAGACCGTGAAGGTGACCATCACAAGTCTAGTAGGACCGTGGGCACGCCTACAGTGCTCGTTGGATCCTCCCGATGCAATGTGATGTGATTCTGATATTTGAAGGAATATTCTCAGATTTAATTGACATGATCATACTTTTTGACTATTTATTAATACGAGTACCTATATAAAGACAGATATTCATTGAGCGACGTCAGTATCCGAAGTAATTCAGATTTAATTCCCACTTTCAACGTTAAAACGTTTCGTTGGAATTCCAAAATCCCGCTCAAATTCCTTAAATGTCTCATTTCTCACGGGCACGGTTCGACTGTGAAATGAACCATCTGACGTAAGGATATTTGATCATGTCAACTATTTGAAGGTTCATTAAATATTTGTTACAGCTTGTGCTCAAAATATATCAAATAGTTGTAATCGAATGCCAAAAGTATCAACTTAATTTTCTGATATCTCGAGTTTGTACTGTTTTGTACACGAGTCTGATCTGTCTATCTGCGTTGATAATGATTAAATATTTATATTTGAAATGCGCCACGGTACGACAGGATACTATATGTTGTATTAAGGGTCACCCCTAATTCCGTCACACGAATCCCCCCCCCCCCCGTCCTTATCACAGGTTGTCACATTATCGAAACTCTTTGGTATGACATGACAGATTTTTCAATTCTATGCTTGTATGAAAATAATTAAATTTATCTCGATTACACGTCTTCATCACAAACCTACTATACTAACTGAATTCTTTATATCTTTGTTAGTACTGGTACACAAAACAGACTTTGGCGGTAGAAATAAAAAACTAAGTTGTCAGCTGACATAGCAAGTAATTTGAAATATTCTATATATATTTGAGGAGGTCGTGGCCTAATCAGTGGTCGGCATTTATGTCGGTCGCTAAGTTAAGTTGCTCTGGCTGCGACCGGGTGATAGATGGGTGACCCATTCTAGCACTGGTTTATATTTGATATTTTATAGAAGTTTAATCTCTAAAGAGAATATTAAGCATTTCTTATGAAACTGTTTTGTTCCATTATTGGGAAAAGGTCTCCCCCAATTTCCAACCTTTTTTTAACCTCTAAGCTGTAATAAAAAAAAACATATAGTGTAGAAATCGTATAATAGTGACTCTATCCTCAAAACTCGCAAATACTAAACTAACTTATCTGTATAAAAAAGTAGATAATACTATCCATTCATACAGTAATTCATTCATTATCTACATATATACATGTCGACCCATCATACTTGTATAATAATACTTTCACGACAATTGTCTACCGCAAATGCCATTATCTTGAATTAAGTGACCAAGTAGTAATGCTGTGTTACGTGACTAATCTATGGGCTAAATTAGACACGTGGAACACTCTTAAGCGGTTTGCCATTACATACATTTGTATAGTATTCATTTCAAGTGTATATATAAATCGTCCGTACGTGTAAGTAAATCTGTTACTGAATTTCTAAACGGATGAGAGATTTCGAAAAAATGTATGCTTTTTTGATGTGAAACATCTATGCATGCAGCGAGTCATACCGTCTGTTGGTGTGCTTACGCGTTTCTACGACTGGCGTCGCCGCGATTAGCGTCGCCACAACTGGCGTCGCCACAACTGGCGTCGCTACGACTGGCGTCGCCACGATTGGCGTCGCCATGATTGTCGTCGCCAAGACTAGCGTCGCCACGTTATGTTATAATAGTAAGGTGAAGTATCGTCATTAAAACAGCGACAATACTTTTTGTTTCAGCGGATTACATCAAGGTGTGCAAGAGAGACCAAAGCACCATCGACGAGTGCGTGCGGAACTCCATAGAGAGCTTGCGGCCGAACCTCATTGCTGGAATACCTGAACTCAGCGTTCCTAGTTTGGAACCATTCTTTATTCCTGAGGTAATTAACCTCTAAAAATATAACTTCTTTGGAATCTGAAACTTCGCGTCGCAAAATCAGAGTAGTTGGCAAAAGTCAGGGCACATCAACTTCTTGGTTTAGCAAAAAGACTAGATTTTATCAGTCTTGTCTTATTGTAATCAGAACTGAGGTATTTGCAACAGAATTTCATAATCCATATATAAATACTTTAACAGAAATGCCATACATTTTTCATATACATAATTAATATAAAATACATGTAATTGCTGGGCGGTATATGTACGACTGCAGCGTGATACCTATTGTACTCTATATAAAAATATTTCAATGCAACTCCTTGAACTTGCGTCTTGTCCTTTACTTTCCAGTCCTTGACATTCATAAAATATAATATGTCTTTCATTTTGTTAAGATGAAGTCAATCTTAAAGAGATGGAAGGTCATCCAACAATACGCCAATTCATTTATAATTTACAACGGAACTTATGACTAATGATTGATAAATAAATACGAGCTTATTTAGTATTGAATTCAGTTTTTTAAATTATTATGACTAGTTGTTTACGTATGAAGATAATGTAGAGGTAAACCAGCAAATCGTTTGCCTTGTTTTATTAAAAAAAAATCTTGACCTAGAGCATTTACAGCCTCTTTACAAACCTTTACGAGCTCTAGAGGAGACCTTTATATAGATTTTTTTTTATTTATGTTACAGATTGTCGCTGTAAGTGGTGATTTGATGCCTCTCAAGGCTTCAGGGAAGGATGTAAGAGTCTCAGGCGCTGGCAACTTCACATTAAAAAGTGTTAAGTAAGTCCATCTAGCGATAATATTTCAATCACATACACTAGATGTAAATATTCACATTCATGAATGTGAATCTTTACATATGAAATGAACACGTACAAACCTTTGCCACCCTTCTCCTCCTAAGCCGCTTGCAAACTGGATGTAATTTTGCATATACATAGCAAGAAGTTCTTTGATGGTTTGCAAAGAAATTGGATCAGTTAGGTGGCGCTGCTATTTGTGTATAATGTCGGAGCCAGACGTAGCTTCATTATAATGATTATTTCAATGGTCATGTAGTGTGGCCGGGGACTGTAGCTGCGCAAAGGTTTATAGAACTTTGTAGTCTTCAAAGACAAAAATGTACAAATACTTTGAGCTATGTCTGGCGCCGGCATAACAAAAATTAAGTATGGTTCGCGCTATAACTCCAAAACTGTTAGGTCTCCTGTTTGTTTTGCTTTACTTGCGTTAATTCTGGTAAGGTTTAAGAAAGTAGAAAGAAAGAGGAACTCAAAAGAATATTAAAAAAATACCATACAAATTTTGAGCATGTCGCAAGATTGGAAGACTTCCAATAGATGGCGTTTGTACTAAACCTTCCGTCTGCCCATAAATTGGGCAAGTCACACAGTTCGCCTTCGCCGGTTCCGCTAGTTCTATACAGAATTTAAAGAATATGTAATCTAATCATAAGATTAATTACTTTTTAATCTAAATTTAAAAAAAGTAATCGTATATAATTTTGGCTGAAAAATAAATAAAAGATGTTTATAATTGTTTGGGTAACTATTATTTAAAGGTTCTTTAAATTAATTTTCAGCGTCGACATAGAGTCTTTCACAATTCGCGCCAAAGTACGGTTTCCCAAACAATGGCGGTGAGGTTTGAACCCGGTACCTTGCGGATTTCGGTCCATACCTTATACCGTTGAGCTATTGAGGCTCTGAAGAATTTAAACATAGTCGGTTATTAAATTTAGTATAGCTTTTCAGGAGACACAAATAATCTGATTATTTTAGAATTTTACCAGCTTTTATTTAGTTTCACCGATGTCGTTAATCAAAACTGGCAAGTTAAATTAGACCCACTTCGCGATATGTTGTTGAGCTGAAATTTTGCACACGTATATGCAAAATATGCAATATTACGATGACATTTTTTTTATGTTACAAGTGGCAAACGAGCAGGCAGCAGGCAGCTAAGTGCAGGACAGCTACTGACGCCCATGTGCATCTGCACGACCAGAAGGCAACCAAATGTGTTGCCGGCCTTAATGACGAGTTTAGTCCACCGAGAAGTCTCATAAACCGAAAAAAAAATTGCTAATATTATTTTTAAAAAAGAACATGACTGAAAATTAATGCAGCGTCGTTACTTGTGGGGTAGAATATTCTGTATTTTCAAAGATGGTATATATTGCAAATAATTTTATTTCACCACTGAATTACGGTTGAAAATTGAAGTTGGCAAGTGACGAACGCGCCGCGCACTGCAGTTGCTTTTGAAAGTGGAGACTGAAATGCAACGACGTGACTTGGTGCTTGGTACAAGAGAGAAGATGTCGCGTGTTGAAAACAACTTGTCATATTAGTATTTATCGCACGCTGGTGGGTAAACACCTCCCTTTGTTTCTGCTATTCTATTATATTGCTATTATATTCTGTCTCTTATCATTCGCATCCAGCTGTCTCCAGACAATCTATTTAAGTAGGTATAATATCAAGAGGCTTACTTTCAGCCAGTATAAGGACCTATCAACGCTATGCGATTGGTATAATAAAAAATGTTTTTTGTCATTGTTTTTCATGCAAGCGTCTTAGGAATGGAATACATTTACTGCTTCAATATTTGCCGACAACTATCTGATTTTTTAAGCAAGAGTGAATAGGTATGCATGAGTAAGCGCGCTCTGTCTCAGAATACATTATAACTTACTGTCGTATATTGTCTAATTATGCTCTAACGCTGGTCTACTCGTATATTCGAATGAAAAAATATTCCGTACGTTGCCTGCTATAGTTTTTTATTTTATTTTAATTTTATTTTATATTTTTTATTTATTATAGATATAATGTAAGTTAATATATATATAAATGTCTACTGACTAGAAATATAATGGCTACTGTACCTTATCTAAGGGTGGACACTGGCTCTTGAAATACGGTTAATTCTAATTCGGGAGCCAGGGACTCATGATGAATATGTTTCACGCCATATTTTTACGTCAATAAAGGATATTTATTATTATTTATTTATTCCAATGTCTGGTGTTGGCAACCCTCTATAACAAATGGCTATCATCTGATTTACTTGCACTTATGAACGTAGAATTGAGTCAGTAGTTAGCATCGGCTTAAGACCGTGCTGTATATATACGTATCCTTTAATCCCCTAAGTGTATTTACCTAGCAATATAAAAACAGCACAATAGTTTTTAATTCACTTTATTGCACAACAAAAACAATAAACATTGTACGGGATGGTTGCCGTACAGAGATATTTATATACGGTTGCGGTAAAATTAAGACGTCTAGGGTGGTTGATTGGCGAATGGTTAAATAGTTACTGGATGGTGAACGACTCAATAATTTAATATTTATACTAAAATCTTACCAATGTAAAGCCCTAGCTATGCACAATATTTGAATATATGACTGTGCGGTGCTTTGCCCGTACAAACGTTGTACAAAGGGTGAGCTTAATGCTGAAAATATTTTCTGCCAGCCTACCTTAGAAGTCCAAGAAAAAAAGTGCAAGTGTGCTAAAGTATGTATATAAGAAAATCAGTATTAATAAAATATAAATAAATAATTATATAAATTATATAATAAAAAGAAAGTTTCAGCTATTATCTAAAAGTTAATAATTCTATAATATATTATATTATATATCTTATATATATATAACGCTGCCGGCTGTGACTTGTACTGAGCGTCACTTGTACGTCACGTTTTCCACTAGACTTGCTGTCAGGAAACAAAAAGGAGAGTTGTCGTCTAGACCTTAAGTCCGGCACGCAGTCACGTTGCATAGATGCAGTTTCGTAGGAGGGGTATTATGCTTATCGTGATATAAGGCCACGAACGTGTGCTGTATTCTAATGTATTCAAAACCCTGTCGGAACTTGTTCGTTCATGTCCCGTTTTAGACTTATTTCAGTATTAGCTTTTATTTGATACTTTTCCAGGTGGTTTATTAAAGTTCTACTAATCTAGAGTTTTGCTGACACAATTTTCTCTTCGATTTGCGCTTACTTCGTATTTTAGCTCAAACGTAACGTTATAGATAGGAACCAAATTTCCTATACAGAATTCCCATTACGGTACGAAACAGTAAGAAATTCCAAGCTACGAATTGGCACCACACATCCAGGGACCACTAAGCTGCAATATGTCTGGATGACCGGGATCGACAGTTGTTTACTAGTTATATATCTTGCAAACTAATGTTTTTTTTTTAATATCGTGTAAGTACAACATGTTGTAATCACGTACCGATGTACATACATAATTTAAGAAATATTGAAAGCCACATTGTTATTATTCAGACATCATTTCTGAATAAAATATCCAAACAATTTTATACACGAATGATTTTGTACATACATTATTTTATTTATAGTTTATTGATCATTTCATGATAGTTAGCTATTAATAAAGATTTTAAAAATGATAAAAACAACATAATGTGACTGTATTTCAGTATTCAATGCATCATCAACGCATTATATTGCGTGTTTTATTTAATTAATCGATAGCAAATACATTCATAGAAGCCTGCTCGGCTAACGTACAATTATTGCATATAAAGCTAACCTCACAACAGATCTGCGATGTATTTCTATGAAACCCAGTATTGAGAATAAAAATTTTCTCCGTATTATTCTATTCTTGTTCTGCATTCCCAGCGACGAAGCTATAAAGTGCGGTATTTATGTATTCTCTGCCCCATATATTTATCACACCGTATCTTATACTACCACTAAGGATGAGCAAACCATTTTCTTTCCAAGCTTACATAGGGACAGCGTCGAGCTGTGTCCTTAAATAAATTTTGTTGAAATGTTACTCTTTGACCCGCAAATAATTATTTAACGTTGTCGTTCGCCTTTATCATAATTGCTTAAAACAAGGAGGTCGGTACTTTTACACACACTTTATTTAACTACTTTAAGTTAGATGAAAATGTCGATTAAATATTTACTTAAGCATTTTGTCTTGTCTTTTCAAGAACTACTAGAAGTTATCTAATGAAGAGGATATATAAAGCCGCACTTGTGGGTTCATGTGGGATTTTTCTGAGCAGAGAAGTGGCACTGGCAATGAAGGCAACACGCAACTCACAGGCATTTCATGAGCACCTTACTCTTCTAGGAAACCGGTCAACCTAAGTAATGCTAAGAAAATCATCTTTCTGATACCTATTTGAAGATATTTCTACAAGAGATTGGGCAGAATCGAACTCACGACTTTATTAGAAACTGTCGCAGTATTTCTGGAGATAGCACAGCTTAAATCACACTTCATACGCTTTATACATCTATACATAATATGTATTTACTTAGTTTGAGAGCAGTCTGTAATTCCTTGACCGGATATCTATATCCGGGCCGGATGTTTATCAGAGACACTAATAAGTATCCGGTCAAGAAACCTCTATAAAAAATATAGAATATAAGCAATACAAATATATAATACATCTTTATAACAGTTGTGCTCGTGATATTGAAAGCAATTATTCAGGCGCAGGATAATATCCGTTTATGGATACATTTACTATATAAGTTTTTGTATACTCAAATTTGCAGCTTTATAAGTAGAGTTTTCCAAACACTTAAATTCATATAGTTGTCATTGTTTAATATATATTTGTTTACGAAAATATATCAAATAATTACGATTATATTTCAGTGCACATATAGACATACTTAGAAACGGTTCTCGTATGATTAAGCATTATGATTTAGTAACATATAAATTTAGATGTCAAATACTTGACCAGTATATGTATGTTATGTGAACTCACTTTATGTATAGAAATGCATAATAAAGGCAGCCCATTAAACATAATATATTGTGGTCTACATATACATATGACTAGGTAACCTACGTTTGTAGCGACGAAATTGTTCGGCTTTCTGAATAAGATTTCAGTAACTGACTTGGAAACCTCTTTACCCATAGATGTATTTACCGAGTCTCGGTGCAGACGACGCATTGTTAGCCGGGTCAAAGAACCCCCGAGCTGCACGACGTCACAGAGCTTCGAAAAGCTTATCAGATTTGACAGACCCCGGGCGAATCAAATTTTGCATTCTATTGTACGAAAATCGATAGTATTTTGCTTTAAGCTTTTGCATTTTATATCCTCCCTTTGAATTTTATTCACACTATAATACGTGGTTACATGAAGACTTTACAGATTGACTACCTGATTCCCGCGATTTCGCCCGCGTAAATTAAAAAGACGTCCTTAATCTGGCCCAAACGAAAAAAACTCGTTCTTATCGAATATCTAAATATATAAAAACTAACTCTCTGTCAAATTTCATGGTTCTACGTTCCGTGGTTTTCGAGATTTCGTGCTGGGTAACCTTCCGATTTTATATGTATTGATTGAAATGAGTCCTTTATCACTTTACCCCATTCGCCCATTCCTTCTTCCCTTTTACCCCTGTCCCCCTTACCCCTTTATCTCCTTAAGAAATTGCACCCGGCTGTGGATTCATTTGCTCGTGTGAACACACGCACACATTCGTAGAGCATGCGGCATTTCGTTACGTGACGATTACTACGAAATCGCATTACCCGTAATTTTCGTAAGCCATGTTAAGGAACTTACGTTCCGATTATAAATTATGATTTTATTTTTATAATCCTGTTAAAGTCTCACACATATGTAAAACCTTCTTTAATTGAGTATGAAGGACGTTTCTAATAAAATTTAAAATTACAGTTAATTTAACACTAATAGAAATAGACAATAAAATAAAAAATAATGTAAAATGAATTAGAACTCGCACGTACGGAATCCACGACTTTAAACGTTAGCACGAACCTTCATTTGACGTTTGTTTTCGAAAGGAAAAAAAAGTAAATCATCGAGAAACCCTTTATACCCTTTTACTCCATCCCTTCCTTTACTCCCTATATATTTATTTTATTAAAGGTACACACATTTGCATTTCTTTTATTCTGCAGCCGAATTATTCCGGCGCGTCCGGGTGTCAGTACCTCTTCGTTACAAACGACGTGAAGTGGCGGCAATGTGTCACGTAAAGAGATGGTATTGTTGTCGCGTTTCGTTCGGTTTGAGACAGTTCCCGGTGCCCTAAATTCCTTTTTAAAAGCCGATAACGCATCTACCTTCTGGTGGCGAAGATGTCCATGGGCGTCTATAGTTGCTTAGATGCCCTGCCCCTGCCACCTGCCCGTTTGCCCCCTTGCAATATAAAAATATAAAAAAGACAGAAAGCCATCGCGTTCGTGGGCGACCTGGAGGTCGTCTGGTAGACGCATCCACACTGTGGAAACGTTTATCTAATAGTTAATAATAACAGGTAAAGAGAACGACGAAAGAAGAGACGTGAAAACTACGAAAAAAAAACAATCTAACTGAGTACCTCCTCCTTTAGTGATCCATAATCCTACAAGGAACCCCTATAGTTTCACTGTCTGTCCAACCACACCTAACTTCTACAATTATGAACAGAAAAGATATTTAATACATATAGATTTTATTTTTAGCATTTTCAAATAATATGAATTTTACATTTTAAAGGCGGCTCCCAAGTATAGTGGATTTTTTTAATTTTTAAACCCCATCCTGTGGGGTAACATTGAATAGTTTTTATAAGATAAAAGCAATTTCATACACACATTTTTCATTATAGGTACCATTTTGGAGTAATTGGCCTTCAGTGTTTTACAGCCCCCCCCCTCTAAGATTTCCAAGCTATCCATATGTTGATAGGACATGCTAAAAACTCATTAGGAAAATTATGTTGTATGTAAAATCAGACAAGAACTATTGAAGTTATTTAACAAACACCTTTTATCACATATCAGATATAGAACCCCTATATATAAGCATGTTTTGATACAGTTTTGGCCATTTATTTTATTTGAAGTTGGTTAATAATAAAACAAAATGTAAGCTTAACTTAACAGTTTATTCTTGGCTAGCATCAACATTTTCTGTCCCGCATTGTAAAAAAGTTCCGTTTGATACGATGCGTCCGACACGGATTTGTGGACGCTCATCTTATTTGGTAAGAATCACACAATTTTACGTATCTTGTTTGTAAATATTTTACGTAAATGTATAAACTTATATATAATTAAGTTAAAATAGTGTAAATTACCAAATAAGTAATACAAAACCTAACGTTTTACAGGAAAACTCAAACATATACGATTGCGAGTTGACACCGGCCGATATAAATAAAATAAAGAAGTTAGACAAGGGAGAGGACGGTCGTATATTTAATTTCTTGTTTTGGAAAGGAGTGGAGAGACATCCAGAGTATCCATTCAAATCTTTGTCGTTAATTTCGGAAAAAGAGTAAATCCCCATTCATAGCTACGGCCTTGAGTCTACTTGGTTTATCAAACGATCACTTGCCTTGTGTATTTGTTTACTTAATTTATTTACTAGTCACTGCCGAAGAGCACTGTTAATTTTGATTCTCTGTTATTAAATTTAATTGCAGAAAAATATAACCATCTGTTCTAGTCAAATTTACTCATTAGTTTAACCGATATATACTATAGTTTTTAATAATAACATGTCATAGACTCAGTTTAACTGAGGAGGAATGAAGTCTGAAGATTGGATGCAATTCAATGTTTTGAAGATTTAAGGACTGTTTACACTTGTTGGCTCATTTCCCAATATTCATTTTAACTGAGTCGTAATGGAGTCTGAAGTTTGAATGCAATTCAATTCTTTAGATATTCAATGACTACATTTGGGAATCGCTGATTTTTTCGATTGTTAGTTTAATGAAACGAACCTAATGATTGAAACTAATTAAAATAATGTTATTTTTTTCAACTACCTCTCTTTTTACTATTTATAAACAATAGTACAACTATAGTATAGTAATAGCTGGTCGACATAATTAGCTATACATGGCTAGCACAAGGCGTCGTCCTAATTGAACGCGAATGCGCGCTGCGAGCGAACATAGTTCGATCGATCGTGCGATCAAACTTATTAATGTCTAATAAGCGTCTTAATTGAAGTTCGCGTGATCCATCATCTTCAATTAGGACACTTATTAGACATTAATAAGTTTGATCGCACGATCGATCGAGCTATTCATTTATTCAATAATATTGAACCACCCTGGAAGGGTATTACATAAATGATAATTAATTTATAATTTCTAGTCACGTAGGGAGACCGATGCCTCTACTTAGTTAAATTACATTAAAATATTTAATTGAAAATTCCTTTTACAATCTAGATTGTAAAAGGAATTTTCAATTAAATATTTTTTTAATTCTCGAATAAACATATTCAGGTTATTTATATTTTGTATATATTATTGGCAGGTGATTGTAATTTTTAGATTTCCAAACTATTAGACGTAAAGACTTGAAATTTTCCATGTTGATACAATATGCTAAAACTTTATTAGGGAAATGATTTTGAAAGAGTTTGTCGCGTATCAAATGTGTATGTATAAGCGTGTCTTGAAACGCCCTTGGCCACTTTTATTTAATCTCTTCTTCTAAAACTCTCGTTGTGTCTTCAATTAGGGCTAGTCCACGTTCAGCGGGCACGACAATAGCTTAGCGAGATTAGGGAATTGAATTTCTTCCCAAAATTCCCAAATTTACCCATCTTCCCAAAGAACTCTGGCAACCCTGAAAAAAAAAACACTGAAATTAAAAAAAGAAGGGAAAGAACATTCATTCATCAATTGTGTAATACTTGATCTGTGTGTTGTAAACTTTACGATTAATTGCCGATAAATAAAACGTTAATTGCTTCCTATTTGCAATGAGCGCGATGAAAGAGCGCCTTTAATAGCTGAGCGCCTATACGCCTACATAACCTGACAGGTCCTGCCTTGACAGTATGAACCTTTGCCTAAACTGCTAGGCAAATAACTGTGATTGACACTTATATTTTCATATCACTACAATATGGTATATGTAAGTTAATAGCTACCTTCTAAGCAAACGTTTCTTTGTAAACTGCATACTTAATCCAGGCATAATAAACCTTGCAATTAATGGCTTCCTATTTGCAATGTGCGCAATGAATGAGCACATTTAACACTCGATCGCCCATTCGCTTAGATAGCTTGACACGACCGAGAACAGAGTGTTTACGTAATCTGCTTACAAAATGACAGCTTGGCAAATTACTGAGATTGTACCCAGTATGGGGCTTTTATAGCTTGCTAACGGTCCCAGCAGACGTTGTCCGGCCCGAATGTTGGCTTATTTTTTATATTAAATTATAGCGCCATCTATGGGTCGCTTACGTCGCCGAGCGCCCGCCGCTGGCCCGCTCTGCCTCCCTATTTTAGATCTCTTATATCTTCTAAGATATTCATTTTAATGATATGCTGTAAAGAGCAATTTTGATCTGCATCAAATGTACAAAGTGTTTAGTGTATTTAAATGGATAAGGATTAATACGGTATTCTATAAAATAGCTTTGTAAATAGATCATTATTTTTTGCGAAATCTTGCTACAAATCATTGAAATTCCCGGCTTTAATATTCTATAACATAAATGTATTATACATATGAACCTTCCTCTTGAATCACTCTATCTATATTAAAAAAATGCTTCAAAATCCATTGCGTAGTTTTAAATATTTATGCATACATAGGGACGGACAGAAAGCGACAGCGACTTTGTTTTATACTATGTAGTGATTTCTTAAAGATCCTTGGAAATTCTCTTTTTTTGAAGATAGAAATGGTAATAATAAAATTCAGATATAAATAAGTACCTCTTAAGAATAAATAAGATTTGTAATCTCTGGTAAATCACAGAAGCAACATTTCCGATCCGGCGACTTTTTCTCCATTCCCTTTTTATTTATTGGTAATCAGATCTTATATCTCGCAGCAGTTTCCGGGCACGAAGTACGTAATGTGACACTCACGTCACGTCACACGACAAGTCAGACCGCGGCTTTTATCAATACTCAATACAAATCTCTGTCACGAGCGTACATTTCTCACGTACCACTTCGGTCGCAGAAACGAATAACTCGTCGAGTGCAAGTCTGACGTGGGTCACATAAATTGTCGTGTGTCAATTGACATTATATTTCTTTTAATTTTCATTAATTTCACTTTTTTTTATTAGTGTATAGTCTTCTACTGTTGGGCAAAAGCCTCCCTTTTTAAAGCCATTATTTCATATTCCGGGCCACGTCCTTCCCGTAAAGGCGTCCAAGTCATCTTGCCAACTATTTTACGGTCTGCCTGGTCGTCGGCGACCATTGGTTGCAATTTTACTTATTAAAGTATATTGTCTTGTCAGTTATACACTTTTAGATACGCAAATAAAAATAAACATAAAGTAGATTTCCTCAAACATAACTAGATTGTAACACATCAGAGGCCCTAGCAGGAACATTTCGAACCGGTCGATGTCAACGAGCCGAATTTATTTGGAATGAAAATGTTCGTGCTAGGCCCACAGGAGTTTCAACCGAGTCACATTTGTAGTCAATGCTAATGCAACCTGCGTTGAGACTAAGAAGGGTCAATTTTGGGTCTAGCACTACTACTAAAATCGACTCGAACGGTTCAAAATGTTCGTGCCAGGCCCTCAGTAGGTCTCTAGCACATCGTATGTGAGTACCAATTTTTTTTTTGCTTTTTAGTTCCTTGGTATTTTTTGAAAGCGGCTTTATTTAAAAATAATTTTTTAAACTTTTATTTTTGATTGAAGGTGAAAGATTTTTTAGAAATGTAACCAGACCAGATCAAACGCGTTGTCAATATAACAAGTACAGGCGAGTCGTGAGCATAAATATCATTGGTCCGTTAGGTATTGGGAATTCAATACTTCTATTTCTACGATGAAGTCATGAGCTTTATAATTTATTTTACTACTTTATTGATAGAGCCGTTTACGATATCCATGACCTTTGATCGTTACCTTCTTATTTTGTTTAGGTGTTAATTAACATTTTGGCCAGACTTAATAAATTCTTGGTACTAATTTCATTGTTCAAATTCCGTCTTATGTATGAGGCAATTCAACCGTATGTCAAGTCGCATACGTCTGCGTAACAAACACAAAACCTATATACATATGTCACAATTACTGTTACTGCTTAATTAGGTTGTTTAATTTAAATTAGACATAGTTTGAGAGTCGATAGCTAAATGGTCGGAAGGTTGGATTTAAATCCGAGGGCGTAGTACGAATTTTTCGAAGCGAAGTAAGTCAAAGGTTCGAGTCAAGTCGTTAACTAGGTTGTTCGATTTAAATTAGGCGAGATTCGATAGCTGAACGGTCGTTTTTCTTACTCCTGTCAACCTTTTTTCGAAGTCTATTAAGTGACTGACTTACAGGTTGGCCGAGGTAAGTTATGTCCAAGTGGGAGATTCTCAGCGGGTGGCACAAATGGGTTTCCCAAAGATACTTTCTCTTTTCAAAGCTTGTATCTTACTTCCGAAGTCTGCAATGTCAAGGGGTTCACACACTTCACAAAACTCCTACGGTTTCAATTTGAAAGACTAATTTGAGGTTACGCTTATTGAGGATTCCGTTGCGTCGTCTTCAGATTGGACAAACAACTAAACAATCCCACGTGCGTCATGATCAATTGGCTGCTGGCGCGACAGAAGCACGTCATGAAATACGCGAACCTGTACCTGGAGCAGGGCTTCGATGTCATCTCCGTGTCGTGCACGCCATGGCAACTCATGTGGCCCTTGAAGGGTTCTCAGGTAAACTGATCCATTTTCTTAAAAAAGGTGAAAACGTGTTTAGACGCGGTGAGCATTTTTTGAGATTGCAAAAAACCATTGAATTCAAATCATGGCACGTGTTAACGTCACCTTAGGTTTCACTTTGAAATCATCATAACCAACACCTCCGGCGACTCGTTTTCACGTTGTGAGGCTTCCCGGTATCCTATATTCGTCATTAAAGGCCGGCAACGCATCTGCTAGCATTCTGGTCGTGCAGATCTCCGTGGGCGTCCGTAGGCACTTAGGTACCTGCTGCCTACTCGTTTTCTCCTTGTAACATAAAAAATAAACACTGATTTACCTGCCTCGTACAAAATCTCTGGCGTTGGTAGTCACTTGAGCACCTAAATTATTATGCAGTTCATATTTATTGGGTTTTTCTGTTTATGATGTCTAAAATTAACATATTTCCTGTATACATATTTTTAAGTTTAGTTTTTAAACAATTTCAGTTGGTGGCAGCAGATCTCATAAAATTCATGGCGGCTAATGAGAACGAACAGCCGACTGTAATACACGGGTTCTCGGTGGGGGGATACATTTGGGGCGAGGTCTGCGCGCTCGTCATGGACAACAAGGAGTTGTAAGTATACCTTGACATGACTTTCTAAAAATTTCAGTAAAATCCCCCTTAAAAGCGTTTAAGGCGTCCCAAATTGTTAAACCGGCTAAACAGAAAGACACCGGCTACGGACATATTAAACGCACTTTAAAATAACTTACCTCGCAAACACAGAAAGATTATTATTGTTAATTTTATTTACATAGTACCTCTTTCTGACATAAGATCGGCTCGAAATGGCGCCAATGGTGTCACGTCAAGTTATGGTATTGTTGTTGCGTTTCTTTCGGTTTTTGGGAAAACCCGGTGGCCTAAACCCTTATTTGAAGGATGGCAACGCATCTGCGGCTTTCTAATGATGCAGATATCCATGGGCGTTGCTTAGTCACTTACCGCTCCTCATTTGCCCCTTGTAAAAAATTTACATACACTGGCTGTAAAACAATGGTATTTGGAAATTCCAAATAGATCTTCAATGGTGCATGTTTATACATTACTTATTTACACCTACGCTAATTCAATTTTTAGTTACTACTTACTACATCACTTCTGGACCACCTACTGGCACAAATTATTTTCTGTACCTTTTATCGTACATAGACGTAACTTTGTATTTTGTAATGTAACTCTGTTTCCAATAACGATTTATTTATTGTTTATAGATACCAGCCTGTAATAGACAGGGTTGCGGCCCAAATCTGGGACTCTGCCGCGGACATTTCCGAAATATCCATCGGGGTTCCTGCTGCCGTTTTCCCCAAGAACAAGATCATGCAGAAAACCCTCAAGGCTTACATGGAGTGAGTAGAAACAAAAAAAGAACTTATAAGAAATTATTAATATTAGTAGGAGAGCCTGCGATGCTAAATTTGTAGTCACTAAGGCGTTTTGGGAATCTATTGGATTACACGTGAATTAGGTGCAATAACAATAAAAAAGGTTATGTGAAGGTAAAATCTTGATGTCAATAACGGAGCATACACTTCAGGAGTTATTGATCGTTTTAGCTATATTTTCTTAAGAAGTCAGATTATGTTTCTCCCGTAATCCTTCGCAATAAAAAATAATTTTGACGAGCGACGAGTGGACGTTTTTTTTACAACTTTGTGACTCCTATTTCATACTAAATTCGTGACTCTATTGAAATGTAAACTTGTGTTCATGTACCTAATCTTAATCTGGCGCGCTAAAGCCAAAAAGAGATTACAGACCTTCCAAATGGATAACAAATAGTGCAATGGACATTTGGTACGGTAATAAAAGTGCCCTCCAAATCAAGATCTATAAAGGGTGTGTGCTTACGTAATCTGTAGGCGGTCACGAAATTTACTTGTAGGCGTTTAAACGGACTTTAATAGTACAATAATGATGATAATTTTCAATAGAAAGCGATCAAACTGACTCGCGCGGTGTCTATTGGTGACTTTACTTGTAAATATTGAAAAGGTACCTTAGCCCACAAATATGGGATGCAATTTCCACTACGACGTGATTACTAGAGACTTTACCTGTAGACGTTGAAACTGCCCTTAACTCAATTACGAAGAGAAAACTAGAGAATACTTGTACAAGTTCAAAAGTGCCTTTAATAGCACGTAATACAATTTCTATATACCGGTAGTGAGTACACAATTGGCAATCTAGTTGACGTTGTTTATTCCACGAGGAATATTTCATACAATATGCTGTTGCGCGGGGGATTTATATGCTAATGCAGTCACGTACTTAGCGTGTGCCACACGAGCTTATTGTGTGGCTGTATACGACTTTTAAGAAATACTGAAGTAATATGCTACTTGTATGAGTTTACATTTGCCTTTAATAAAGCAATCGGAACTTCGTTGGTATTATTGTTCTTTTATACGATAAGGGTTATAAGTAACCTATGCCCAAGAACAAAAGCGTTTCCAAAGGATTCTATGAAATAAATATATAGGACTATATGACCCGCGGACTGATTCTAAGGATCTGTTCCTAAGGTAGACAACTTAATGTCTATGTTATAGGTAACAGTTGCCTGTTATACTTAAATATTTTTATTGGAGATATATAAATAAACAAATATGGATAATACACTCAGACTCGAGGCGGAAATCGAACCCACGACCTCCGGAGCGAAAGGCAGAGTCACTGCCTACTGTCCCAATGGGCCAATGAAATGATAACGCTTTTTTATTTAATGACCTTTAGGGTAATATTAGTAAGGATGAGTCGAAGGTTTTATTTTGATACTCTTAACCCAACCAATCATCACAAATCAAAGGTAAAATCAAGGGTCAATGTCTTCCTGATTACAAGCGATAGGACTTTAAATACCTTCAAGACAAGAGCATTCTCGTTCCTAAAAGGCCGGCGACACATCTGCGTAATTTCTGGCCTTGCAGATGTCCATGGGCGTCGGAAGTCATACAAGCGAACTGTTTGGCCATTTGCCTCTTATTGTATATAAAAATTATACGTGTTTTTAGAGGAACAAGACGTGAAGTACTTTTAAAAAACAGATATTCCCAAAGGATAGAAAAGTAGCTTTCAGTATGTCGAACGTAAATGTTGAAAAACCTTGGCCACCTAACATGAAATATAAATGACTGCAAGCGATGCTGTAAACCAAAAACTAGTATATATTCGTCACATACCGCAGCTAGACATAGCTCAAAGTGTTTGTAAATTTTTGTCCCTGAAGTCTACAAAGTACTGCAAAACTTTGTGAAGTTACACAAAGTCCCCGTTCACGCTACATGATCATTGAAATGATCATTCAAATGAAGCTATGTGTGGCTCCGGCATTATATAACGATCGATAAATATCTAATAACAAAAACGCGTTTTCCTCGTGTCGAACGTCATCGAACATCTGGTTTAATAAGCGAAGAATCGTTTATCAACATTTATCTTACAAGTTCGTATTAATCGTTTACTTAAGGGCCTTTTACACAATCAGCGAGTATTTACTTCTACCTAGCGTTAAACGCTTCTGCTTAAATTGCAGAGAATGTGGTTGTGAGGCGAGTTAAGGTGACCGACTGCCATCTGATGTCATCCCTGGAACCACAATCTCAATCATCACAATCTCTACAATCTCACGATTAATATCACTCAGTGACATTAATAGAGACGTTATTTTACGTGCTTTCCGAAAACACGGGTCGGATATTTGAAAAACCATTGTCAGATTAGATTATCCATCTATCACCCAGTCCCAGTAAGAATTACTTAACCTAGGGATCGATTCAAATGCCGGTCACTTATTAGGCTACGATCTCCACAACACAACAGTGAGTATAGGGCCAGAACAAAACGTAGATTAGTAACTCAACAAGTAACGTTGGATGATGGACTAAAATTGACTTTGTAATATAGTATTTATATGAAGCCTTAATAATAATTCAAAGGCGGAATTATCAAAAATGGACTAAAAATATTATTACCTAACTGTGCCCGTAACTTCCGCGTAAAATTAGGTAAATTTGATTCAATTTTATCGTGATCATATTATTTAATAGTCTATAGCCTTCCTCGATAAATTTGCTATCTAACACTGAAAGCAATTTTCAATTCGGACCAGTATTTCCTGACATTAGCGCTTTCAAGTAAACAAACAAACTCTTCAGCTTTATATATTTGTATTTAGATGTATAGTCGACCAAGAAAGTGCTTTACCATTTTGGATGACAACTCGTAGTTAAAGAAAATTTTGTTAAGAATTGTTGTTAGAAATTAACATAATGCATAACAAGCGAAAATAAGCCTTATAATAGGACATAGAAGCATCGGTAGGTCTACCGACTGGTGGTCACCAGCACGATGGCGCGATGACATCGTAAAGGTAACGGTGAACAACTGGATGCACTTGGCAAATAGCAGAAGTGAATGGCGTGCTCATGAAGAGGCCCTAGTCCAGCAGTGGACTGAATCGTGCTGAGGATGATGATGATATATTTTGTATTATTTATTTATTAAAAAATGTTTTAAATTAATGAAATTACTATGCATTTTTGGGTAATTATGCAGTTATATGCATGCATGTATATTTTTTGAATCGAAAATGTATGTACATTTTTTTCTTGTAGAAGTTGTTGTTGTTGACCCATTTCCGCTAACAAATCGATACCTCCAAAGTAAGTTGTTGTAACCCCAAATTCCCAACTTCACAGTAGAGTGTTTCAGACATGTAAATTGAAATAAAATCGGCATTACATAACACATTTGTATATACAATTATATAGTTAATAATGACAATTGCATTATTGTATTCAATAACATATTGAAATATGACTGTTATATTGCAATTTACTTGTTTGTAATGCTCTACTGTGAAGCCGGGAATTTGGGGTTACAACAACTTTCGTAGGGGGTATGGATTTATGTTTCCTAGGTATTCTAGATCTCTACTGAAATATCTTAATTTTAAAACCATGGATATTACATTAAGTTAAAGCAATAAGTACTAAAACAAATAAAGCGATAAAAATATATTTTACCTCCCACAGGTATTTTACCGCATGCCGTGCCGCAAGGCACAGGATAGCGGAACTCAAATCGTAACGGCTGGTAGTACTACTTATCAGTCACAAAACGTCCAAGACAATACTGCTCGTATAAGTATGCAAATATTTTACAACAACACATCACACATATATGCTTCACTCTTCTATATCATTCGGGTGTAAACTGCGCACAAGAGCGCGCGCGCTTCGCAAAACATAATCAAAACGTGACATGAAAATCAATCATTCCCAATACACCTGATGCGAATTTAAACGTGGTTTTGGTATCAAAGTATGACTCGTGTCCGTTATTCGCGTAACAAACAAATATTTGGATGGAGTTATTTAAGAAGTTAAGGATTTATGGAATGAGGTAATAGTGCTAAATGGTTTACCGAGGATTTTATTTGGAATGGTACATAAAATTTTATTTTTACGTAACTTATAAGTCGCGGCGTCGTCCTCGTGGGATTCGATCAAAATGTCTCAATCCGTTATATAATTTTATTTGCTTGATGATAAATAAATAAATAAATTATATATTTGACGTAATACATATATGTATGTACTTCGTTACTTTGGCAAACAGTATATACTTATTTTAATTGTAATGTAAAAATGAATAATAATTCAGTTACTGATTTATGGCTCTTATCTATGTTAACCGGGCACAAGAAGTTATTAATTGACACAATAATTTCATTTATAATAAATAAATCATTATGTAACATCTTTACTTCTTATACTAATATATAAAGCTGGAGAGTTTGTTTGTTTGTTTGAAAGTGCTAATCACAGGAACTACTGTTCCGAATTGAAAAATTATTCCTGTGTTATATAGCCCGTTTATGGAGGTAGGCTATATATCATCCCGCTAAAATAAAACTGAAGGGTCTGTTTGTAACGACGAAATATTTTTTTTGACGAATTGCATTTAATGTTATCAGAACACTATAGATATTAAAGTAATTCTGTGCGTATTAAATAAATAAATACATATAGGACTATATATACACACACGGACGTATGTTCCTAAGGTACACAACTTAATGCTTGTATTACAGGTAACAGACGCCTGTTATACACATTTTTTTTAGAAATATATACATATAGATAATACGCGTAGACTCCAGACGGGTATCGAACCAACGAACCCGTAACGGGAGGCAGGGTCCCTGCCCACTGAGCCAACGGGCCAGTCAAATTGTATATAGAATACCTACAGCAAAATCGCAAGAAACATTTTTTCTGTCTATTTGTTCCGGGTAATCTCTTAAACAGCTCTTACCGATTTGAAAGAGACTTCATGGGTAAAATTTATCAAAATCACTGAATTCACGCGGGTGAGGTCGCGGGCTACAACTAGTCAAAAATAAATGAGGTTTCTCAGAACGAGATTCGTGAGACTTATCGTAGAGGAGAATGCAATCTGTTCACTTCCTGAAAATTTGGGTTAATAGTTATTATGATAACATGGGAGGTCGTAGTCTAATTAGTTGCCGGCATTTGAGTCGATCGCTAGGTTAAGTAGCTCTGCCTTCCTACTAAGTTTAAATTATAAGCTTATATTAGGAATGGATGCGACAATACCACGATGGCGGTGGGTTTGAACCGGGTACCTTGCGGATTTCAGTCCATACATTATACCTTTGAGCTCTTGAGGCTCTTTTGATAGAGTGGATCGATTTTGTGGTCAATTGAAAACGTAATGAAACTCGGAATCTTCTTCTTAAAGTGCCATCTTCTCACGAAGTTCGGCTATCATTCTGGCAACTTGTACTTTTGACACCGCGGCTCTAAATAATGAACGGGTGCTTTTCCCAAACCATTGGCGTAGACATTAAGGGCCGGCAAGGCATCTGCTAGCCTCTTTGTGGTGCAGATGTCCATGGGCATCGACGTGACTATCACTTATGTGAACCGCTCGCTCGTTTGTCCATTGAAACATTTATAAAATATATATTAATAATTACTCATATCTTTAATAAGAGTCTATTTTTCTCAATTCACGATTATTTTAATATTTGTCAAAATAACAAAACTTTTATTTTGAAATTTGACTTGTGAAATAATTTCTTATTGAAAAGATTAGTACCGAAAACATACAAGATTTATTATTATTGTATGGTTTAGATGTAAATCGTCTGCGAAAATTTTTAAAACCTATTTTTTGTCATCGTACCAAAATAAGTATATCCACAAAACTAATTTATAGACTACAAACAACTGCAGCCCCGTACATTTTGTTTTATCTTCACCAAACAATTGATTCTTTGTATACTAATGAGACAAAAAGCAAAATAAATAAAAACAAATAAAAGGTAGAATATGATATAAGAAAATCAATTTACACTTTAAACAATATAGACTGGGCTTCGTGCATCGCTTGGTGGAGTTAAACGAAACTTTGGTGTCCGTGGTGAAGTTGGAGTTTAAACAAAAGTGGGGGATGTTTAAGCAAGAGGAGCGTGCGCTAACAATCATCAAACAGTAACCAAACAAATCTATTGAAATATATAAAATGCACAGACAACAAAAAAGTGATATCCGTTTTGAACGTTCTTAATTGCTACCCGCTGTCCTTTAGAAGAATTATAACAATATGTACACATTAAACATTCATATTTCCTTTGCATAATTCTTACGAATATAAATATTTTGTCGAAAATGTAATAATAATGGCTGTAGCATTACCATTAACTCCAGTAGTATAAGATTTCCAGTTTTTTCCTACGGATACAACATGAACTGCACTGGTAATCAGTGGTGATAGGGCACTTGGATTTGAATTCTTAATATGACAAGGGTCATCTAATTATTAGTGGCTTGTGACTTCTACTGCCAATTACGTTACCTTACTAGTACACTCTTTTCTGACGAAATCTGTTTATAAATGTAAAATTGGTTGTAAATAATTAACTTGTCATAATAATACTCGTATCAAGATAAAGCTTTATTATATCAAATACTTTACCTCTTATGAAGACCTTATCTTAGGAACATAATTTAAGACTGTAATAACAGTCAATTTTCTCCATCAGTCTACATATATTTCTAAAGTATAAATTACTCGATTCTTGGTAAAAGAACGTTATTGTTCGTAGCAAGAGAACGCGCGATGAGAGTCTCAAATATAACATCATATTTTAATTAAATCTCTCGTCTGCAAAGTTTATTTTCTTAAAGAATTCAGAGCAAAGAAAAGAAAACATTCAGGCAGCCTTACACGAGTATTGTTCAGTTCTGTGAGCACGCATAATGGAGCAAACCCAGCAATATGAATTTATGAAATTTTTCGCATAAAATATTGCTGCAATATGGTCGTGAGGTGTATATTTGTCAGAATTCTAAATGTTTAAAAAAGTCATATGTAGTACTATAGATTTTCGTCATGTTTTTCAAATTTATAGGGGATCATGTGCATTCCATTATAAAGGAATAATCCAAAAAAGTTCTGAAAAAATTAAAATTAAGAACTTCCATCCATAGAAAGAAATTCTATTCATGCATTAATTTTCTTCTTTAAAACTAGTGCATGAATAGATTAATAACACCAATAATAATGACATTAAAGAAAGGATCCACTACGAATTATTATTAATCAAAGTATTTGAACTCAAAATATCAAATTTCTTTCTTTGTTTGATCGTATGGGGATCTTTAGAAACCCAATAAGAACCTAAATCAGGTTTTTTTTCCAAAATAAACTCAATATAAACCATGGCAAACATCTAATGGGTCCATAAAAATATACCGTAACCGATAAAACTTTAGCAATTCAATATCAAAGTTGTAATTTGGTAACGGCAAAAATCTAGGCAGTTACAAATTCTTGCGAGCAATTTCACTTTATTTATGAGGCAATATAACATAGCGCCTTCCGCTCGGCGGCGAAATTACCAAAAGGCTGAGATTTGATCGCAAATTAATAATTCTGCGAGCTTAACTTGAATCTACGCGCAGCGCTATCGACTACGCGAGTTACACCCCACGCGTGATAATATTTTTCTTACTTGATTCGTCATTGATCAGAACTAAAACGTTCCAATAAGAGATAAATAAAATCTGTTCTTATCTAAAGCACAGACGCTTTAATTGCGACATCCTTTTCTTTCTTCATAGGCTCTTTAAATAAGGTGATGTTTTCACTGAAGAAAAAACCGCTAGGTCCCATCCTTCTGCTATTACTAGTGGCGCTTTATCTTTGACCCTCGTGCATCGTTAGATTTAAGTGTGACAAAATTGAAGTTTCTTCTAACTTCGTTAATCCAGTTACTTTAATTGTTATATTAAAATTTGAAACTCTTGTAAAATCTACTTTAAAACCGGGTAGTGAAATTATAAATTATACTTACTTGCTTTAGCAGCAGATCTGAATTGGGGGAGCAGCAGGTAACAAGATGTTTGGTCAAATGCAAAAAGGAAGCCAGAGTGTCTGGCGTGAGGTGTTCCCTGCCGCATCGCTGCAGCATATGCGATATGACGAGAAAGCCGCGACATTGCAGCATGTGCTGTTGGACCGTGCTGCACGATTCTACCAGGGAGCACACGAAACCGAGGAGTTTTGAACTGTGAATACAAAATAGGAAACTTAAAAGGTTTTTCTTATTAACTTATACTTCATAATCCTTACATTAATTAAAGTAAGATCAAAACGTGCTATTTAAAACTTTGAATGATCTATAACGCATATTTAAACATAGCAAGAATTTTATTGCAACCAAAACTTTGCTTTTTCTAATATTTAACATCTGAAACTATATCTAGTTTACATCGCTATAAGGTTTCGTATCGATTACGCTACTCTTACTGTGTTAAATCATTTTATATTTGGTCAATGGTATTAAGAAATCCATTAGGATTTATAAACGACTATACCTCTGTATACACGTCTGGACTGCGATCGACAAAGAACTCGGACTTTGCCTTATAACATGATAATATAGTAATACTAGCTGATGCCTCCGACTTTGACCGCATGGTGAAAATATACTAACTTTTGTGGATAAGCGTGAGCTTTACAATATTTTATTTCTTTTTTTTAATTATCTACCAAGCACCACCCAGATTTTAAGCATCATTTTTAAAGATTGCATTCAGTTGTCAAGGTTCTAAAAGTCGAACTACCAAACAAAATATTATGTTACTTAAGACGGTGCGACGTCATAACCCAACAACATCATTTAGTAAATGTACGTAAATTTGTCGAAAATTAGTCAGTAATTTCCCCGCAGTGTATTCACAGCTTGTCAAGTCTCAGTAATTCGCACCAGGACCGCATAAGACATCAGCGTCCATAAATCTAATCCGGAGCAAACCTGTGACGCGAACTAAACACGCATTTATTATGCGGGTTAATTTAAGTGCTCGACTGCTCGGTTTAACACACACCAGTCTATATCCGTGTTGAGTTTTAATTTAACACAACACTTATATGTTTAGAGCAATAACAAATACAACTGATATTACGGATACTGAAACATTTTAAATTCATGTTTTATCTTTGTAGGCTACAAAGACTTTGCCTCTAACTTTTTACAAACTGTTTCTCTGACCAAATGATTTCTAGCAAGTTGTGGAAACGTATAAGTGCGTTTATATGATTATCGATACCTTAGTTTAACTCCATATTGTATTACTGCCTGTTGGTACCCTAAATAAATAAAGCTAAATACTTCTTATTTCGTCAAAATCATTCGAAAGTAACATTTTATGGCATAAATAATAATTTCCTATTTTTAGACTAAGAAATAAAAAAAATACAAGCTTTTATTACTTGTTACTAAAATGAACTAAAAAGTAAAAAAAAAAAAAATCTGCTAAGAACTATACATCATTTCAAAGGAACATAATTTCTTAACCCAATCATTTTCAATAAAAGCGTGTTATACATTTGACAGAGAAATAAAGATGTAACGCGCTTTTATTATTAAAAATTGGGTCAAAAATGATGTGCCTATGAAATGGTATATACTTTTTTATCAGAATTAAATTATTTTCAACCTTTTAGTTTATTTTAGTAGTAAGCAAAAAAGCTTGTTTAAAAAAAAATCTTTTTTCTTTAATTTTATTTTTAACTTTTTAGTATTTATGATTTTTCTTCTGCCTTGTGTATGAATTCTATAGATATCTTGCCTAATAGAAGGGTTGTTCTAACATTTTGTTTAACACTATATTTGCTGAACATGTTTCTTCCAAACGTTAGCAATGTTCTGTGTCGCTTCTATTTCGCTTTATCGAAATGTCTTTTTCTTTGTACAGTAAGGTTATTTTCATTAATTATTTTATTCCTTCGAGTATAGTACTAAAAACGGTCCAACAAGCCAGAGGTCTGGTGTAGTTTCAGGTTTCGCCACGATGCCCTGAGGCGCAACGCTAGCGATATGACATACTCTATAAACATAACCCTCATACAGTTGAGCCACGGTACGTGTTCAGCTTAGCGATAAATCATGCATCTAAACATTAAATGCATATTCGTTACAAATTGAACGAAGTTACTCACATATCTGATGGGGTTGCATACGTATATTATCTTAGACTAAAGTTCTCCTCAAGACGAATCAAATGATCCCAAACCTAATGCGGTGACGTCGTTTTATTACGGAGATCCTATCGTTACCTTCCTGCCCCATCATCAAATCTGGATATCATTTAAAGACGAAGTACTCGTGATGAGTACTCATACGCCATAGCCCACACTTAATGCGATTATATCGTTTTTTAATTAAGTCCCTATGCCCATCTTCCAGCTCCATCATCAGACCTAGAATTCCATCTAAGTACAAAGTACTCGTCAAGACGAATCAAACTCAATGCGGTTATGTCGTTTTATACCAGACTTTCGAGGGTCAGCTTCTAGCTGGTCCATCATTAGATCAACTCCATGTCATTATTATATTGCATTATCGCGGGATATACATACATATGTAAAATTTCAGTTCAATAGCATATCGGGAAGTGGGTCTAATTTAGCTTGCCAGTTTTGATTACCAACATCGGTAAAACTAAATAAAATCTTGTAAAAAATCGATATTGATTGCGTAATGATAAACTAACAGGACTACAGAATTATTTTAATGGCAGCTGACAAGTTCGTGGTAGTGATTTTAATAATCTCCCCTTCTGTCATCGAAGGGGGTGTGTGCCTGACCTCACAATAATCACGCCGACACCGTCGTCTCTATTATAACACGTACTGGGGGAATATATTGGTGTGCATAAATTTAATCTTGACGAACCTTTGATGTTTGTTATACTTGATTTAATGAAGCAATAGTTTACTCCATCACTTGAACTGTGGAGAATTTGAGGCATGTGATTTAATTTTATTATTTTTTAAAATCACAAGGTCATCAAATTACAAAACAACTCTTGACCGAGAACTACTAGTCCAATATATCCGCTAATAAAAGTATATTTCAGAAAAGTACCTTTTTGTCTAATTATAGATGTGAGTTTAGAATGGATTCAAGGAAACATTTGAATTTTATTTAATCTTACACTCAAAACACGTATCATTCAAAATTCGTAATCGAGATATTTTTTTGAAGCAGCCTCAATTTGACACTCATGAGCAAAAAGAAGTTTATCCAAAGGACACGTTAGGCAACAAAAGCACTTTTAATGCTACTAAATAAATAAGCTTTTATTATATGATAGAAATTAGACAAATCCTCTTAATAAAGCTCCCTCATAGATCCGGCTGGCTAACCGAGGTCGGCACTAGGCAATTAGGAGTTGTGAGAAGTTAGTTATAACCCGGCCGGCTCTAAACGTGCACTGAGTTGGACGGCGATTAGCCAAGAACATAGAAAACGTATTTAGCCGAGTAAGCGTCGCATTTGCATAAAGGTTGCCTCTTCAAATTTTCCCCTTGAATTATTAAGACCAACTTTAAGTTGGTAAAATCGGTTATCGGACATACCTTTAGGGAAGTTTGTAGTATTATAAAAACTGTTAGACATCACCACCAGATGCTACAATAATAAAAATACATGAAAATTTTCATCTCAAAAAAATTAATGAATGAAAATGACGACGAACTACCATAACGAAATTAGAAACGATTGATAGAATCAAGCATGCATGAAATACTGAACTACTTTGCTTAAATCTGCGAATGAATCATTCGCAGATTTAATCAAAGTAGTTTAGTATTTCATGCATGTCATGGATTTCCGCAAAGTATCGCCTGATTCTATCAGAGTCAAGAATTGTTTTGCAGATTCACACACGCCGAAAAAAATAACATGTTTTGTATATATCCGCGAACAAAACAAAATAATTATGTTAAAAATTAAAACTCCTTATAGACTAGAAATGGATATAGTTGGCGAATGATGTACACAGCGTGCTGCATGAAAAAAGCCTAGTCCAGCAGTAAAACGAAATTGGATGAGAATGATGTTAATGAGACTAGAAAATATTATTAAAAACAAAACAATTAAAATAATATTCAGACCAGTTGATCACCCTGGTGGATATATTAACGAGCAAACCAAACTTGTATGAAAGCAGGGGCGCGGGCGGTATGATCGAGTTTGTAAATTTTAGAGCTAGTTCCGCTAACATAACTAACTGCGGATACAGCTGTGGGTGATTTTATATCATGTTATACATGTTAAGCTCTCTGCCAATTCCATTTTTGTTTCTTATGGTATAGTGCAGAGATGATCAGTTTATACGACTTTAATAAACACTGATGTTTACTGGGAAGTAACACGCGCTATGGGCTCAAATCACTTAAAGTTAGGTCCCGGTGGAGTTGCACCGTTAAGTTGTAATATCATATTTAAGATAAAAGAACTAGTCAGGAGGTCATACCACAGCATGGGGTCTCGTTTGGGGACGGAGGCGGGCGCTGCGTTATTTATTGCTATTAAAACATCTTGCTAACTATTATATGAACCAGTAAAGTCTCTACTAACTAAGTACATCTTAACGAGGAGAAGTGTTTTAATAAGATACTATTGACATCTAGTGTTATTTTGGTCGCAAAAAATTATCAATAAAAGACAATAAAAACTAATTTTGATAGTAAATCTAATATATAAAATTCTCGTGTCACGGTGTTTTATTGCCTAACTCCTACAAAACGACTTGACCGATTCTTATGAGAACTTTTGTGTATATTTGAAAGGTCTGAGAATCGTCGTAAACTATTTTTTAAACCCCTAAGTGGTAAGAGTGGCCTATGCGGACGAAGTCACAGGGTACAACTAGTGATAATATAAAATCTATTGAAATAATAACCAAAGTTGTGTATAGCATAGTGATATATTATGCACGCCGTGTCATTAAAAATAACTCAAAGGCAAACACGCGAGAGACTTGGTGGGAAAACGTAAAATTTCAAGACAATGGCTTGTATGTTAAATTACACGTAAATTTAAACTCGCGTTAATTTCTTACCATCATTGTAAAACTAATTAAAAACTTGGTGTCTACCTTATTAGTGATTTTAATCAGGTTTTTGAATCGCCTCTCATTACTGAAGCATATTTAGAGACGTATACAGGTAAAAACGTAGCAAATAGAAGTGTCCCTAAAATTCGACACGACTTTTGGCAACCCCAAGGTCGTCAGTACGAGGACGCACCCAGACGGAGCTGAGGCGCGGCCAGAGGACATATTACTCCTTGCCCGCAATGCGACGTTGAAAGCTACGACTGTATAGTTACCAGAAAGTTATCGGGAGTCTTTTCTAAAAGTATTGCTATATTCCTTGATAAGTGATAACTTTGTCAATATATCGATAGTTTTTCTTTAAATTACACTGATGTGTCCCAATGCTGGGCACAATCCTCTCTTTTTTGGTCCCTTCTCTTCTTGCCTGGGCTAATTACATACCAAAACATCTCCGCAAAAATTGCCACGCTATGGCTATAGTTAGTTTAGTGATGTTATTAAAAAATGTACCCTACATATTGTAGTGTTTACTTTTCGGTTAATATCCTTATGTAATGAGTTCAGACCTCTCGAAAATAAACGTCCACAGAGTGAGGAATAAGATAATATTTTGATAAGACAAAATGTCTACCGGGAGTACTAAGTATTTATATTTTACGTGAAGAAGATTATAGACTTGCAGAATATAGAAAAAATTCTTGCAAATATTTTAAAAGATAAAAATACTTGATGTTACCTAAATGCTGATAGATAGTCAAAGTGTCGGATGGAATCTAGTTCTACTGTCGCACTTCTTCTTCTTAATGTTTCGTTGGCAAACGCTATATTCTCACGACCCAGAAGGTAGCTACATTAACGCCCCTATTGAAGACAGACATTAAGCCCTGCTGCGTGAAGGTGTTAGGGCATGCAGGGCACGTCAAAAGATAAGACATCATTTGTTTTGCATCGCAAATTGCTCAGGGTAATGCCATCTGTGAATCTCGACCAGGACATATTTTCCTCACTCCTGCAAACTGTGTTCGAAGTCTATTAAGTGACTTCCAGGGTAGCTAACGCAAAGTTAGCCTGGGTAGAAGGTTCTCAGTGGGTGACAGCAGTGACGGCCTGAGCTTAATTTTCAGATGGAGCGAGATCCAATTATGTCCCCCCCCCCACTTGGCATGTCTATATCTTTTAAAATAAAATATAATCGAAGTAGTCGCATATTAACAGTCGCTCGCTCCATTCGTCCTATGGTAGGGCCAGCCTTAGGTGGCACAAATAAGTTTCGCAAAGGTACTCTTTCCGTCCATCTCGCTTCCGAAGCCTCCAAAGTCAGAGGATCCACGCACTTTACAGAACTCTTATGGCTTTTCCACCGTCGCACTTAAGGAGCCATTTGTTGTTCGTGAACTAAGACTTATAATAGACTAATAATTTAAAAATAGAATCATGAATATTCTTTCAGGGATCTTTGGATGTTCGTGATTAAAAACAATCGAATTAACAATCGAAAGTTCGGCATTCGTTTTTAACAGTAGAGGCTGTAGATGAAGTTTTTTCGTATAATTAATAGCAGTAACGACTATAATGTACGATTTCAATGACTTTCGAGCCGGCGACCGGCCGGTTTTGGTGGATTACGTCACATTGAGCGCCTTGAGAGCGTTACAACATCTATACTTTAAATTTTAACTACTATAATGCTATTTTAATGTTTATGTTCAAGTCATCGATAAAAAAAAACGTTTGGCATAGAATAAGGAAGACGCTTGTGTGAACATAAAAAAAAGTTGTCTATGGTAAAACTGATATGTTTATTTTTTTGGATAGTTCAATTATTGGGAGCCACAGGGCAAAAAGAGTTCTATTGTTTTAAATCGAGTTTTGTATGCTACTGATATTTTTCTATAGCTCTAATGGTTGTGCAGATATTTGTCACCATGTTGAGGGCAACAGACACATGTAATATAAAATTGACAATGTTCTATTAAAATTGCCTTCAATTTTAGGAAAGAATGTGTGTCCTTGAATGAGCTTTTCTTGGGGATTAAATGTAATGTTAAAAATATTGATACTGATACATTTTCATTATTTTTACTTCATACACAAAAAGGAACTTTTTTTTGGACATCTTTGAAACTTTCGTTTAAGTAAAGAAAACATTTTCTATTGTGCGATTCTTTTGATATACCTTAGAAGAAATAATTCTACCTAAGATGACGTTATATGTTTATATGAATGAAAATGAAGTCGTAAGGTAAAGAAATATTTGTTAAGTATGAAAAAATTGTATGTGTCAGCTTCGACGCACGACTTACTTTAGCCCACTTTCGCCCACCTTAGCCCACCCTCGCCCGCTTTCGCCCACCTTCCCCCTCCTTTCCCTTTCGTCCATGCATTCGGTATAAGAGAAGTGGGGAGAGTAACACTGAAATGCGTAACATCTGACTCATTCTATTTCACTATCCATATTTTTTCATACCTTATATCGTTTCTTAAGGAGTAAACTCCAATAATATTCCAGTTACCCTTTTTTATATTACAAGGGACAAACGTACAGTCAGTTCACCTAAGGGACTTCCGACGACTCATGGGCATCTGCACCACTAGGAGGCTCGCATACACGTTGCCGGCTTTTAAAGAGGGATTTAGACTACCGGGGACTTTCACAAGCTGAACGAAATGCGACAATAATACCATTACTTAACGTGACAGCATTGCCGCCACTTATGGGAGAAAGAGGTACCGGTACCCGAACGCGTCGGCCTTATTCGGCTGCCGACCAAAAGGAATGCAAGCGTGGCGTTATCTCTAATTAACCTTTACTTAATACTCCGCTATTAAAGGTAAAGCTCGTATTAGGAGCGGCTTTGACAAAAGCTCAGCAGAGTACGAACCAAGTCTTTATGGACTCCATTCCACTTTCCATCCTTGATTATGTACATTTGAGATAACAGGGGAAAAAAGATTTTTACACTTTTTCATCAATGTTTATTTAGAGGATTTTGTCATAAATTGTCCCTTCGCATCGGGATTTTCATATTTAAGATGTTAAGTCTACACTGCACTTTATAAAATGTACCGCCATCGATAGGGGTAACCTAAGTGAAAAGTTTGTTGTTTCGTAAAAAAGGTGCTAATTTCAATACGACAAAGTTAAAAACACTTTATTGTGAATAAGATTACATATAATAAATATTCAAATTACGTTAGGTATTTATTTAATTAATTATTTATTATGACCTATAAACGATAACCAGCGACTTCGTAAGCGTAAATTCAGTGATTTTGTTAAAATTTGAGGGTTTAATTTTGTTATGCGGACATTCATTTTCGCATCAGAAAGTAGCCTATGTCCTGGATGGTCTAATCCAGGGTTCGGCAACCTTTTGAGACAGAAGCGCCAAAACCACCAATTTATAAAGTTTCTATCTTTTTAAAGATCCGATTTATACCAGAATTCATCAAAATTGCTTCAGCGGTTTAGGCGTGAAAACATAACGTACCGAGTTACTCTCAGATTTATAATATTAATATGGATGGTATTTACTCAGCTTTCAGGGTAGGCTTACAAAAATCGATCCCAAGTTTAGAATTTAGCCCATACTCTTTAGTTTAGAATTTATCCTATTTGATTTATACCGAATAGAACGTTATTCTTTCGAGCGTATTAATTCGGTAGATGTAACTTGACGTTCTATATTCCTACTAAGCTTCCAGAATTTATTACGAATAGTCGAGTGTGCATAAAACATTTTTCAAAACAACTGTACGTTTACTACGCACTGTGTGTGCATGACATCACTTTGCACAATATTTTACTTGCGTTTTTATGTTAGAAAATAGACAGCCACTTTGAAAGGCTTCGCGTGAAACTAGGGAAGCGTCTTCAAAGTCAAAAGAATATCTTGAAAACGGAGCAAGATTGAAGTTAATGGCCCGTACAGTCACGCGAAAAACTGGAGTAACGATGAAAATAGGCATCTGACAGACGCTGGCAGAAATTCTTGTATAACAGGCGTGCCTTTTAGGATTTACTAGGAGTTTTACGACACAAAAATTCAGTTCAAAATGATAGCATTATGAAACTTTTTAACTATCAATTTATCAGGAAATTTGTAGTATGTTTTTTATTATTAAAACAAAACTTTTCATCATATTTTTAAACAAAATATTCTTTGTCGCATAAAATAAGCTATTTTACGCAATTTCACAAATTGAATTCAAAAAAGACATCGATTTAATCTAACTTAATAATCGCTAATAACTGAACAATTGAGTTTTCTTGTTTTTCAACTAATTCTAAAATTTCGATACCATCAAATTTGTTACGTTTTTTATAAACGTAATTAAATGTGCCGTGGTGCAATGCGGATGCGGGAATATTACAAATCTTTCTACATACTTTTTCTATACAGACTGTAGCCCTGTACAAATGTAAACCCTGTAACTTAGACTAAAAAGAAACCTCTATTTATCGTTATATTTATATAATCTTTGCTTTCGTTTTTATGACAACAGCTAAGTTATTCCGATATATCTAAACGTGAGTCTAAACTCTAAGCCCTCATTTGTACGAGAGTTAAAAAAAAGCGTTGCGTTACATCTCGAATTAGCAGTAATCCTTATTACCCTTTTTCACGGCATCACGCGTGACCGGCTGGACCGATTTCGCTAATTCTTTTTCGTGTTATTATAAGGCGAAGATAACTTCATTTAATTTAAATTTGATTTCCATTCTATATATATATATATATGCTACCTCACTATATTCTTGTATTCAATTTAATATTTCTGTTTCACAGCAATCTTCTTTGCATAGGAACTCCATCGGTACATGAAGCTGCCCTAGAGCAGCCAGATTTTAATTCTTTGCTTTTGGACTATGATACTCGTCATCATTCATTTTATCCCCCTAATAAATTTCTGTGGTATAACATGTTTAACAACTACCTGTTCAACAGCAATGAGGATGAGAAAATTCTTAAGAAATTTCTAAAAAGTTCAAGGTATTGTTTTTTTATATTATACTAGCATTGTACGTGGCGCCAGGTCTAATACGAACATCATTTATTTGAATTATTCTGAGGTAGCAACCTAATCTGCATTTTTTTTTAATAATTCTTGCAGATTTTGCTTACTTTCTTTTCTTTTAAACCTTCTTTGAAATAAAGGAAAGGAAACAAAACAGTAAAAATTTGTCCAGCCATTCTAGAGTTTTAGTGGGACTAACAAACAATAATTGATTTTATTTATATATATTTTTGAAAAGAAAATCAAAGTTTGATAATCAACATTCTCAATTGCAAATCTTTTAAGAAATACTCATCTCAATATTTGGGTAATTAAAATTTGATGAATTCTCTCTTTACAAGGTTTACCTGCTGCTGCTAAGTCTTTGTGGTTTAATATCATTATGATCTATTTATGACGAGTACGTATGTACGTACAAACATATTCATAATAAATAGATTATAAAAATTGTTTACTATTTACTTCATATAAGAATCAAGTTGCATTGTTTTTGTTACTTGAACTAAATGAAGCAAAAGTGTACAGGCAACAGGATTGTGTAGTACTCTTATATTTTGCATTAATGTTATATGAATATGTTAATATATATTATAAAATAATGTGAACTTAAAATATAATTGATTTCAGGGACAAAGGTTTGTGCATAATAATGGATCCCCCTTTTGGTGGTCGTGTTGAACCTTTAATTCAGACTATAAGAGAACTATCTAATACATATAACCAATTATGTGAAAGCGGGGACAAAACTTTACCTGTCATTTGGGCTTTTCCATATTTTGCTGAGCCCTATATAACAAATATGTTGCCAGAGGTGAAAATGCATGATTATCATGTAAGTATTATTCTGGCAAACACAACATACTAATGTGGTATTTTGGCTATTAAGATTTTGCCGAATATACGGTTATCGGCAGAATATTAAGAACTATATGCATTAATCATGATTGAGTAAAAATAATGAACATGCAAAACAGTAATAAAGTAGAAGACTGAATGTAGAATCAACATATTCATTAAAAATTAAACAATGTCTTTTTTCCTTTCTTACTTATTGATAAAATGAACGACATGCACATGTGTTGCTCACATTTGATTAATAAGATTGCTCGTCTTCTGAACAGTAACTAATAGACATTATATCTACAAAATTAAGAAATACTCAAAAGATAATACATTATGTAATGACAAATTATCTGAAAATTATACATTCCAGATTGAATACCAGAATCACAAAAAGTTTAAAACAGGAGGTCGTAAATATGGGTCACCAGTGCGTTTTTTTACAAATCTACCATTTTCAACAATTAACCTTTCAAATGATAGTAGTTATAAATATTGTGATAAATGTAAGTACTGGGTGTCCATATCTAATAGGCACTGTACCAAATGCAAGGAGTGCACTAGTAAAAGCGGAATGACATATAAACATTGCAATATATGTAAAAAGTGTGTTAAGCAAACTTTTACACATTGCGAAAAGTGCGCCAGATGCTGTTTAGAGAAAGGCCATGTGTGCGGCACTGTTGTTGTGTCACAGGTAAATCAAGTTTTTATCTATAACAATATACAACTAAATAAAATTGATCCATCTGTTCATAAAACCAAAACATATGTTTTTTACTACAGTGCATCTGCTTTTATATACTATTGTTTTATATATACTTTTAACAATAGCAACTAATTTAAAACATTTTTGCCTGTCTGTTTTCTATGGGTAATCTCCGAAATGCCTAATCGATTTTAACGGGACATTCACGTGTAGATAGCCGATTTTTTAAGGAATGACAAATAAAGCATATATAATTTAGTAATGCTTACTATAAAATAATAATGGTCAAGAGTTAAGACATGCTTTTATAGAAGGGTTCTGTATCTAATATGCGATAAAGGTATTTGTTAAATAACTTCAAAAGCCTGATTTTATTTAAAACAATTTTCCTAGTGAGTTTTAAACATGCTCTATCAACATGGAAAATCTTGAGTCTCTATGTCTAATAGTTTGAACATGCTAGGGGGAGACCATCTTGCGGGTGAACAGACGGATAGACGAACATAGCAAAGCTATAAAGGTTCCTCATATTTCTACAGAACCCTAAACATGCGCTTGAACCGTGTAATGTGAATATCCCAGTTTTATAATATAGATTACAAAGACATAGGTTTATTGTATATACAAAGTGAAATATAGTATGATAAAAATGTTTTATGGGGTACTACATAAGTTTAAAAGACATGAATAACAGCAGTTTAAAGAATATTATCCTGTTTGGGAACAGATTTACATTTTGCCTCAATTTACTAATTCATGTGATGATATATGGCATATATATCTAAATACCTTATTTGAAATTTTGAGATGGGAGCACGTCTTTATATATTGCCAACTAGAAAAGAAAAATAATCCAAATTAACTTCTTGACAATACTTTAATATGCGGGAGTTACTAATTAGAATTTACTTTTAATATTAATTATTATGTATAGTCGACCAAGAAAGTGCTTTACCATTTTAGATGACAGCTACTAATTTTAAAAATTTTGCTAAGGGTTATTTTTAGAAATTAACGATGCATAACAAGGAAAATAAACCTTCTAAATAATTGACGTGCTAACCACATTCTACTTTAGCGTGGCATACTTTATCACAGTCGGAATCAAATTGAAAGATTTAAATTGAGGAATCACAAAATAGCAATTTTTATCACTCACACGCGGATCAAAGAGATTATTTTTTTGCAACAGTAAATGATTAAATTTAACATTTAATATGAGCAAAGTTTTAGTGAAATGGTAGTAACAAATTGACAACTAAAATATGTAAAAAAAAAAGATTGGTCAATTGACTAATAGCAGACGAGCCAAATCGGATAGGACAACGTCTGCCGGGTCCGCTAGTACTTAATAAATCTGAATGAACATGCATAATATTATTATAGGTACAATAAATAACTAACATTCACAATACTGCTCATTGTGTTGGTAGCGGATGAGGTTTACAAAAATTGGCAACAAAAGAGCGAGTGCTTTTGAAGGTCAGTGCTACCCGAATAATATAGCTTCCGTGAACTGCATTGTACCGTTATAAAAGCGACCTTATACAATAGAAAACAAATTAATAAAAAGCTTTACTATCAATTTTCAGGAATCCTATATGAATATTAATAAGGCATTGCCTTACATCAACTTTTTGTAGCATTAACTGTGTTAAAAGTGTAGTTGCTACTAAAATAAATCTTAACAAATTTTTGTTCTGGATAGTTGATAGAAGCTTAAATATTATACAAATCAAGTAGAATTATTAAAATATGTCTGATCATTTAATATTTTGCAAAATATAAATCAATTAAATTAAACACAAATCACATGTAATCGAACAGCAATCTAAGCGCATGACGTCACATCTTGTCAAACAAATTGTCGTTGCCAACGTACACTCTAATTACGCTCGAGTACAGTTGTTTGTTTGGCAAGACGTTACGTCAAAAACACGCCATGATAGTTCTGAGCGTTTTGGAGTTAAAATTTATACAGATTTACGGAAACGTAAAATTAACGAGATAACAGTGTGTTTTTGTGTGAACTATTCATTGTTTAGGCTTAGTTCACTGTGAGGCATAATATTAACTAGTTTCTTAAAAATAGTCTACTAGCCTATTACATCACTGATTTTCTTTTGTGGTTCAACGCACGTTTCACATCAAAACCGAGTCATCATCAGAAAATGTTTAGTCGCCCAAGTAATTGTTTTGCAACGCTAAGGTTGAATGTTCTTTACACGTTAATTAGTTAAAAGGCCCATTTTTGCTTGTAATGCATTACGTTAATTTCTTACAATAATAATCCTTAGCAAAATTTTCTTTAAGTAAGAGCTGTCATCCAATATGGTAAAGCTCTTTCTTGTTCGACTGTACTCTACAAAGTTTATTCGTAACATGTTTTATAAAATCAAATCAAAGCAAAGCAAGCATCATCGTAATTTTTTTAACGATTATTCGACTTTCAATATTGCAATGATTTTCTGAAGAAATATTTAAGCAAAAACTATTTTATTCTATTGACGATATTCACAGGTGAGATAATAGAGGTGTTTGGCGAAAGAATTAATCCAGGAATGAGGGAATTGTCTCTCACTATTATTATTCTATGGTCTAAAGTGATTGACCTAAATATCCTGCACTTGAGCTATATTATGGTCTATAAATGGCCACTTCAGTTTACAAGATTGAATGCGATGTGTTGTGTTCTTAGGCCTATGTTGCAGATATTCTGATATGATCATTTATAGTGTTCATAGTGTCTGTCGTTATGTGGAACGTAACTTCTTTATTTTATGCACTTGTGTATAAACAGGGAGGCTGGTGAGACACTTAGAATACTTAAGGAGGGTCCTCGGTACTCGATTCTCGTCGTAATTATGTAATACAAACAGGTACTTCATTTTTAAAGAAATCTCCTTAAAATTAGTTAGTGTGGCCTTACGTTGCGTGGATAATTTGCTGTTCGAAAAAGTTAGTTTGTAAATGCATTTCCCAGCGTAAAAAAAACTGGTCAGTTATAAAAAAAGATTTAATGACGGCTGTCAGTCGGAATTAAACGCGACAACAGTAATAAATAAAATTATTCAGTTAAGTTTTTGGCTATACATAATTATTAAACAAATTAGTGAATAAGTGATGAGAGAAATACGTATTTTTGCCTGTCCTAAGCCAGGACTAAAATGTGAAGCGGAAAAGGACCATTATCGTGCGTCCAAGCTAGTATATATTGTAATAGTAAACTTTCTATTAATCTCACTTAGTATTTAATTGACAAGGCGCTGAATTTTCAAATACGCCACTGGATATATCGTGTCGTGCGTAGTGCGTTAGGTTTAAAAATTAAAGTGTTTTTTTTATTATTTTCTTTAAGGCTTACCAACTAGAGTACATATTTTTATAAGTATACATACTAAGAAAAATGAAAGTTTTGAATCATGTCATTATATGACCCTAACTTACTGGCTTGCACAACTTTTTTCTAAAAATATAATGTTAAACATTTAGCTGATTAAAAATTAAAAAGAAAACGAAAACATAAAATATTAAAGATTATAGATAAATTAGTATTATATTACACAGAGGAATTGCAAGATATTATATTAAAGCGGAATATATTTATTTTGTTCGAAAATATATCTATATTAGTGCTTACGTAAAACATTTCATTGTAGTTACGTAGCATAGTAGATAAAGTAGCGTATTTTTTTTTTTTTTAATACGTTAAATGGACGGTAATTGTGAAGACGTGCTGAGGTACGAGGGACTGTGATGTTAATTTGAGATAAAAGTTGAGGACAATCGACAGGATTATTGACTAATTTATAGAGAAATATCAAACCTAGGTATTGGTGGCGACTACACAAACAGCTCATCTGAAATTGGTTCAATCTCGCCTCATAATTGTTATGTTGGTTTTTTGTATTTGTAATAAATACTAGTCTTTTCAAAAATTTTCTCTGTATCTTTTCAATCCTTTTTTTGAGATAATAAATATTTTTTGCGACTATCATTTCTAGAAAGACTAGCGTTACGTCTCTTACTATGCATGTATCTTTACTAATATGTGTAAATAATAATTTCAAAAATCGTCTCTTATCTGTACACTAATATATATAGCTAAAGAGCTTTGTTCGTTTGTTTGCTTGAACGCGCTACTCTCAGGAACTACTGGCCCGATTTGAAAAATTCTTTCAGTGCTACTAAATAGTCCATTTATCGAAGAAGGCTATAAAATTGAATCTGTTTTTTTTACCTAATTTTATGTGGACAAAGTCGCGGGCATAACTAGTTCGATAATATTCTTAATTTTCAAATTATGCAATGATTGAAATTAAATACAGTCATTGTGTATTCTTACGTCAATAGTCCATATTTCCAGTCCGGGTGTCTGACCTGCTTCTGCGAATGCTGGATGTTCCATTTTTGATGCGAATTCAACACATAAACTAAAGTAAACACTAAACGCATGCGTCCCTCAATACGACAAAGCGGGAAATGGATTTGCCGATTACCGAATACAGATAGCCGCCACTTTTTAATATACATGGTGTTTTTTTAATTATTCTTATTTTACTTTAATTATCTCTCTTACCATATTACATTCGAAGATCATTTTTGTTTCTATATACAGTCTTACTCTACTTTCGATAAAGATTTTCGAGCAATTTTATAGCAAGTTCATTTGTGAGGTCACTAAAAGCATTTTAGTATTATAGCTTGAACAACCAACTGAACGCACGTATAAAGTGCGCAGAAACATGAAATGCCGGCCTCATATAGACGAAAATCCCTAGGCCACCTAACGCTGCGTTCACACGGCGTCATTTCTAGGTCTCTGTCGGATCGGTTTTTGCAGGATCCGATTCACGTGCCTTCGGTATTTGTCGTGTCTTGAAACCGAATGCACTTGTGAACGCGTATATTGAAATACTGGTGCCACTGATTCGGATCCTGTCTAAACCGATCCGATAGCAATATACACACGACGCCGTGTGAACTCAGCGTTAGGCATATCTTACTTCCGAAGAATTTAACATTAGAGTCTCATGTAGGTACTTATTAATATGTGCATACTTTAAAAGTTGTGACTGTGAACCGTGGGCAGGAACCACGTGAGAAAAGTGACTAAAGATATGAGCTGTTTAACTTATTTTGAAATGGCTGATTCTATATATATTTTGTATATGTAAAATTGATATGCGTTACAATTATATGCGCGCACATTGCAAGTCTGTATTGTTTAGATCTCACTCTATTAATCATTTGCAGTTGTATTCTTTAAAAGTTGTTTGTAAAAATCTCAAGTCAACGTCAATTGTACAATAATTAGTCGTAACCCGCGACTTTGTCCGCGTAAAATTAGGTGAAAACCGTTTAGCGTAATAACATATAGCCTATAACCTTCCTCAATAAATGGGCTATCTAACTATGAAAGAATTATTCAAATCGGAGCAGTAGTTCCTGAGATTAGCACGTTTCAAATGAGCAAACAAACAAACTCTTCAGCTTTATATATTAATTAATATAGATTTAATTAAAATATAATTATACTTAAAACATAGTAATTTTATGTAAACTTTTAAATATAATATATAATATAGAATAAGCATTTAAATTTCAAAATCACATAAACCACCCTGTGTATGATAAATCAACATTTTCTCTTATCACCTTATCGTAACAGATATCACTCACGAATCAAATTAATGATATCATGCGATCGATAAAAAAATATCCAAAAATAGTGCACACTTTTGTAAATGTCGTGAATATATCTATGTTTCCTTTTGTGTCCAGGGATGGATCTTCCTTTTTATCTGTCAGACTGATCAGATCCACCTTTTTATGCATTCCTAATATATGTCATAAATTTGTCAGTATTATAAATTATAATAAACTAGCGGACCCGGCAGACGTTGTCCTGCCCGTCTTAAGCTTTGCCGAAAGGTCCAGTGTAAACGCCATCTATTAGAAGAGTTCCAAAGATGCGGCGATAACTAATTTAAAATATTCCTTTGAGTTTTTCATTCTTTCTTTTCTTTAAATCCTTCCCTGAGAAAACCCCGCGTTTTAATGATAAACGTATGAAATTGAGGTACATATTGACAGCGGCGCCACCTACCGGTTCTGATTGTCTTTTCAAACCATTACGACCGCCTTGGATACACACAATTTTTTATCCAAATCGCTCCTGCAATTTAGGCAGAGTAAGTTGACAAAGGCTTGTACAGACAATTTTTATATAAAAAGATAGTGGCAAAAGTTTCTAACTAATTTAATATCAACTAATGAACAATCTGTTAATGACAAAACTTCAGAAATTACGTTCCTCGGCCGTTCAAAGTTCAACCGCGAACTTGGCCCAAATAAATGTAGGCCTAAACAAATGATGTTCAAGAGTTTTGATTTATTTTACTTACTTGAACATTTAAAGCAGTAATTTTTAGATAAACTTTAACATCATTTAAAACATAGCTAAAAGATACTAAGCTTTTTTTCATCTGATTAATATATTAAATAAATATGACCAGTGCCGGCCTGAGGTAAATTGTAGGATGGAACGAGATCCAATTATGGCGCCTCCCTTACTTGCCCTTATTATATTTTTATATAAAATATATTTAAAATAATCGCATATTACATGTCGCTCCTAGCTGAGGCGCCCCCTGGGACTCGGCTCCTGGAGCGGCCGCTCCGTTCGCTCTATAATAGAATAGCATAGTTAAATAAAAAATACAAAATTCGCTTTCTTACTGTACGCACAAGTGGTAACTTAGTGACTTCAATGGACAAGTGTTACCGGCTTTAGAGATGATCTTTTCTTAGTTGTATCGGTTCGAAAACTCTGGAGTGTTTAACTAATTTTACAGGCGAGATAGATAAAAGTCGTTGCTTAATCAGTGGCTGGCATTCGAGTCGATCGCTAGGGTAAGTAGTTCTTACTGTGGCCGGGTGATAGATGGGGCTAACTCTGGTTTTCAAATATCTGATCTCCTTGATGTTTCGGAGGACACGTAACAGTGTGTCCTGATTATTATCACTTAGTGACGTTAATCGTAATATTGCAGAGATAGTGGGGGTTCCGGAGATGACGTCAGATGGCAGTCGGTCATCTTAAGTCGCTCCACAGTCACATGATCTGTAATTTAAGCGGACCCTGGCACCCTGATGACGCTAAGTAGAAGATACAGGAATTTCTAGAGGTATTTTAGACTACTAAATTCATACATGTCACAGCACACGTGATACTGAAAAAATAAAAAATAGACAGAACTAAGCTCTTAATAGTGTACTATAAGGTACAGAACAAATAAACACCCTGCCTAATGACAAAACTTCTTAAATCACATCCCTTGTAACGCACCAACTTTGACCGCAAACTTTGCCAAAATAAATGTGCGCCTAAACAAATAGTGTCGACAAACTACGTGATTTATTTCATTGAAATATATTTATAGGTCATTACACCTTCGTTAAGTACGCTATCCATCACCTGATATCACTGAAAAGAATAACAATTAAATGTTTTTATTATAGACTCGAATTAATAAAAGTTAATTGTTTTGTACTGCTTGCAAATCATCAGTCCTGAGACATTACTTAATAATAAATACCTTACTTATTATTTTAATTGATAGAAAGAAAAATAATAAATCACTTTGCTCTGAAATCCGATTACATCGGGAAGTCAGTGTAGTGCTGTGCTTTCGTAGTGTATCTTTTGGGTTGCAGCATTGCACCGATTTTCCCTCATTCACGGATTTAGTATATATTTAGTAGTTTAGTATTTAACATATATTTGAATGTTATGTAAGCTCGGTTTACTTTTTCTGTGCACTGCAGATTCTTCGACGATAATATCCATATTCAATTTAAACTTATCTCCATCTCTAAACTTCAAATATCAATCGTCATTCCTTACTACGAGTTTAGTACAAGAGAATGTAGGTTAATTTGTCCTGTTGCCAAAATTAATTGAACAAAGGCTGTCAAAATGGGAATTGGTTTTATGCAGGGAAATTGTCTGCGCTCGCAATGTTGGTACACTGGCTGCAAATTGATGTCATTGTGACCGAAATCACTCCATTGTTGCATGACCGAAATCAATTTACGGGTCAAACTCTAAAAATGTTGCTCTAGCAAAGTCATTAATTATTATAAAAAAAACGCTTTATAATGGACTAGTTGAAGTCTGGAACTTCGTCCAGATGTCCAGACACTAATCTTCTTTAATTGGTGTAGCCACCGGTGCATAACGAGATGGCAATGATTTCTAGTGGAAAAGGTTATACCAAAGCAAACTAGATGGCGCTGTACGGATGACGGCATCCGCAGTACAAACACTGAAAATCTCCATACAAACTAACTCACGCTAGCGAAGTTTCTACTTACGGTTACTATATATAACTTACGTGCGATGCGGTTCAACGCACATTTGCCATATTTACTCTTGAGTACAATTCCTATGAACACAATTTCTAAAGAAAAGTTGTGTCTGTTTCATCCCTAGAGTTAATTTAGGTGTTTAGCGCAGTAATGGAGTGCTTTTTATCCTTATAGTTTCGCTCTGTAAGTCCGTCCGTCCGTCCATCCGGCAGTCCGTCCGTCTGTCTGCCCGTGAGGTGGTTTCTACCCTGGTATTTTCAAAGTATTAGTCGGAGGGACTTGAAATGTTCCATGTTGATAGAACATACTAAAAACTAATTAGGAACATTATTTTGAACGAAATCAGACAAGATCTTTTGAAGTTATTTAAGAAATACGTTTATCGCGTATCAGATATGGAACCTTTCTAAATAAACGTGTCTTAGCACGCTTTTGGCCATTTTTATTGGATGTTATTATTTAGTTCTCGTTAACCCAATTTATTGTGTTTAAGCACAACAAGTAATTCTGTTGACATTCTTAAGCTTTCATATACATTTTTAGGTCAATAAAATATACTAGAAATAGTTTGGTGGTGGAAATTCGGCTACAAATCATAAGATTTGTGTGCCTATTTAAAGATATATAAAAAATTTCTAATCTTTGTAAAGTCGACCAAGAAATTGAATTGCCACGCTAAGGTCGAATGTCGTTTTCTCGTCAATTAGTTAAAAGGCTTATTTTTGCTTGTTATGCATTACGTTAATTTCTAACAATGGCCCAAACAATTTTTTTTTAACTAGGACATTCAAAATGGTAAAGCACTTTCTTGGCCGACTGTACAAGGACATTATAATACTAGACAATTAATATATTAAGCATCGTCATGTCTACATTTTGACACAATCTTATAGTAAAAGGTGTACACGTTTGTTAGAAATCACATAAACAATTGGGCATTGGTGTGCGCTTGGTTTTATTATAATAATTTAATATATTAATATTGCTTAATATACACCGTCCTCTATATAAACTATAATTGTGGCGTGTGTGTGTGTGTATAAACTATAAATTTCATACTCCTCCGTTAGCGCAATTTTCGTAAAATGGTAGCGAAAATTTTCGTTTAACATAGTATTAATATATAATGTATACTACGGTTCGGCGACTGTATAAGTTCAATATCTAATCTTAACCATTAAGGGAAGTATGTGATGACACTATGCAAGATGAGATTAATTATTATTTGACAAAAATCTGCGAGCAAATTTTTAAATTCGTGAAAAAGTGTATTGGTGTCCTGTGCAAGATACTCTAATTTCCTGTCACGCACTTGACGCACGTTTCATTTCTAAGCCGGAGCATCACCGGGAGGTAGACTCTACAGCGGATATTCGTAAAGTGACACTTTCAAAAAGTGCCACTTGAGAAGGATGAAGTCCCATTTTTTCATAAAGAACCTAAATAGAAAATAATTTTGAAAATACTTAAAAAATGCCAGGTTTTCTTTTTCTCAAGATTTCTTATTCCAAGGGATCCTACTGTCGGTGACTCTTATAAAAAAATAACTGATGACGGGCAAGTGATTTATCTATGCAAATTAACTACATTAAAGATTTAACGAAAATCTATTTAACTGAAGCTTTTAAGTTATTGACCAAACATTTATGTATTTAAAATTCTAGTTACTGAATTTTATTTGACATTACAATCTCGTTAACTTCTTGTTAGCGCGATTGCGACGATAATCCTGCACACGTTACTTTTAATTTATTTACTCATAGTTCCCCTTTTTTATATTAATTGTGACGATAGCCACTTTTAACTGTAATTAAGTTTGTTAGTTTATTTATATATTAATTAGTACTTTCGTTAGCACCACCTTGCTAATTTTTACTTTAATTATTTATGAAATGTTTTTATTCCAAATAAATTTTACGACAAAACTTATGTAATTGTGCCTACAATTCCACACTAAGTAAACTTGTGTGTTATATCTGTATAATCGGTTATTTGGTAGAAATCGCTGCGAAGCGATAAGACCGCCGATTGTATTTGCAATATATATGTGTTCTTTTTATGAATCATTATGTTTATACATTATGTTATGGTACAATAAAGTGTATTCATTCATTTATAGTTTGATTTTTGCATTTCTTTACCGACATAGCTCCATTTGAATGATCATGTAGTGTGGCCGAAGACTTTGGGTAGCTGTGCAAAGTTTGGTGTTACTTTGTCAAGGACAAATTGTACTTTGGGCTATGTCTGGCTCCGGCATTATAATAGCATTGAAAACTGTATGTGGAGGAACCCTATATAGTTTTCAGATACAAAATAAATACATAGATCTTTCCGAGTTGTTAAAACTACTCGTATGTTATCCCTTAATTCGCCTGTCTTTTGTACCATTCAGGAAAACAAATACCAGCCATGTAAATAATGCGAAACCTTACAGTTTTTCTGTAAATATATAAAGGCGAATTTTCCTGTAGGGCAACGTCCGTAGAGTGGAAATTCTTGGCATGCTTCAGTTCACCGGTCCGCTCACTGACCGGGAATCTAAGGGTTAGAACCGTTTAAACCGAAGCTCAAAGAAGAATTTGTAGTCGAGACTGTACCCGTGCATTTTCCAAGGTTAAAAAAAAACGAAAAAGAACCTAATACCGTATACCTGCCAAACCCACTATCACTCAAACCTCATAATGGCCATTGTTCTTACCTGTACTAAAAGCATGCGCTAAGAAACTTTCTGCTTTTACAAAATATTGTAAGTCTGGTTGTTGAGAGCTTCTTATTCTATCAGAAAAGGTTCGCGGATACGTTGCCGGCCTTTAAGAAATGAGCATGCTCTAATCTTGAAGTTCCCTAAGTCTATCAACCTGTACATTTAATAGACTTAGACATGAAAAACAAAAACATTACAGTGTAATTTCTGGGGTTTATTTTTAATAATTATGCATTTCTCGGGAAGTTGGTTGGGTTGTTATGCATAAAGCTCATAATTTCCCTCGAGAAATGTCAAGTTTCTGCTTACATCCTTCCCGTTTCATATTTTAAAGGGCGAATTATTTAAAATTATAAGCCTTTCCTTGTACACAAATACTACGCGGACCGGTTACAAAAAAATAAAAAATCTATTTATAAAATAAAAAATATATATTAATTACCTACCGGGTTGACATATTTAAATATTTGAATCCAAGAAAGATTTTTTTAAGAGAAAAAGAGAGTTTGTAGAGTTTGTTTTACCAAAGGTTAAGAAAATCTAAATTGCGTACAATCATGGGATTTATCGAGGGTAAGTCGCAGGCTTTAGCTAGAAATACTCGTAGATATAATGGAGAGTACAATGATCATCACCATCATCATCATCATTCCATTTCACCAATCATCGGGCAATATCACAAGGGGCAAACGACTAGGAGGTTTGTTCGTACTGCCGTCGGCCATTGACACCTGCACCACTAGAAGGCTCGCAGATGAGTCACCGGTGAGGCCACCGGGAGCTCTCAAAACCGAACGAAACGCGACAATGATATCATCACTTAAAGGGACAGTGTTGCCTGCCGCAACTTCACACCGATCTTATGTGAGAAAGAGGTGTTACCAGCACCCGGATACGCCAAACCAATTTGGCTGCAGACCAAAAGGACTGCAAGCGTGGCGCTACCTCTAATTAAATTAATTCTTCACAAGCACGTCATGTACTGCTTCAAGTCGAGTGCATCCATTTACGGATTTTCTTTTTTGTTAATTAAACTGTTCTGTATCATTTCTGGGCAAAGGTCTCCCTTTAATTTCCTCCATTCATCTCTGTCCTGTGTCAATACTATCCAATATTTTTCTACTTTGCAAGTTCGTCGCGCCATCATATTCTTGCGTGATCTGGGGGTCGGTTGATGGGCGATCTTTGCTTACTGCCCACTTGTCTATTATGTCATCACTAAAATAATAAAATTTTAAAATATAGTACTTTATATAGATTTTCACCGCCATTGCTAGAAGATATTATAATAATTATATAATCTACTACAATATACCAACAAAACTCCATTCACTGCAGCATGCGGCAGACAGTTTAGTGCGCTATTGGTTTAAAGCATTCTGAATTTGTGATGTTTAGGTAGATTAGTATACTGCAGTGTGGCTAGAATAGTGCATCTTTCAACTATGTTTAAAAGGTTATATATCATTCAATAAATACAAACATAAAAAGAAGTGTCTATTTGTAAAGGCGAAATAAAACTCTTTTACTAAATACATGTCCCTAATATAAATAAAATCTTAGTTTTGTATGCAATCGGTTATCTCGGAAATGGCAGGACTGATTTGGACAGGATTATATATATATTACACCAGATGTGGCATGGTACACCATGGGCTATTAAATTTTCAGCAAAATGATATCTCCATAAAAAATATTTTTATTTTTTCGATTAGTAGTTTATTCTTTCCCGATTTTTGTTATTATAAACTGTTTGGCTTCTTGTTCTTTCTGTTCCCGAAAGCTATTTACACGCTAGACGTTGTAGGACGCCAGTAATATATTCTGTTATGTTCAGTTTCGTATCAACACTAACAGCATTATTCAGACTTACTTTGTAGCTAAAAAGCGGTGGACTAGAAAAATGGGCGTAGTTTTTGTAGCATTATTTATCAAGCATATATATATATCCCTAAGGTACTTAGTATATTGGACCAAGAAAGTGCTTTACCATTTTTAATGACAGCTCCTAGTTAAAGAAAATTTTGCTAAGAGTTATTTTTAGAAATTAACATAATGCATAACAAGCGAAAATAAGCCTTATAACTAATTGACGTGCAAGCGACATTCGACCTTAGCGTGGAAAACAAATTTATTGCTCCACTATACAAACTCCGATTCTGCTAAGCTAATGACGGCATTAGCTTAACCAGGTGCGGATCTGGTAAAAGATTTATAGAAGAGGATTAATACATATCTAAATAAACTCTAGTTTCAATAAAAAGTTTCACAACAGACTCCCTTAACTTCCTTCCAACATTTATAGAATTAGCAGTTATTTAAGAGTTACAAGTTAAATCTCAGTACCGATCAGTCAGCTCAGTCCTCAGCACAGTCCATTAGTACAGAGCTAATTGTTGGAGCGGTGATGTAGCGCTCGCTGGGCGGCCATTTGTCGCCCCGACAGCCGAACCCACGACCCCCGGAGCAGAAGACAGGGTCACTGCCCACTGCGCCAACGGGCCAGCCATAATATTATATATATATTATAGTCCAGCCATAATATTATATAGCCATAAATATTGTAGCCATAATAATTTTATAACATTAATACTTTTTATATCTTGTTATTATTTAAGTACAAATTCAATGACTTTATTAAATTTTGAGGGTTTCATAGGCCGAAATGTAAATCTCCGACGGACGGCGTCTTTCCCGCTATTGCCCAGTTAACCAAACTCTCTTACGTCTATTCCATAAAACGTGATACTATCCGTATGTTTTATGAAATAACATGGCCCATCATTCAAAATGTCTAGTAGGAACGTCATCTATTTGAAGTATTCTCAAGTAGGGATTAATTCTGTATTTTTACAAGGTTTTATTTTTAAATAATATTTCGAATTTCCCTTCTTTCTTTTCGTCTAAACTGTCTAAACTGTCCTTGAAATTAGTTTAGCAGTTTTTGAGTTTTATGGAGGCTAAGGAACAACGATTCTTTTTCAAAAAGAATCGTTGTTCCACAGTTTAGACAGTTTCATATAAACTCTCACTCAAATTTAATTTATTTTTAAATATTCACTCAAACAAATTTTACAGTTACTAACTTTAAGAATGAAATTGCTTAAAAAAGTTTTATATATACGAATAAACATAGACAAGCGATTTTTTTTATATAACAAGCGGCATACAAGCTTTCGGTTCTATCACCCAAGTGTATACCGAGGCCTGGTGTCTTTTTGCACCGTTAAATGGCTTGGAAACATTGTCGACCTTCATAAAGTGCCCGGTGGCCAAAGGTTTTAGGCCACCGGGAACTCACACAAACCGAACGAAACGCGACAACAATACCATCACATCACGTAACAGTATTGCCGCCGTATAATATGGGTTTAATTTACCTGAAATAAATGAATTTATTATTATCATTTAACATTAACATTAAGGACAAACCTCATTGATTTTGTTAAGGTTATATTATTAAAAAAGACTAATCTACTTTTTTATGATAAATAAATTTAAAAAAAATGTATTACAAGGAATACATAAAAGGTCGCAAGCTCTTCGCCTACAATTTTTAATTGACATTGCCTTTGTGGTGCCGCTTTTTGCAGTCAATAGACTCCTTTGTAAATGGTTTGTCGGTATGTAATTTGTGAGCGATAATTGTGCCATTTTATTGCATTCAAAGGGTAACATTAAATGCATTTTTTGTGAGGTTTCAACAAGTAGAATACCGTAGTAATATACAAAGTGAGGTTGGTAATTTCCAATTATTAAACATTAATATTTGTACGATGTTTTATTGCAATGGGTTTTATTAAATTTTTTCTATCGGTAATCAGGTTAATAATTGATTCTTCTCTTATGCCGGAGCCAGACGTAGCTCAAAGTGTTTGTACATTTTTGTCCTTAAACACTACAAAGTTCTACAAAATTTTGCGCAGCTAACTACTAACACTAGAACTTCGATAAAAATTAACGATATATTTAATAAAGTAGATTCAATTTTAGCATGATGATATATAGCCTCCTTCCTCAATAAAAGGGTTATCTAACACTGACAGAATTTTTCAAATCGGACCAGTAGTTCCTGAGATTTAAGCGCTTTCAAGCAAACAAACAAAGAAAAAACTCTTCAACAACTAATAATAAACTAGTCTCATATATATACTAATCTATTAAAATATCTGATAAAAAAATTCACCTTCCCCTAATTGGTAACAATGTGGTGAAGTACATGATATTCAACACGTGTTGATGGAATGTGTTCAGAACGAACAAAATAGAGGAATATTAATGTATATATAAAAAATGAATCAAAAATTTTTCATGTCAACAGCGGTCATAGCATCACGCGTGAACGGCTGGACCAATTTCCCTAATTGTTCTTTTTGTGGGAACGGGAACAGGAATAATATAGGATAATAGAATATCGTAAATAGTAAATAACTCAACGTTCGGGCAGGACATCGTCTACTGGGTCCGCTAGTATACATATAAACTTAACATCAAATATATAGGAATGTTTTATACCATCTTGGCATCGCCCACATCGGGTGATGCCGAGATGGTATATGTGCTTGTGTTAAATAGATTATAGAATAATTGTGATTTATGTTTAGATTAAGAAAGGACTGAAGAAGACGTCAAATAAATAAAGAGAATAATAAAATGTAAATTATTTTTAAATAAAAAGAAAACCGCTTTCAAAAACAAAAAGTCGAGGAACTAAAAAGCAAAAAATAAATAGTGCTCTCATACGATTTAGTAGACACTTACTTATGTGCTGAAGTCGGTACCAAGCCAAATAGGTTCTCCGCTAAATTGATGCCGATTCTACCTTATGGTAGTACCGTAACGTCGATAACGACATTACGCTAGGTGACTCAAATATCCGGAGAGCCTATAAAAGATTCGGCCGTGTATCGTTACTTTACTCCTAGGATTTTTTTTTAATGTTACAAGGGGGCAGACGAGCAGGCAGCAGGCACCGAAGTGCCTAACGGCGCCCATGGACATCTGCACGACCAGAATATCAAACCAGTTAGATGCAGCTTTGTCTGACTCCGGCATAATGCATATTCGAGCAAACAGTGACGAATGCCGGTGTGAGAAAAAATCCAAATAGTTTTTTGATACACTGGTGATGTAATTAATTTTAAAATATTTTTTATGTGTGAAATTGAATAACTAATAGAAATAAATTCTTGTAAAATATGATACTAAAAAGATTCTACGGAAAGTAAGGTATCTTGAAGCGTAAAACTCTCGGTACTTTTATAATAAAAATGGCCAAAAGCGCGCGAAGACACGCTTATATAGAAGGGTTCCGTATCTGATACGCTAAAAACGTATTTGTTAAATAACTTCAAAAGCTTTTGTCCGCTTTCGTTCAGAATAATTTTCCTAGTGAGTTTTTAGCGTGTTCTATAAACATGGAAAATTTCAAGTCTCTATGTCTAATAGTTTGGAAATGCGAGGGGGAGACCAACTTACGGACAGACAGATGGACGGACGGACGGACGGACGGACGGACTGACGGACAGAGCGAAATTATAAGTAATACGGAACCCTAAAATTGCGCTTACGGAGGAGCATTGTACAATTACAGTTTATATAAAGTGTGTAAATGAATATTTTTATGAAATATGCATTTTATATATTCTATTACATTATTAAAATAAAACCTCGCGCAGACCAATGCCCAAATAATAAATGTTAAACCAGATTAAAATAATATTTTGTGCAAATGAAATTCCATACGCGGTTACTATTGAGAGATTTATTAAAATTCCGCAACCGAGTTGAAAATACGCAAAAAGAGCGTGAAAAAGTTTACAATAGTTTTTGTAAAAAAGTAATGTAAAAATGTAAAAAAGGATGTATTTTTATAGATGTATTTTTAACGACTATAAAACCATAGAATAACCTACTTAAAGATATTTAAACTTCGTTCATATTGCGTTTGTTCATACATTATAAAAATTCGTCTTACATCAGAGTTTGTACATTATTTCAATATTTATTTTCTTGTGAATGTTACGCATGTGTGTGTTAGTCCGAATAAATATTCAGCCAACTATAAATGGAATTGTAAATTAAATTATATCAATAAAAAGTACAAATTTCCATTCTTGACTGTTGGAACAGATTGTGGTTTGTAGTTGTAGAGAGTTGTTGGAAATTATATGATCTCATGAACACCAGTTGAAACAGATACGTGAAAAATGGACCTATTTCTATGAATATTAATAGCGGTTAATAAGCATTTTTGGAGTGAAAACTCCTCGCGTTGCGCACTTGTTTGGGGTGGGGATTTTGCGTCATTGTCACTGAACGTTTTTATAACCATCTCAAAATCGGAGTTGGAGCCGAAGCCGAAGCCGAAGTTGAAGTAAAGCTTTTTGTTTGTCGGTATGTCTGTTTGCTCCGGGGAAAATCCGAAACGGCTGGACCGTTATGGGTGTTCGCTGGGAGATAGTTGACTTTTCAAGGAATAACATAGTCTGCTTTTAGCTAAATATAATTATTTACCTCAAAGGATTCCGCATAAAAAATTAAAAACAATGAAATTTAATAAAATCACTGAATTACACACAGGCGACTAAATATATAAATAAATATAATAAAAATATGTGAAGTCCTGTCAGATATTTTTATAAACTTAAAAAGCTTAAATTAACTTAAACTAAAAAAAAAACTTAATAAACTTAAAAAGGCTTAAACTTTTATATTTACTTAATATTCTTATAATCACAAAGGCTACGTAGACATGCCCAGTCATACGATCTCGTACCTATCATAGCCGAGAGCTGTCCATGACACACTTTGTCCGTTAGCGAGGGGTATTGAATGCAGTCATTAATTAAGGGACGCTCTATAAGAGGATCAGTGATTTCAAAGAGGTTCTGATCACCGTTCAAGGCCACTCGACAATGGAAAATCCTATTTGTGGCTCCAATAACGTATAAGAAGTAAAGTCAAAGTTAAAATCGCTTATTCATATAGAATATTTTGTAAGCACTTATGAACGTCATATGTATGTATAGTGTTATTACTTTTTTTAATCATTGCTTAATTTGGTGATAAAATTTAAGACTTAAGTGGTAAGTTTACAAGGTTCACTGAGAAGAGCCGGCAACAAAGTCAGTCGGGTATTCTTTTGCTATCACCATTTTCACAATAATTCAGATTTATTACCAGGATTTATTACCAAACATTATCACCATTCAAATGATCTTTTGGATTATAATAGGATTTTTGAATGAGTTGAGGTTTTATAAAAGATTTAAAGTTATTTATAAACATCTCCTGACTGTCATAGGGGATATAAAAACGTGTGCAGTTACACATAATTATTTGTCATTTAACACGACAAAAGCAGAAACTACACGATGTGCATAAGACCTAAGAAAATAACGTCATAATTCTTTTTCTATTATATACTGGGGGATCGGTGATTTCAAAGAGTTTCTGATAACTGCACAAAGCTACTTGATGAGGGCAATTACTGTTTGTGAAAGGAATATTGTATACAAAGTACAAGGATAAAAGAGCTGCAGATACTATGTGCATATGGCTTAAGAAAATAACGTATTTGTTGAATAGGAGTTTACAAAAAAATCGCTGCACACACACACACACACACGCACGCATATGCAAATACACACAGTCAAGGAAATATTGAAATTAATAATTACTTATAATAATGGATTTTAGTGAAGGGGCGTGCATTTTTAGACTGTACGCAATTTATGCGGTTAATATAGGCAGGCAGACGCCAGGTGCCCCCTGAACGGAAACACAGTCTCGTTATCGCAGAACAAGATTTACGGGCTAGAACAAGTCGCCAGGCCCTCAACGCATAATACATTCGACAATATCTGCGATTTGTACCGGTTGAGTAAGCGCCGCCCACACCTTATCGTGGTCACGTCATACTTTACACAAACTTTCAAATTTTTTATAGACCATGCTATATACATTCTTCTTTTTTTAATTTTCTTAATTAAATTCAGGTTTGTTTTTTTATTAATTTCACTTCGTATTGTTTAATATTCGTTTATTTCAGGTAATATCCATAATTATACGTGTTCAATTTAAAATTTAAAAAAAATGACTGACAAACTAAAGTAAATAATGACAAAATAATATATTTTTTTAATTAGCGCGTAATGTCCCACTGCTAGGCAAAGGTCTCCCCCTTCCTAGACTGTCCTGGGCCACCTCAATCCACTCCTTCCCAGCAAAGGTGTCCAAGTCGTCGCGCCACCTTCATGGTGTTCGACGGCCTTTTGTGGGAGTCCATATAGTCGCAAATTTGGGCCACCTTTACGGGTCCATTCGTGTCATGTGCCCAGCCCATTCCAACTTGAGCTTTGCTATCTTTTTGCCAAAGCCAGTGATGAACGAATTAATACAATAATAATTATGAATTAAACATTATAGGATGTCCAAAATAATATAAAAAACTTTGAAATATATATAGGTACGTAGGCTATTTATATTTATATATGAGATTTCAAGAAGAGGCATATTTAGGCAAGAAGAAGGCATCCAGTTATAGTCTATGGTCAGATTTTATGCGCCAAAACTCTAAAATAACAGTAATAAATTCATATTCCACATATTATTAATTATTATCTTGCTAGCTGTTTCCCGCGCCTTCGTCAGTGTAAATATAGAATTGCGAGAGCTCATAGACCTTATTAATCTGCCCCAATCGAAGAATCCGTTCCAAGCGGATGTGTATTTACTATAAACTACCTCCTTCCCAATTTTCCGGCTGTCCTCGAAATTTCATGATAAGTGGCCTTTCGCGTGACCTTTCGCTTTTATATATAGACTGTATGTACCCCGCGACTTCGTCCGCGTGGACTACTTTTATCACTTAGGGATTTAAAAAATTGGTTTTGGATGAGGTTCAATATCATGTTTATAAAAACAACTTCGCAAATAATGCATTATTTTAGAACAAATTTCGTTAGCATAAAAGAAGTTATAGGGAGCCAACCTTCAAATACAGACATATGCTGTCGCGGACTTTTATTTACTACATTTAAAGGGGAACAATTCCGTCATATATGACGTTTGCGAAACTTTAACCGTTTACGCACGCAGCGGAAGGTCTCAAAAGGGGGAAAAACCGCCGATTTTGAAACATTCTTCATTGGCGCTCCGCGCCTATTAGTCTTAGTGTGATGGTATACAGCCTATAGCCTTCCTCGATAAAGGAGCTAACTAACGTTGAAAGAATTTTTCAAATCGGACCAGTAGTTCCGGAGATTAGCGCGTTCAAACAAACAAACTCTTCAGCTTTATACAATTAGTATAGATATTACCAACTTTTTCTAAGGTACATAGTAGTCTATGGTATATTATATAGAGTCTGGACATTGCATTCAATTAAGTCAAAGTTTTTCACATTGAAGATGCTATCGGTTTCAGGCAAACTTCAATTAAAAAATACTTAACCTAACACGCAACACAGTTACGCTATAACTTCCATATCAGCATATTTACGAGTATGGTGTAACTGCCTTGCGAACTATACATTTTTTCCTACGATGTAATACTAACAATTTATCGAATTAAAGGAACGATGCCTGCACGTACGAAAAATCATTACTCATTGTCACGTTCCGCCTGAGCCGAGCATTAAGCGGGAGTGCGGAACAAATGATATAGAGGTACTTGATGTTAATTGATTTGGAATAGTAATAGAAACATCTTAGTGAAAAATAAAAAAATGTAAATCACAGACATGGATATGGAGATATTTTCAGTACAAAACCTAGCTTTAATATTCTCTACTTATACTACTCTATATCAAAGAATATATGCCACACGTAAGCAATATTTTATTCCAAAATTTTTGATACAACTAAGCAATCCATACAACGACATCCATGACAAAAAGTTTTTTATTTTATTTTATTCAATTCATATGTATAGTAACAATACTTAAATAATTTTCGTTTAGTTTAGAAAATTGTAGGTCAAAAAACTAGATTGTGCTAACGTTTCGAGGGTAACGACTTGATAAAAACGTTGATAAGTTTTATAACATTCAATCAAAACAATTTTCCATAATTACTCGCGGTAATCACGCAATAGGTCAGATAATCGTGTGCGCTCAGCATCGATTTCTCCTAATTTTTTCTTTGTATAACAGGCGGCTGTTACCTATAACACAGGCATTAAGTTGCCTACCTTAGGAACAGATGTCCGTGTGTCATATAGTCCTGTATATATTTATTTATTTATTAATTAAGCTTTAGATATGTAAAATATATATACATATCTAAAGCTAAATTTAAGATGCATTGTACCATCTACAAAATAGTTTAGAATAAATTATTGTTTTGTGTAAAGTTATCGTTTAAGGATCAACAGTGATCAAAAAACCGACCGTGGTTTATGTTGCAGTGACTATATTTTATAAGTAAAATTGTCTCTTAAAAAAAATTAAAATAAAAAATAAATGTACATAGTTTGTTGGTGTTAGGAGCGATTTGGCCACAATTATAGATGTTGTTTATCGCTGGTTTATTAGTGTATATATGTGGAACATTGGCGGGTTAATCGATTCCTAGGTCATGACGACAAACGGTGTGACGACCTCTTATACAGCATAAAAGACTGCGAGGCTAATCATTTCTACACCCTTGTATTGGCTCGGCAATTACAGCGCAGATATAAGTAGAGGCCGCTTTTATGTTTGAATGAAAATCTTTTACTGATTGAAACGATGTCCCATCTTCTATCGTGCCCTGCGTGCCTCTTAATATCTGCATAAAGGAGGACTTAATGACTGCTTCTGACAAGGCAGTTGAAGTGGCTAAGTTCTGGGCTGCACACATATATACATGCGATATAGTGTTTGCCGAATGAAACGCTAAGAAGAAGTAAATTAAGAGCCAAAATAAGTAAACCAGGCAAGTACGAGTCAGACTTGTATTTCAAGATGTAGTTTCTTGCGAAATTTCATTACTTTTAATCCCTACAGCATTTTAATCCCTTTGCGAACTAATATAGAAAATGCGACATATATGATCATAACTTTTGATCGCGAAGACTTACAGAGTTGAATTTTTCACACCTTCAAGGGATCACAGACCTCAGTATTTAGTATTAATTTCCACTTTATACCTGTACGGGTTTCTGAGAAATAGGGTCACACACAGACAGACAGATGAACAACAGGGTGAGCTTGTAATGGTTCCTTTTTTGTTTGAAAAACGGAATCCTTAAAAGCAACGAATGTCATTGTTCTTATTATTCGATGACATTGTAATATTAATGTATGAAGTCCAACTGAAAGATGATTATAACTGGCATTTATCATGTATAGAAATTTTGAAGTAGATAAATGTTTTATACAGTTAAAATCTGTCCTTTTATGTACAGTAAGCAAGAATTTATTGCCATTCCAGTCACTAACCGTATTTGTGTTTCTTGGAAATTACGTCCTTGGATGAAAAACGGAGAGTACGAACTTCTGCTGATGATAAAGATAATTTATATGAACCTTTGATACCACAATGACAGAAGGGTTATAGGGAAATCCATATGGATCAGCCATAAATTACGTCACACGTTAAGGGGGGAGGAGGGGGTCACCAAATTGTGACATTTTGTGACAAGGGCTACGGGGGGATCAAGAGCCTTATAATTTAAAATAAAAAAAAATTAAAAATCGTAGAATTGTTGTGACGTAATTTATAAATGACCCCCTACTCCTGACCCAAGATTTAACGCGTAGTTGCAAAGGAAATGGGAATATTAGGTATGATATTAATAAATAATTATTCCTAGTCTTTTCTTTTCATGTATCTTTTTTACTTTTCATATGATGTATAAAGAGAGATATACTTACTTGTAAAGATTTATACGTATCACTAGGTTCTTGCGTTCCAGCCATCCTTATTACAAGGCGAGAAATGGGAAAGAAATACAGGCTATTCATAAAGGTTTTCTTTAGTTGTAATATGCAAAATAATATTGATTATTTCTTTCTAACTTTGACATTGAAAGTAACACAACTTTGCTAATAAATGAATTTAGGTCGAAACAACACAAACTAGGTCTAATCGCTTCAGGCAGGTTGAGGTTCTCATTATATAAGAATAGGCCAATTATGGTTTCGCTAGTCTCATTAGCACTGAGGATTAAGTTTTCGTCTGACCGTAATATCCATTTTGGTGTATTTAGATTGAAAATAATTAGCACTAAAAATAAGTAGGTTTTAAATTATATACAGGGCAACCTCGATTTAACAAATCGGAGGGGAACAAGAAAATATTTGTTATATCGAGTAATTCGTTGAACTGAGGTTTGTTATATTGAGGTTGATCTAAAATTCGTTATAAAGAGGTAAAGGAATAGTTTTACGAACAAAAGCGTGTCGAAATATGTCACGACATGAATCACATACTATAAGATTAAGAGTTATATATTGGAGGGACTTTTATATAAAGGTTTTGGGTTGACAAAATTCGTTAATTAGAGGTATGAATACTTTTTTTTTTTAATAGTTGAAAATTCGTTATAAAGAGGTTGTTCGCAAAACATGTTCGCATTGTAAAGGTATATTTTATGTTGACTCTTATGGACAATTAAAGGGGATTACAAAGAATTTGTTAAATCGAGGGAGACGTTATATTGAGGTACGTTATATTAAGGTTGCACTGTAACACCAATAAAATCATCTTATTACTTCAATCGGACTATATTTATATAAAATATATTTAAGATTAGAATTAGTAATGAAGTTAAATTTAAATGTACCATCTCGTCTTCCCAGATTAAGTAAATATACTCTTTTCAATATACCACAAAGTAAATCAAATCTATACTTTAATTGGACCCTATACCGTGCCTGTAACTTCAATCGTAATTTGACCAAAAGAAGTTCTTTATATATGTATTGTAAATTCTTACCTTGCTGTTACTTTTCCTAACTTCTTCCTAGTGCGTCTTGTCAAAATCTATGTTTAATAATGTTGTGGTCGACTGTAAGTGTAAGGAGTCAAAATCATATTTATAAAATGTTTTACATAAGCAAACTTTGTGATGTCTTCATGTAGTGGATCCTTAAATAAATTTAAAAAAAAAAATTCGCATATTAAAAATTGCCCCTAGCTATGGCGCCCCCTGGGACTCGGCGCCTGGAGCGACCACTCAGTTCGCTCTATGGTAAGGCCGGCCCTGGTTATTATTATGGCCCATATACTTACGTTTATAATAAATAATGTAGGTGGGGATTTGCTGAACAAGCGATTAGCTAAAAGGTTCTACGAACACGATATATTTTACATAGTAATCTAGTTGCAAATAAGTTAAACGGCATGAATATTAATGTGCGGTAAATAACCAGAAGCGGTACATAAGAACTGGAATTTATTTGTCATAATGACATTTATTATAATACTGGCTGGCACCCGTGACTTTGTACGCGTGGAATTCATTCTATACGAATAAATTAAATTGACGTTTGTATATGGTACGTATAATAACAATTTTTACATTTTTGTCTATCGGTCTGTCTGCATGTTTCTCTACAATAGATAGAAAGCATAGCCTACAATTTGCAAGGCCCTCGGTTCAAGTCGCGATGACGTTGGGCTATTGTCACTGTAGTATCCACTGATACTACGTAAATATTATCAAATATTTATTATAACTATAACTCACCAAATTAGTGTATGCACGCGTCGTACTCACACCGATCACAAAGTACTTAGTTGTTACGATGTTAACGGTCGTAACACAACTTCCCCGTTTATCTGCGTGTCTCTGTATTTATACTCTTACGAACAAACTACCCTCATTTATGTATACACTACAGTCGTATTCACCCTACTATTTTCTATTTAAGGGGGGTTTGTTAGCCAAGGCTACGGCTAAGGCTCTACGTTACTAGGTAAGATCTATGGTAACTCCCTTGGCTTATAAATCATCATTAAAGCCTACAAAGTGCATATACCCTGCAATCACGCACTGACCCTTAGCATAAGCTTTTAAGCTTATAGGAGGGAAAACGGAATTTAGTTGGCATACCTAACAAGACATTCCTAATGTTCTTAATAATAACATTTTCTAATTTAAGTGACGCGCGCATATCTCTTTTTTCACTTATTCCCTCTGAATCTATAAAAACAAAAGTGTAATCATTTCAAAATAACGCGCTTACTAAGACTCTTTCCAAAAAGATGTCGATTTTAAATTTAGCAGCTTAGTAATTGTCAATGCAATTTAGTATTCGTTTACAGTTACAGTAGGACATTACAGAAAAAGCATTACAGTAAATTAAATGACAAATTTTAACTACGACCGTTTGCTTGGGACGTGTTTTGAATAATCTATCACTGAAAGCAACAGCTTTATGTCCGTTTAAAGGACGATAAAATTTAATTTTAATAGTTATTTGCGAGCCTCAATATTTCAAAGGGAGATGTATAAATTAATTATTAATTATAAAAGATAGAGTTCACAATACCACTATGCGTTCCATTACTGTGATATTGGATGTAGGGATGACGTCAGCAAAGCTGAAGTGGGGATGGGCGGGGCATGTGGCCGAATCATTTCATTTCACCCGCAAAGGTGGGCCAATGTTGCAACTTCTTGGATGTCCAGCAGTGGCCGCCGACGACTCGGCAGGCCAAGGAAGAGGTAGATGGATCAAGATCAATGGGACATAACAGATTTATTGAAAAAAAATTATATGTACGTACATAAGTTTAAAAAAAACCGTGTAAATTGGAACGTTGGGGTAAACAAAATCTTAGCACAAGCTTTTAAGCTTAGTTGGAGAGGAAGTAGTAACTTTTACTAGGCAGGAGAGAAGAGGAGAAACTGGCAGTAGAGTTTAACTAGTTTTCACCACAGAATCATGTTGGTATACCTATCCTAGTCCTAGACACTGATTTGGTTGTCTTTTATCTCAACGCGACGAAGATAACGAATCTTTAGCACAGTAAATACAAAGAATTTCTCTCTCCCGTACTTCATATTTTTGAAGAGAAACCTTCTATACGCGTTGGATATTTTTTGAGATGGGATAAAGCCATTGAATTCGCATCATCGTCACCAACCGCTTTCCATGATCACAGATATATATCACACAAATACACTATATGTGTGATATACATCTTTGAGGAGGTCGTGGCCTAATCAGTGGTCGGCTTTTGAGTCGATCACTAGGTTAAGTTGCTGTTGTGGCGACCGGGTGATAGATGGGTGACCCATTCTAGCACTGGTTTATATTTGATATCCGACCTCCTCCGTGTTTCGGAAACCAGAAGGTCACTGCGGGTGACCTTCTGGTCGATCATAAGGATGACGATGCCCTTGTCGTCCAGCCCGCGCCGCCCCGCGCGCCCCGACATCTGGATGTACTCGCCCGATGAGATCTGTCCGAGTGAACAAGGCCTTGCAATTCACAAAACAAAATTCCCATTTTTTGTTATAAAGCGATGAATGCCAACTGCACGCACAAAAAACATAGCTCATTGTCACGTTCCGCCTGAGACGAGCGTGCAACCGAGCGATAAAAAGGCAGGATCGGCCTTTGCGTCCGGCGTAAACACGTAAAATAATTGTTCGTAGACCGACTCTACAGACAACCAATTTTTTTAACAAGTTTTCAATATACAAAAAAATTCCGAAAACTTGCTAAGTAATTTAGCTTATTTTTCATTTCAACATCACCCAAGAGTAAAAAAAAAGCAAAAATATTGAAATGATTTATGTAAAGTCTTCTTGCCTTGTATAATAATATTACAGTTTGAATATTTTTGAAAAAATCCTGTTTTACCTAATCAGAAGATTCTTATTCATCTTATTTAAACTTAAAACTTGTGGCCAAGTCACAAAATAACAAGGCATAATGATAGATTACTTTTAAGAATAATGCTATTTAGAGAAAATGCATTATGCATGGCCATTCGGGTATACAATAAATTACAAAACTAAAAGATATACCTTATTTACATTACCCTATTTATATTCAAAATTCATGAAAACTTAGAATAAATATTGCGTGTCTTTAATAGTAATACACTCTCACCGGATCCAATCATCTAAAAAAAGTTCGAGTTTAATGATATGCATTCATATCGAAAATTTGGATATAAGTGAATAATATAAAATATCCAATTGTTGTGATACAAACTAATATGACAATAGATAAATCTTACGAATCGGAAGTCCTTGCCGTCAAATTTCTGACAATTGGTGAACACCACCGTCCTGGCGGGCATGTTCAGGCCCATCGCGAACGTCTCCGTGGCGAAGAGCGCCTAAAATTAAACACATTTTGCGATTTATAATAGTAGTGGGATACTCTACCGAGCGATCCACGTGTGGATAGATTTTAGTTAACGGATAGAAGCAGACCTTGATGAGGCCCAGGCCGAACAGGATCTCGATGGTCTCCTTGAGTATGGCAGCAGCCCCCCGTGGTGGATGCCGATGCCGCGCCGCAGCAGCGGCACCACGTTCTCCACCTGCGGCAGCTTGCGGTCCTCCTCCGACAGCACGTCCATCGCGTTGTTGAACACCTCGTCCACCAGCTTCTTCTCCTCGACTGACCAAAAACCAAGTGCACTTCTAGTTGTTTTCGCTATAATATGATAACTGCAATCGACACAGATCGACAAGGTAGCGACCGTCCATAATTATGATTCGACCAGAAACACCATCTGGTAGAACAGTCATTTACAGGCATCGACTTTATTGTAGCTTCCCATTTACAATGTCATCTGTGTCAGTGTCTCCGTCACTGGACTCACTCATGTTGAAGTCCAGCTTGGCCATCTGCATGGCGTACACCTCGCAGTCCTTCTTGCTGAAGCTGAAGATGATGACGGGGGCGAAGTTCCTCTCCATGATCATCTTGACGATGTTGAAGATGTTGGTGTTGGTGTTCCCGCGCGGTCCCCCCTTGCGGCCGCGCTGGTCTCCCTTGCCGGCGTCCCCCGCGTTGCTCAGCACCGCCATCGCCGTGTTGAAGTTGTCTTCTTTGAACTGACCCTGTGAACAAAACAAATGTGTATTGACGTAGTCAACTCTAGTTGACCATCGTTATTGAATATCATCATAATTAACTTATAACTAGGCTAGATGGTTGGTGATTAATATTGAATATTAATATTAAAATACTAATACAACCTAACTGAGTTGTTATCGCCTTCTCATCCTAAATCATATCCCATACTTGGATTTGACACTCCTGCAGCGGCGCGGGACGGTACCCACGTATGCCACAGAGCAGGAATGCCATATCTAGTATCAGATACCAACCTTCTCGTCCACCACCAGATGTATGCCGTCGCCCCCCGCGGGGAAGATGTAGTGCTGCAGCGGCGTGGGGCGGTACTCCGTGTACACCACGTGGCAGGGCTGCGAGTGCAGGCGGCACACCCACTCCGCGAACTGGCGCGCGTTGGGGATGGTGGCCGACAGGAACACGTAGTGGACGTTGTCCGGCAATAGGATAAGGGTTTCTACAAAGTAAAAAATAATAAATAAGTTAACTGTAACATGATTATGTACCAGTGTGGGGATCTGAATAGAAGGCATCCTTATTCTACCTCTTCAATGAACTCACTATTATTTATCTATAGTTTTCTGCAGGTAGGAATTCTCAGCCCGAAAACCACCCTAAAAATTTTGTCTACTTTCTAACTAGGAAACTATTTTCTAACTAGAAATCTTGTTAAGCTAACTTCGGTTTATTTAAAGTATTTTTTAAATCAAAGACAATGATCTCCTAAACAAGTAAATTAATGATGTACAAAAACTTACCTTCCCAAACAACACCTCGCTCTTTATCTCTCATGTAATGAATTTCATCGAAAACAAAAGAGGTACTGGTACTCGGACGCGTTGGCCCATTTAGGCTACAAGCATGGCGCTACCTCTAATTAGAAAGACAGGAGTAAGGAAAGGGGATGGAGTAGAAAAAAAATAAAGGTAGATGGGAAAGAGAGAAAGGATGAGGATACTACTGTCACGGACGGTAAAGGGGGAGTGACAATAGCAGCTAGGATGCTCCAGGGTCGCGTACCCGTAGTGGATCTGACCTGTTATCGGACAGATAAAGGAAGATCCACCCCCTGGGTGGGTACATGAATTATAATCAATGGCCATTCTACGGTTGTCTAAAAGTAAGGTTTTGTAACAATTCACAGTTTCAGAGTTATTGCAATAGAGATAATTATACTCTGTATAGATTCGGATCGCAATTGTTCCAGTTTCAACTATATTTAAATTTTCATAACTACTAATAACTTCATAACTATAATGAACAGTATTTTTTGAATTTATTACCGCTAATAAAAGTCTTTTTCGGCAAAAATTGCGAGGTTCCTCAGTTTGGTAACCCTAGGCGACGGACCACCTTGCGAGTGTCCAGACAGACGGACGGACAGACAGAAAAACGAAACCATAGGGGTTCTTTGTACTCCGGAACCCCATCAAGGGGCAAACGATTCATCTGAGTGACTATTTGTTTGCCCATGGAAGTCGGTGTCCTTATAGGTGAACCGCGTGCCCGTTTGTCCCCTTTTATCCTCCTTCCAATAAGGCCATTGACCAATACGACTATAGGCACAAAGGTTGTTGAGTCCACATTCCACATGACAGTATCTTCTTAAGCTTGGTCTAATTACTTTGATAAAAAAAATTGTCTTTTTCCTCTTATACTAGATTATTCTTCCGATGTACTTCATCTAAACACCAGAGAGCCTAGCACGAACATTCTCAACTAACTATCGAGAATGTACGTACTAAGTCCTCAGGTCGTCTGAAATATATCGCGATAAGCGTCATTGTCACTTATTGCGACATACCGATTTCATATTGCCTGTGAGAGATTGGTTTTAGCAATAGGGCCGCATTTGCACTATAATAACATTGATTAACCTATATAATTTAATGTTTTTACCTAAATGTGTGTGCAATAAAGTGCTTCTTTATTTATTTTACTTATTGCTGTTGTGTACAATAAAGAGTATGTAGTTTTTACGGTTATCATATTATTAGTTTATTTATTATTACGAAACCCCCAAAGAAAGCATACTTCTTATTTTGCTTTGCTAAATTTCGTATGTATATTGGTCGAAGGTTTTTGTGATCATAATAGATCTATAACGCAACCGCAAACCGTTGTGAAAGTGGCGTCCAAATTTTGTAGCGTTCCAATCGGGCCTACTTTCCATTTAACGATGACAAAGGGTTTTTATACGCTTAAAATATTGCATTGCACTTAGATATTTATAATTATACACCGGTTTATTTATTTCAATTTTTATTTATACTCCACTCAAAGGCCTGTACCATTATTATTTTATTTTCTTCTTCATGGTTATTTGAATATATTCTTCGTTTCATTATTCTTCTTTAGTTCTAGTTCCTTTTCTTCTTCCGGGGCGTTGCGATGAGATGGGAGTCGCTATAGAAATATATCGATACCTCCCACGTAAATTGTTGTAACCTGAAATTGCCAACTTCACATTAGAGCGTTACTAACAAGTAAATAGAAATAAAATCGTCATTATATAAGAAATTTGCCTATACAATTATATATTCAATAACGACTGTTACATTATTGTATACAATTACATAAAAAATGCTTGTTATATTGCAATTTAGTAGTTTGTAACGCTCTACTGTAAAGCTGGGAATTTTGGGTTACAACAACTTACGTAGGAGGTATCGATATAATACACCGTTATAGCTAGTCTTGTTTGGTTATCGAAGGACATTCGTCGCTAATTAGCAGAATCTGGCGTTATTTTGTGTTCATTCGCGAATAAAAGAATGAAAATTTGAGGAATTCAGCAACTATTTCGACTTCCGCACCATCAAGAAAGTAAGCAAGTAGGTATTTTACATTAAACAAAACTAGGCCATATAATCTTTAATAATATTGACTCGAGGCGGGAATCGAATCCACAAACCCCGGAGTGGGGATCAGGCTCATATCCAACTGAACCAAAGACGTATTTAAATATAATAAAAATGTTTGTTATCCAAGAAATAAGAATATCGGGCAAAGAATTTAATAAAAGAATAACAATTATCCTCTTTGTATGTATATTCTTTTAGCAATAATCGTAAGCATGATGTCATTTAACCTTTGACACACAATACTTAAGAGTTAAAACACAGAAATAATTAAGACATAATGTATTATGATGATCAAAGGTTAGCAATGCTAACAGCATAATAAAAAAAAGAAGTGTTTCTTATCAACACATAATAATATTGTATGTATTAATTCATTTATTATTAAATATTATAACTAGCTGAAACCCGCGACTTTGCCCGCGTGTATTTAGTCTTCTTCGTCCTAGCGTTATCCCGGTTAAGTACCAGGGTCCGCTTAGATTGCAGAGGATGTGGCTGTGGGGCGAGTTAAGATGACCTCGACCGATTTTCATGAAATTTTGCGTGCATATTGGCTAGGGTTGAGAATCGGTCAACATCTATTTTTCATCCCCCCAAATGTTAAGCGTGTACCACGCGGATGGAACCGCGGGGCGCAGCTAGTATAATTATACATTCAATAATACTATATTAAAAAGTGACTGTTTATACAATTTAGTTGTTTGTAACGATCTACTATGTAGCTGGGAAATTGGGGTTACAACAACTTACGTGGGAGGTATGGAATTTTTATTATTTTTTACTTAAAACTACATATTTTTTCCTGAACAAAGCTGAAGAAGTAGGTCGGAAAATATATTTATTCTCTTGCTAGAAGTTCCTTATTTTTCAGAATAACGTTGATTGGGTATTGGTGTAACATACTCAATGGACAGCAACGCATCTGCAATTTTTCCAATAGTACAGTCTGTAGAGATAATAGTCCGCATTTAGGAAAATATTAAAGTTTGAATTTTTAAATAAGGTTTGAACGCCCATGCGGAAGATAAGTTATTCTGCCCTTTCCTTAGCAACAAAAATAATGTAAAATTCTTAATGTTATCACATATAATTAACTGTCTATATATTGTAGATATCTGTATATAAATATGTGGAACGCAAAAGCTAGTATATTTACTTCCCCACAAGTTCATGTGCATCTATTATGTACCACCAAGCCCTTATTACACTTAAAAAAAACTTTATTTTACTTAACAAGAGGCAAACGGGCAGGCGGTTCACTTGAGTGACTACCAAGGCCCATGGGCAACTGCAACAGCAGAGGGCTCGCAGATGCGTTGTCAGCCTTTGAGGAATGAGTATGCCCTTTTCATGACGGTTCCAAGTCGTATCGGAAATACCGAAGCTGGTAACTGATTCAACAAAGAAATCGCACAGTTGTGGACTATAGGTCATCGAGTTGATGAAGGAATTTTTGAAACTAGAGTCCAGTCAGTCAGTAATCCAGTTAAGATGTACATATAACATAAATTCCACTTTGTATTTGATAAAAATCAGGTATTCAGGTAACATTTTCAGATTCCTCTCACCATCTATCCGAAACACGATGGACCTTCTGGTAAGAGGTCAGGCGCAGACCCACAGAATGTATGCGAGTATAATAGCAAAACGTCGTAAGATATTAGGCCTGGAGATTCCAGAAGAAGCCAAGCGGGTAGAACACGCTGATATCTTCAACGAACACCCAGAAGGATTTATAAAGTGTGTCACATATGGCCGACACGCCAAAACTGAGGTCCACTATTTTGATCCAGAAGTCTTGATACCTTCTAAGGAAGAATGCATCCTGGATAGTGTTCTGATCGAGCAAAAGCGACGGTATGAGGAAGGCCTGGAGAACAGTTTCTTCTTAAGAGATGAGCAACTACACTACCTCCTGGCAGACCTGTTTGGTGCAGGCCTCGACACTACGCTGGTGACTTTCTCCTGGCTTCTGTTATATTTGGCTCTTCATCAGGACGAACAGGTGAGATTTTTAATTCTCTTCCAAGAGACCCACCTTAGGGTATCCTACTTTAATACAAATAAAAAAACCCATTACTCTGTGGCTTAATACCGATATTTCTTTCAAATTCATTTGGCATGTCTTCCTTAACACACGTTAAACCTTAATCTAGTTAGGAAGATCAGCGTATACTCGTTTTTTCTTTTATGGAAAACTTTCTAGATATTAAGAAGCTATAAGTTAAACTACATTAGTGTGTTTACATTTATATCAAATTATACGTTCTGTAGTTACGGAATTTAGCCTGAACAAACGGTGCCACATATATACAACGCTATATGTATAACGCTATGTTATCGAAGATTTTAAATAGGCCGGGCAAGTTGAAGTCAGACTCATACTCTAAGGGTTCCGCAGTATCACGTAATACTTTACCGGGTTATTTGCAGATATATGCTTTTCATGAGATTTCTTTTAAGTTGAGAATGTCCTATTAGGATTTATTTTCTATACTTGTTGTCCTTGAGAAGATCTTGTCAAATTCCATGATTTTAGGTCAAAGGGGAGTACCCTATAGGTTTTGGTTCCCTTTGCAAATGTATGGGACTTGTGACATAAACGACTATATCTTTTCATTGCGTATACTTAGCGGGTCGATTTTTTCGCAGCTTCAAGGGAACGCATACTTTTATATTTGGCAATAATTTGAACTTTATACCTCTATGCGTTCCTGGCAAAAAGGGTCCTGACTGACAGACAGACGGACAGTGAAGTGATTTGCTATAATGGTTCTTTTTTCCTTTAGAGGTACCGAACCCAAAAACGATCAAGGGATAGACTGAGACTACTTTAGCTCAACGTAGGAATCTATGTGTCGCTGGGTTGTAATTCTTGACTAAATGGTTTATTGTAATGGTCTCGTCTCTATATCAGTTTAAAAAAAAGCTTAACTGGAGTGATAAAAAGAATATTTGGCATAGCTCAAAGTATTCCTAAAATTCTTTATTCTTCTTCTTCTCAGCGTTTCGGTGGCAAGCACTATATTGTCTTGGTCCAGACGTAGGCCTTGACATATCCACATAGAGTGCCCTGTCAGTGGCATACATACTACCTCTGAATGTACTGTAATGTGTTGATAAACTTGTACTTATAGAGGTAAATATTTCATTATAACACACTTTAACGCAATAACAACATACATACTTATTATTGGTGCACAATTATGCTTTATCCTATCTACGAGAGTCACACAAATGGTAATGAATTAAAAATAGAGTGTTTTGTTACTAACCGACAGTCCTGCGAAAATTTGTATAAGATCGTAATAAAGATATACTGGTCGCGACGGGGTTTTCACGTGAATCAGCCCCCATTACATTGATATTCCGAAAATTAAGGGTTACTTAGCATGGACGACTAAATAAAGACAAAATCTTTAACTAATACTCTCAATAAAAATCTTACGGTGCTTAGTTCGTTTTCCGACCCAGTCTCACTAGCCTAATGTCGATACCTCCCACGTAAATTGTTGTAAACCTAAATCCCAACTTCACAGAAGAGCGTTACATACATGTCAATTGAAAAGAAATCGTCATTATATACCACATTTGTGTATACAATTATACATTCAATAAATGCGATTACATTATTGAACAATAACATATTTAAAAATGACTGTTTTTTTAATTATATTACAATTTAGTTGTTTGTAACGCTCTACTGTAAAGCTGGGAATTCGGAGTTACAAAAACGTACGTGGGAGGCCGAGGTTTCAAGCAAGCACTAAAAGACAATATTAAGGATACTTAATTGATTCCTAACATTATTTATAAAAGGTTGTAGAGGCATGTATTATCCCTAAAGAATGCTGAAGATAGGCTCTCAGCTATTTTATCAGATTTAAAATGCCTTACGACGTCTTCAAATCTTCTAATGTAATCTAATTCAAAACAAGCTGGGCGAAAGCGCTATCGAGATGAAGCCGATTGTACGACGCAACATCAAAGGGGAAATTTAAGGTCAGATAAAGTAAACGAAAATGAATTCAGAGTGGCGCAAACAAAAACAACGGAATGCTCTACCTCCGACATAGACGCGGGCTTGGATCTTGCGCAATAACAATTCTCGACGTCATGCGGAGGCTGTATACAAATTACAGAGTGTTTGTGGTGCGCCTTGGGTTACAATAAGGCAAACACAGAGATACATCTATATAGTTTTAAGTGTTTATGGGGGCCCTTTTTTAGGGGTCCGTAGTACTACAAGGAACCCTAAAAAAGTAGGTAACAAATCAGATACAGAACCCTTCTATATAAGCGTTTCTTGACCACTTCTATCGTTACATTAGTCTTCAATCCACATTTTATTGTTGCATTTACTTTTATTTATTGCAAGCATTACGTTGCGATAGTAAGCATTACTGGTTGATCATTTAAGTGAGGTAATCCAGGCTTTAGGGCTTGTATGACAGTATATCTTAATAAACATATAGGTGTATAATGCAAACATCGTTCGAGTATCGCTCGAATAATTTGGCTAATTTTATGTTAATGTTTGTAATAATAAAAATAAAGTAGGGGACGTCAAATAAAAACAGGAAGACCCTAAAAGGAATATCAGGAAATTTTCCCTGCTATATAAATATTGCACATCATAAACCGAATGTCAGCCCTCTTTAACCCTTAGGGGTTTTCATAAAGAGAAACTCATTTTTAGGTGTCAACCAAAAAACTGTAGCGGAAGGAAACCCCGGTTCTCGGTATGGTAATTTTATGCTTGAACTAGCTGTGCCCGCGACTTCAATCGTGTGAATTTAGTGATTTTGTTAAATTTTGAAAGTTTTTATTTTGTGTTTGAAATCCTAATATTTTAAAAAAAATGTAAAGTAGCTTAATTACTACTCCTTGTGAAAAGTACTGTCGAAAACGGGCCAGCCACTTTGGAGACTGCCCGAAACAAACAGACGGACGGACCGAGAGACAGACAGATAGACATTTGACATAAATGTTTTAATTTGTGTTTTTGTTATAGGTATCCGATATATGATCTCAAGCAATTAGTAAAAAAAAATTAAAGTTACAAACGGACAGTCAAATTTTATTTATACGTAGATAGATAAATGTCAGAAAAAACGGAGCGATGGCGATTAATATTCTCATTATTCAATGCTTCTTTAATTAAATAATAATGTAAGCACGTTGGACATTCCACAGATGTGTGTTCAAGTCGGGTTCCCACATCCGATCTTACGGATGCGATATCATGAAAGTGGCCTTTAAATACTCCTTGCAGCTATTAAAACATTAACATAATGTTATAACACAGTAGTCATGACCTTGGCGAAGTGAACGTAGCAAACTATGTATCCACTGACTATCTACTGCTGTGGTAACATCGTTGTGGGTACTTGCTAGTAAGTATTATTTAACCGATTGTAAAATACTTAAACGAAACAGTAACGTTGAAGCTAGCTGAGTGTCTAGTGCTAGTTTTCTAACCTTTACGCTTTGGTAAAGTTTATTTAAATTTGGATGGAGATTGATCAGCGCCAACTAGCGGTAACGTTGTAACACTGATCAATCTCCATACAGAGACTAATTTCTTAGCATTCCATGGATTCACCGTGCGGGTGCCGGGTCCATCGCGTTGCAAAGGAAGGAACCATAGCTCGGCCTTTGTAATCTATCTTTCTACCCAGGAATTTAAATGGGACTGCTTCAGCGATGGTAGAAACACGATGACCTAAACGATGAAATAAACAGTCGACAAATACGAATAAAATTCTAATGTTCTAAACACATCGTGATCTCTCTATCCGAAATCTCGAGAATCGTCCGAACACAATATTCATTCGCATTTCGCGGACGTTTGGCGGGTTATCTAATCCATGATTAGCGAACAGCTCTTTGAGTAACACGTCAGTTATTGGGTGAAATCGTGGGTAGTTTCGAATCTTACGAGTAAAATACAATTCCATAAAATTTACTGAGCATAAGAAATTTGCTTAAATTTGTCATTTCATACAGGAAGAAGATTGACAGGGCCAGTTGTTGGGTGGCATCATCTGAAGACAGCCCCAAGTGACCCTATGTCAGCTATAAATAACGTCACACGAATTTTACGATATTTTTAACTGCGCTACCTTTCTTGTCACGGCATGTCACATTTTCTAAACCCAGTCCTCTTTGGTATGACGTTACTTAATTAAGAAAAAGCATGTTAATAAATGTTTTGTTTCAAATTTGTCAATTGACGTCATGCAGTTTTAACTCCCGTCTTGCCTGTTGTGACATTTTGGTGATACGTGTGACGTGATTAATGGATGAGCCCTTACAGTGCTACAGTGTTGAAAGTGTATCCTTTAAAATGTTAAATTGCCAGCTTCGGTATTTCCGAATGGATATGACTTACGAACCTTCAAGAATAGAAAAGCATACTCATTTCTCAAAGGCCGTCAACGCGTCTGCGAGCCCTCTGATGTTGCAGTTGTCCATGGGCGTCGGTAGTCACTTAGGTATATATTACACTATTATATATTAGGTACACATATATTCATGGAATATAGTATACCAAGTCTATGGTATCTATTCTTGATAACACTGATGACATCTGTTAATATAAACAACTATGGCCTTAAGAGTCAAGTGGCGAACAGTTCAATTATGAGCAAGCTTACATAAGCAGATCTTTTGTAATCAGGCTTTTCGTAAGTTGCGGTAAATGGTCCGTGTCATTTGCATCGGTTTAAAAAAAAAAACAACGCTTGCTGTTTGAAATTGGCGCTTCTTGATGCAACGTTTAGATAGCAACAGTCTGAAAGTCAAAGTGTCTGAATTTAGGTTACCACTCCTCTGTTACATATTTAGCAGCTGTATATTCCAATTCCAAATCAAGTGCCCTGTGTAAAAAAATTGGTTGTCTGTAAAGTCAGTTTACAGAGGATAATTTTACATGATAATGGTGAACGCTTAAACCGATCATGCCTGTCTATCGCGTCGTTTGTCCCGCGCCTTAGCTTGCACGCTCGACTCAGGCCCAACGTGACAATGAGTCATGCTTTTTGCGTGTAGCAGGCGTTCATCGATTTATTAAACATTATCATGTCAAAAATTGATAATTTCAATTTTTGTAAAAAGAAATCACACAACATAAGTTTTCATTTGGGTGCAGCAAAACCTATAATCTTAAGGATGATATACTTATTTAAGCTATTATTTTTTAACTGATCTACTACATTTACTAATTATAGGACCTACTAACTGTAACCTGCAACTTTGTCAGCGTAAAATTAAGCCTGCAAGACCCCTACATTTTCTTAATTTGGTTCTATTGAAAAACCAGTTCTTAAGAGATGTTTCCAAATTTCAGCTATGTACGTCTCAGTTTTCGAGACTTTGTGACGGGTTTAATAGATGACTTTTATAGATAGATAAACATTAAATAGACGTGTTAGGTGATATTTTTACTAAGCAAAATTAAATTGTTTAAACATAGATGATCATAATTAAAATAAACATTTAAGAATATTGCAGTATCCACTAATATTTCTTTCCTTCCTTCCTTCAGCCCAATGTCGTCCACTGCTAGACATAGGCCTCCTCCATTGTCTTCCACGGAGCTCTATTTTGTGATAAAGATATTGAACAGCTTCCCGCAACCCAAACTATATCATAAGGCCACCATCCTCTAATACCACTTTAATAATATTTACTATAATTATAACTCACTACACTAGTGTATGCATGCATTCACACCCAGCACAATGTCCTTGGTTAGTTGTTATCAAGTCTATGGTTGTAACAAAACTGCCACATTTACTTGTGTGTCTCTATATTTATACTCTTATGAACAACTACCCTCTTTTAACCATTTCATAATACAACATGAAAACTAACTATATTTGTGAATGAACATTTCTTAATGTGCAGTACAAAATTACAACATCAACTTATATACATACCAATAATACAGACCTAGCTTCGTCTATCAATTTAGTCTGCATTTCAATGCCTGCAGATTGCAACTTATATTTATATGCAAGTATTCTTACTAAATGTCCTAATCCAGATCCAAAGTCCAGTACAGAATTACATTTGCTTTCTTCAGCATAAAAATTCACAAATTCGGCCATCATACCTATTTCGTGCCTCTTTTTTAACTTTACATGTTTTAAAAAGAGATTCTTCAACTTGGGGTGATCGCAACCATATCTTTTAGGAGTATTCTTTATCTTATTTCGGAATTGTCATATATGGATTTGTTACGGTAGTAAATACTTGTTTTTCGTTTTACGTTAAAATATCACTTGTGTTCCTAGTAATAATTAATTGTGTATTTTAGTTGCAGTATGTGGGAACAGACAGGAAGCGGTATCAAATAGAGGTTCCGCAAAGTGCAGCCACACGAGCCGGCTCTGACTATCAGTTGGAGGGAACTCGAAAAGGGTACAAGAAATTTTCTACGTCTGAAACAAAGGTAACGTTTATTAAATTTGCATTAGAGCTAGTTGTAAAAAAAATGTCAATATTGGATATAAATTAAAAAAAAATCATGCTTTTTTAAGGTTCCGTACCTTCAAATAAAAAAAGGAACCCTTATAGGACCACTTCCTTGTCCGTCCGTCCGTCTGTCTGTCTGTCTATCTATCTATATGACTGACTGTCTGTCTGTCTATCTATTAAGACCCTTTTTCTCAGGAAGAAGTAGAGCTAAAAAGTTGACATTAATACCAAATATTGAGGTCTTCGGTTCCTTGAAGCTATAAAAAAAATCAACCCTCTAAGTATACGCATTCAAAAGATATAGTCGTTTATATCACGTTTCTCATACATTTGCAAAGGGAACCAAAACCTATAGGGCACTTCCAGTCGACCTAGAATCATGTAATTTGCCAAGAAGCTATATCTTAGAGTACAAGTAAAGGAAAAATTGCGAAAAGCGTAGTACTTTTTGTAATATTTCTTTTAACTTGACAACGCAATTTTTTTTTAATGATATAAATACAAATTTACGGTTATCTGGTTTTTTTTTTAAACATTTAAACGTCAAGAAGTAATTTGGCAAAAAGATATAGATTCCTTTGTAGGTACGGAACCCTAAAATAATTACCAAAACACATCGGGCCCCAAATACAACAATTAAAGTCAAAAACAGGAGTTCCTCGCCCGCATGATCGCCGCCGAGGAGCAAAAGCGCAACGTCCTGAAGGACCTGAGCCGGCGAATCTTCGAGAAGTTTTCGTCCAGCTACCACCTGTGGGAGTCGGCGAACAAGTGCGCGAGCACGCTCGACGTGCTGCTCGCGCTCGCCGAGTTCGCGCGCCAGCAGAGCGGCGACGTGTGCCTGCCTGAAGTCACTTTTGAAAAGGATCAAAAGGTATTGGCTTTAAGTTTTATTTCCTCATTTTTAGGGTTCCGTAGTCCTACATGAAATTATTATAGTCCGTTCTCCTTATAGTCCATACTCCTTATAGACCTTCCTCCTTATAATCCATCCTCCTAATAGTCCGCCCCCCTTATAGTCCTACCTCCTTATAGTCCGTCCTCCTTATAGTCCTTCCTCCTTATAGTGCGTCCTCCTTATAGTGCGTCCTCTTTATAGTCTATCCTCCTTATAGTCCATCCATCCGTCCGTCCTTCTGTCGGTCCGCCCATGTCTAACTTATACAATTATGAACAGAAATGCTTGAAATTTGGTACAGTTATGTATTTCGTTGATGGTGGAAGATATTATTCTATAAAGGAGGTGGTGGGCGGTAGTAGACGGCGTGCTGTCCATTCTGCAAATGATCGTAACTTATGGAGACTGTTTGTGTAATGTCACGATCCTCGGAAACGAGGAAGAAGAAAAATAATATATTCCGAATAGATTTTATTTTTGGTATCATAATATAATTTTACATTTTAAGCGTTGCCATACATGTAGAGTGGGGATGGTTTTATTGAACTCCATCGTGTGTGTCACTTATTTATAGCTAGTTTCTTTTTTTTGAAGTGGAAACTTTAGGCGTGTTGCACACTTTCTTGAGAAGGGGGGAAAAACATTAACTTCGCCTCGTCGCCACGTCACGTCCTTCTCACCGAACTCTTTCCAGGAGATATATGTGTACTATGTATATATGTGTACTTTCAAAACGGACAATAGCACTCCGGGAGTTCCGATAGGAGAATACGAATTGTCAGAAGTGTCAGTAACGATGACGCTACCAAGGAATGGAACGTATTATCATCATATGCGCGGACCTTAGCGGGGAACCTATTTGCTTCGTAACTCAATTAAAACTAGTTAATATCCACTTTTTAAGCAAGGATTTTCATTATCAGCCGTACATCAACATCGTGGAGGGTCGCCACCCCTGCATTCCTATACAGGACGACTTCATCCCCAACGACACACAGCTGGGCGTGGACAACGCGCGGCTGTTGCTTCTCACTGGCCCAAATATGGGGGGCAAGTCCACGCTGATGAGACAAGTGGGACTGCTCACTGTATTGGCGCATTTGGTAAGTTTATAACTTTATACTTTTTAATCATCATTATGACCAGCTCTTAATGGCCCACAGATGAGCATAGGCCTTCCTTCTTTTATGCCACTCTCCCCTGTCCCTTGCCAATAGCTCTTCACTATCGAAAGCGGGTAAATTTTCGGAGACCCCGCTTACGAATTGTGAACCCCCATTTTTTATCATCATCGTTGACCCACGTCAAGCCTCCTATGGGGGTCTATTTAGGCAGGACAGCGTCTGCCGAATCCGCTAGTATTATAACAAATTAAACAGTCATTGGCCCTCAAAAAAGTAGGTACTCTCTTCTAACCTGAGCCATCCCAATCCACTCCATTCCCGAAAATACGTCAAAGTCGTCTTGTCTTTGACGTAAAATTTAATAAAATAAATATTAACTTATGCCGAAGCCAGACATAGCTCAATTTGCTTGTACATTTTTGTCCTTGAAGACTACAAAGGACTACAAAGCTTTGCGCAGTTACACAAAGTCCTCGGCAACACTACATGATCATTGAAATGATCATTCAAATGAAGCTATATCTGACTCCGGCATTATACTAAAGTTCTGGCTAATAAGATAGTTTCCTGCAAAGAATTTTGAAACAGATTGAAAACGGATACGATTATACAAGTAGTGGGTATATCCGGACTCGGAAGAGGCGAATTCATCCGGATATTGAATATTGATCGCCTACCCTCAACACTGTTTTGTCGGTCGTTACTGACTCCTGATAAATACTTTACGGTTAAAATTTAGAATAATAGGAAAAAATGTTATCACAGGTTATTTATAATAATAACCGGCAAATTAATAATAGAAGCAGAAAGTTTTTTTTTTTTTTTAATTTTTTTACAGGCTCAAATCTTCTTCAAATCAAATCAAATCTGCTCAAATCTTACTCTCATATCGTCAGTTTAAAGTCCAAGACTATTAAATCCAAAACTTAAATTATAATATACTAGCTGTGCCCACGACTTCGTCTGAGTAAAATTAGGAAAAAAAATAGATTCCTTATTAGCGTAGAGCCCATAGCGTTCCTCGATAAATAGGTTATCTAACATTGAAAGAATTTTTCAAATCAGACCAGTAGTTCCTGAAATTAGCGCGTTCCAGCAAACAAATTCTTCAACTTTATATAGTATCATAAATATAGGATACATATATTATATGCAATTCATACAGATTTTTGGATGTGGTGTATGTCCAGCTGTGAAGGTGTGAAGGCTGATGTGATTATTTATTTATTATTATAATGATAATGAAATATCACATCACGATCAATAAATTATAATAAATATAAAGTATACGAAATTTAAAATTTTACACGTTGTTATGATGAAAAATGTGAACTGTAGTCAATTCAAGTCATAATTACATATTGGATTGGGTCAGAGGCCATAAAAATAATGTAAGCCGACATAAAAGTTCGTTAATAAAACGAAATACATTTTTGCTCGCGAGTACGTATAACGTGCAAAAAGATAAAAAAAAAAAACTCCCATCACAATTTACCCCTCTGTTTACATTACGGGAATGTTCATACAAATGAACTGTGTTTTATAAAAGTTCAAGCGCAGAAATAAACGATGTGAAAAAAATTTAGTCACAATGAAAGCAGCGAAAATTCTAATTACTACACATAAACTCGCAATTAAAAAGAATAACTTCTTAATCTGGAATGTATCTTCTTTAATATTTAATAAAATTTATTCGATTGTATAGCCAGGATCGACTCTATCGTAGGTCGAACGGAGCGGCCGCTCCAGGAGCCGAGTCCCAGGGGGCGTCTCAGGTAGGCGATTATTTTTAATATATTATATATTATAAATATTAACGGCGCAAGTAAAGGGGGGAGGGACTTGGAGGCTTAATCGGATCTCGCTCCATCCTAAAATTTACTCCCAGCATAAAGTTTAATATTAGTAAGGGAAAAATCGAAATATACCTAAAATTACTTAGCATTCTTTAAGAAGTCACTTAAGTTAAGAGCTAAAGGACCCTTGGTCTCCATATACAACATCCGTGAGATGACAATAGTGACTCTATTATAAACCATGAACCACGAGGCTATGGAGACAATAAAACAGAATTAAACGCTCTTAAATTTGCAATACATTATTTTCACTCCCCTTCTCGTATTGCGTTGTCAAAATATGTTCCCGAATTTTCGCTGGAAATGTTTTATAATAATAATGTTTGCACTCGTTAACCCCGGTTCCCGAGATTAATTAATCTTGAAGAGGGTATCTATGACTCTCGAAATTATTTTAGAGGGGCAATAGTGATACGCTCGTATACTGCTGGAGTTTTCGTAGCCGAATTATAAAAGGAATAATTTGCTAGTAATAACAAATATCATCGTTGATTGATTTAGATGTTTCTTTAGAAATATTCATTGCAAAAAGGGAGGCTTCTGAAAAGGAGATTATAACGCTATAATTGTCGATATAAATGAACAATTGTTTAACAGAGATTTTATCGTGCTATTTACAGACCTAGTTATAGAAACTAGGTTAGGTGTGTATACATTGACCATCTTACTTAAATATCTATCACAAGCTTAACCTAAAATATGACTCAAAAATTCAGACTTAACTTCTGTTTCACCCCGCAACCGGATCATTCTTCAGAGGTCTAGACTATTTGACGGGTATAGAGTCCAATACTTAACTCGATGGAAACACACTGCTATTTAAAATTCCATAATATTAAATGGCATTCTGCTTACAAAACGTAAGGTGACGCTTAAGAAAGGTAATAAAAGAATAAGTGACTCAAAAGTTTGATGAGTTAAGATGACCGATTGCCATCTGACGTCATCCTCGGAACCCCCACGATCTCTACAACCTTACGATTAATATCATCCATAATTGCCAGCTAGATTGCCCGTCAAAATAAAAACGAGCGAGGACGCTTACGTCTATAACTTGTACTCACCTCGCCTAAATTGATTGTGGTTTCGGATCACGCGTTCCGCATTCTTGCGGGCGATGTAAAACCACTCTGAAGTGTTGCTCAAGTATTTGTATTCGACCGCCAGGTCCTTTGCCAGAATGGGTCCTTCGGGCAAGCGATATGCGAACGGGCAAAAGAGTTGGTAATCCTTATATTGGTATTGATCATAGCAATTTCCCGCCGCGAAAACATCATCGTCGAATTCTACCATGGAGAAAACGCTTGCGTGGAGCAAGTATTCGTTGTGCATAACAGATGGACCCGCGTACTTCCATAATCTAGTAAGCATGTTAGCTCTATTCACAGCCACGTCTGCCTCTATTCTAAATCTCTCTTGAGCGTATCTATCTACGACACCTTCGCCTAAATTCAAATGCGTCCCAGCTGTACAATTCTCACCCAACAGATGTTGAGTTTCAATCAATCTTAGAAACTTCGTTACGACATCTTCGTGAACGCTCGGTCTCGTTACGGTGGCATTTTCGGAACTACTTGTTTCGTTAACAACACCAGGGATGTTCGGATCGTCTGTTGGGATCCTTTGTGTGTCGTTATCGTAACTATGCTCCAAGTTTATGAAGTGCTCGAGTAATGAGACGTCATCTGTCGCGTCTCTCGGCGTGATGCCTGAGAAATTCCCGAAATATTTCTGGAACAAATCGGGTGACGCGTCCTTGTAGCCGTCCTCGTCTGGAGCTCCGTAAGGCCTCAGTGCCGAAACGACAGGATCTTCGCCAGATTTGTCGATACTCTCTGTAACAAAGACAAACGTTTTATTACTCATTGTTTTTCCCCATTATTTTATCTCCGCGTGTTGCGACGGAGTCAAGTTTATCTTAGATCGTGGAAAATTGGAAGTGATTTGTATTGGATTTTGTTCTCGTAATAAAATGTCTTTGTGTATGCATAGGAATGCTATTTGTTTTTATTTCTTTGTTATAAACCACAATATTGTAAATGATTATTTATACTATAATATCTATTTTTCAACCGACTTCTAAAAAGGACGAGGCTCTCAATTTGACTGTATGTTTGATTTTGGGCTGTGCCCGCGACTTTGCCCGCGTAAAATTTGGTGAAAACATTAGGCGTGATGATATATAGCCTATAGTCTTCCTCGATAAATGGGCTATTCAACACTAAAATAATTTTTCGAATTGCACCAACAGTTCCTGAGATTACTGCGTTCAAGTTAATAATTAAACACTTTAGCTTTATATATAAGTATAGATGTATATTACGCGATTTCTCCATCAACTATGAACCAATTTTGATGATTCTTTTTTGTTTGGTAGAAAATACTTCAGAAGTGATCCCATATAAATGTTATCGAAATAGGTCGAGTGATTTTAAGAAATCCACTGATCTCTAAAAAATGATATACATAATACATCGTTAGACATCGATGTTTAGGATCGATTTTTATGCTACGTCGTTTTTTGAAGGACGTTTTGTTTGCATTTAAAAAAAAAACTTATTATGTAATATATATACTTAGGTTTTTGATTGTCAATATATTCATACAAATGTATGAACATTTTGACAATCAAAAACCTAAATGGATAATAGCCCTTATTCTCAGGAGAGTGAAAAAAGTGTTGCGTTAAATCTCGGCATCGGCGCTTTATTAGCGTCGTCGATGCTAAAATATAGCGTATAAGTTTATATATAACGTTGAAAATGGAACATTGCTCGATAAGCGTTGTTTTAAAAGCTCTGCCGTGTGAATACATACTTGAGAATCCATAAGTTCTATTTGAACGCTTTTTTAACGCGCGGTAAAAAAACTCTCGTGCGAATGTGGCCTAAGAACAAACGACATTACTCTTCGTGTGTTGCAGTATCTTTCTCTAAACATATATTATAGCCACCATATTCAACAGTAGAAAAGACACTAGACGTATAACAATATTAAACAGGTTTTTTGTGTAAAGTCAACTAGTCTAAGCTACGAATAAAAAAAGAAACGATTGTTACTGTAGGGTATACATAAATGAGGGTAGTTGTTCATAAGAGTATAAATACAGACGCACGCAGATAATCAGGGCAGTTGTGTTACGACCGTTGACTTGTAAACAACTGTCTAAGTACATGGGTATCAGTGTGAGCACGACGGTGTATGTGTATACTAATTTGGTGAGTTATAATTACAATGAATATTTAATATTTTTTACGTATGTATTATCAATGGACACTACAGGTCCCATTAAAGATTTAAAAAAAATCCAATTTGTGAGTTGGAATAAAATAGCAGTCGAGCGGCTAACAAGTTTCTCGCTGGTTCTTCTCGATGCCCAATTTTTCCGAATCAGTGGTGGACTTTTAAAATATTCGACGATTCAAAAAAGCTAGTAAATGTCTATTTGAATGATACATCTTTTGAATTTGAATTAGACTGGCCCGTTGGTGCAGTAGCAGTGACCTTGCCTTCCGCTCCGGGGTTGTGGGTTCGATTCCCAACTCGAATCTGGATGTCCATCTATCACCCGGTTGCAGCCAGAGCAACTTAACTTAGTGATCGACTCAAATGCCGACCGCTGATTAGGCCACGAGCTCCTCGAAATCTAGGGTCCTTCTAGAGGTGCCGATGTTCATGAACGTCGCTTTTCACGCGCCTGCCCATTTGCCCCTTGTAATATAAAAGTGGATCTTGATTGTCCGAATTAATAAATAATTTGAGTTGATGATTTGATTATGTGTGCTGAACTTTTTTTTTAATGGATTGGAGTGCGACTACCTTGTGAATTTTATACCTTCCTTCGACCATTGAGTTACAGGGGCTTATCGTAATTGTATGTTTTGTTAATTATTTTCAATTCCCTCCTCTAGTAACCATTTTCCGCAACGTCTCGTAATTACTTTGGTTGTTCGAATCATCCTTGAAAAGAAAAGGAAAATTACATAAATAAGTAGAAACCAATTAAATGACGATTTTCGCATTCGGCTTTGATCGCCTCATTTTGTTAACAGTGAAGAATCCGTTCAAGTTTTCCAAAAGGTGCCGTAACATTACTTCTTCTATATATCTAGTGTAGAGGACATCGTACCGCAAACTTTGTGATAAGGCATTATTAATAAATACATTTAATGTTCTAAATAAAATCACAAAAGTCATCAATCTTGGAAATGACATGTTACAGATATTGCCATCCTCATCCCATTCTTCAGCGCGCAATGTATCGTGAACATTGGGAAGCAATCGTAAACAAAATGTTGACGCGCAATACAAGTCAAGGACCCGCGCCGCGCTAATCCTATTACGGACTTTTAAGTTTTATTTACATTGCGGTTTAATGTAAAATTATTGAAGAAATTTGTTCCGTATCTGATACGCTATAAACGTATTTGTTAAATAACTTCAAAAGTTGTTGTCCGAATTCGTTCAAAATAATTTTCCTAATGAGTGCTTAGCACTTTCTGTCAACATGGAAATTTTTAAGTCTCTATGTCTAATAGTTTGGAAATTCTAACGGGACCACTTTAGGGGCAGATAGACGGACGGATAGAGCGAAGTTATAAGGATTCCTAGTAGTACTACGGAACTCTAAAAAACTACTTACATTTATAAAGATGACTCCAGCTAACCACAGGATTAATAGGACTATTCCTACAATGAATAAGATGGAGATTGCCAAACTGATCAGCTTGCAAAGCAGGTTACACGCACACGTCAAACTGAAAGCAACAGTTAAATAAATAATAAATAACGTTTATTTGACCAAAATATACATACATTACACTTAATTAGAACAATATTGGCCCCCAAACTAGGATTGCCTGTATCTTGAGGGCCACCTTCCATCAAGAATTATTATATGTTTGTATTACTAAGCTCTTAAACGTAACAAATTTTCAAGTAAACTGTAGTTAAAATTATAGAATATATAGATGTGTGTGGGTGTGTGTGTGTATGCATGTGTGTATAGGTGACTTAAATTTAAAGTATAATTTTTAAAATTTCTTCTGTTTCATCATAATTGTAGTTGAGAAGTCAAGTTGTGAGTTTACTTTTAGATAAACTATAGTTTAAATTATTAATATTTAGTTGTTTATTTATTTTATTGCATAAGTATGTTGCCAAATATAATTATGTTGCTTTTGTAAAAAGCTTGTACGCGATTTATATATCATGCTGGTTGGTTGGTTACAATACAATTGGTTGCACAAATTAATTAATACGTACGCCCAGAAAAAACCCCAAGATGATGGATTCTATACTAAACATGAAACTATGTATGCAAATAATCGATATTGTCAAAAACGTGACCAACGCTGATAAGGCTAGGCAAGGTTAAACACTTTTATTATATTCTACATTAAGATAGTATATAAGTTAGAAAAATACTAGACATCGAGGGCTGGTGGAAATTTGGCTACAAATCTTAAATTTGCTGACCATATGCTAATTTTAATTCCATCCTTCCTTATTTTAATTACAAAGTTTTCATTCTTTGTATAGTCGACCAAGAAAGTGCTTTACTATTTTGGGTGACAGCTCCTACTTAAAGAAAATTTTGCAAAGGGTTATTGTTAGAAATTAACGTAATGCATAACAAGCAAACATGAGCTTTTTAACTAATTGACGTGCAAACGACATTCGACCTTAGCGCGGCAAACCAATTTCTTGGTCGACTATACAGCGACATATTATGTTTGCCTTGACGTCATTATATAGTAAAATGGATAGCTATACATGTTAGTGTGGTTGTATTTTCATAATCTATACTTTTAATATGTAAAGCTGAAGAGTTTGTTTGTTTGCTTGAACGCGCTAATCTCACGAACTACTGGTCCGATTTAAAAAAAATATTTCAATGTTAGATAGCCCATTTATCGAGGAAGGCTATATATTATCATGACGCTAAAATTGAATCAAAAGTTTTACCTAATTTTACGCGGACAAAGTCGCGGGCACAGCTAGTGTTATACATTTATAATGCACATTTTATAAAAATATTAGCACTTGCCCACCCTCCTACTTATAAAATATAACTGCGTAATTTCATACACAATCTTCCGCGTATTTTTTGTAATATGGTATGGATTAAAGCAAAGTAGTTTCGTTTCTCATGCATGTCATGGATTTCCGCAAAGTAACGCCTGATTCTATCAATTATTTAAAAAAAAATGTTTTACAAGAGAATATTTTCAAGTGCTATTTCATTGCACCCGAGTATATTCGTGTGAGCCTTAACAGGTGACCTAACGATGCCTAAAATACCGCTAAAAACAATTTGTAATGTTCTTCCTTTAAGTTATGTGTTCATTTCTCCTCCATACTTTACAAAGTTCACAAACAAATTAAAATAATACCACAGACGACTAGATTTTTATACACAATATAAACGTTTTAGTAATTTTATATAATAAACTGTACATATAAACATAATAATTTTTTTTATCTGTTGAGATTCATTGTTCAAGATTATCTTAATATTTATAAGAAAAACGGCTAAAAAGTTCTACATATATGTATTACAAAAAAGAGTCTTCCAATAAATAAAATAAAACGACAATTATTGCTTATAGGAAATTCGATACTATAGTAGGTATGATGAAAAATTTTGAAAATTACGTTTATAATATTATCTAGTATCTGCTACTGCCAAAAATATAATATTTTTACAGAAATAAACGTTTTTATAGCCGAAAAGAAAACATTTTAAATTTAAGTATTAAAATACACTCAAAAACATTCAAAGTTGTCATGACGTCACTTTACGTTAACAGTGCGTTCCACTAAGCGTCAGATTGACGTTTTCGCCGCAACCGTAACGACTGATGTTGTCAAAAGTCGAAAATCTGAAACGGCGTTTTAAAACGTAGCGATCGTTTATTGGAACGCACTGATAATATAAGTGACGCATACGCTCTGCTGGGCGTTGAAGTTATCATGGCGGATTGTTGTATTTTATAATTTCCTTTTTTGTTAATCCTTATTCATCTCGTTCGCAATATAAAAATAAATACGTTTGTTAAGCTTTATGTATCTTATTTTATAAGATAAAAACATTATTTAAATGACTTCATGTTACTGTCATCATATTGCACTGGAAAGAGCTTCAATCTATATAACAAAGTTGACATACAGTAATATAAGTGACTGTATAGTTAGAGTATACAGTCAGTTGAAAATAAAAAAAATGAAGGACTATCTATATTTGTTTTTAGCTCAAAATTAAATATCATCATATTAATTATATATATACATGTATATGAAACAGCAAAGATTAATTTTGATCGACGAAACATTTAATTTAGACATCAATATTATAAGTACAAGAAATGCAAAGTCAATACACACAGTTGAAATGTTAAAAATACATACGAACCTTATTAAGTAAACATGCAATGAAAGGACGACACAATTAGACTGATCACTTAACAACATCTATCATTTTTTCAATTCCATTTTTTTGTACGATAAAATTAATTAACAGTTTAGTCAAATCTATACATTCATCTTAAAGTTCTTACTGTTTCCGCAAACGATCACGCTTGCGTTTCTCCGTCCGTGTAATGAGAAGGCCCCTCCGCAGAACAGACTGAGTCCTCTGGAGTCCTCGAAGCGTCTCCTGCTTCACTCGCCTCCACTACACTTGCGCTGCCCGCCTTATTTTTCCCTCCACGACGAGCTTGCAAAGCCTGAATAAGATTTATAACATTTTGGTCATTTTATTACTAGTTCTATATATTAATTCTATATACATACAGATGTTTTGCGCATATTATTAGATAAGCTGTGTTAGAATTTTATTCAAAAACTGCTTTACCTTTTTATCAGTGACCCATAAAGTTTAATCCAATTTTATTCATATAAAGTTAAGGCAAGATTTGCATATTTTCCGTCGTATTTGATAGTTTTCCCCCATAGGTTCATAACGTATTTGAATTATACTAATTATATAACGATAATAAAACAAAACTAATTTCAAAGTGTAAAAGATGAAATTTATTATAATAGAAGCAAATTATTCTCAATACAGACACAACGAAAGCTTATTCATCGAAGCCTACATAATCATACGTATTAAATGTGCATTAATAAACTTTTAGAATTTTAAAACAGCTGTCCTTATCATCCAATATTTTTAATGAGCTGTATTCAATAGTCCATTAAGACTATTGTAGCATACAATAGTCTTAATTGGCTTTATTACATTTTGAGGTTTTTAATTATCTTTGTAAGAAAACCTAATTACATTGCTAATAGTAAAATACCCTATGTTATTACCTATTTATTAGGAATAACTGTTTGGAAATTACCCCTGACAAACAGACAGACAGACAAAATGTTTTAACTATACAAATTTTTATACTTTTCCTGCCAGTAACGAACACAATTAAAAAATAATTATAAATTTTGGTGCAGTCTTTTAGAAGATTATGCGCGCGTAAATACATTTTGGAAATTCAATTTTATTTATATAGATTTCTGCAAAACAGAAAAAGCGTAAATATTTATTTGAGTAAATATAGCAGTTGTGATTTCGGGTGAGTGCCAGGGAAGAGGGACCGTTAGACTCTGTGAGGGTCGTAGGCTGACGAGGGCGGAAGAAATTATACTTAAGGTTGTTATAAAACATTTTATATTGTTACGAATAAATGTCATGTGCGAAAGAGGTACTGGTACCCGGACGCGCCGGCCCAATTCGGCTACAAGCATGGCGCTACCTCTAATTAAACTCATACTAATTATAAAAAAACGGCTTTTAAACTTATACGTATGTCATATCGGGATTGCCCGACTAGTTTCGAACCCGTCCGGGGTCCTTCCTCATACTATTTTCTTAATTTAATTCTATTTATTTTACATCATCTCGTAACTTTTAAATCTTCAAAAGTTCTTATAAAAGGAAAAAATTATAAGGGATTTTCGTAAATTAGAACTATGGAAATTTAACAAAATCATTGAATTCACGAGTTTTAACTAGCACATCAGAAAGTATCGGTCTTTTTTACGACATATTATTGAGTCGTGTTTATTTCCTTAATACTGTCGTTATTAATGACACTATCATTAACTACAGAGATTTCTATAGATGACAAGTTGTTTACGAGATCGGAAGAAGCTGATAGCGAACTAACGATTTTGTTTATCCATTTTGCATTGAACATCAAACATCGTTAACTGATTTATTTACATGATAAACGAATCTTGCAAGTTTAAATTGCTAAACGTATGCTAATTGCTTAATTATCAATTTACTTTAGGTATATTGCATGCAGAATATTCTGATAAAAGAAGCAAATACTTAGTTTTATTGAAGTTGATGCGTAAAAGTTTTTTCTACACAATAAATCATTTTTTAAGGTAACATGTGGTCGAACAAACTTGGCTGTGCATACTTGATTCGATCTATCCAAAGAGTAAATCATGCGAAAATGGCAAGTTCCGGTCGTGACTTCCTTATTGAATTGACATAAGATTTCAACTTGTATCTAAGCATTTAATTAAATAATAAATGTGAATTAAATAATGAAATTACTAGGAGTGGACCTGAATTTCAAAATACTTTGATTAAGTTATGGTACTTACTTCGTACTTCGTTTAGTTACCAAGAATACCAGTAAATCTTCAATTAAGTATTTTTTAATATGCTATAATTATATATTTAAATTATGTTGTAAGCATATAACTAAGTTAAAAACTCAGTTAACTCTGGCGTTAAGAAAAACCCATACCGTTTTAAGCAGCTTAGCATGAAACAAAGTATGTTCCTTATTCCTGATCCTTTCTAATACGGGTGCATTTTATAGCACCGCTTTTACTACTGCGCATACCTTTTGAAGTGATGATCCAGTAGTAAAATAAATCCGACCAATTAAGAAAGGGATTCGTACGCAGAGTTCCGTACCATCAAAAATGTAATTGTACTATGTATATTTCCTTGTGTTCTTAAGAAATACTAATCGCTGAGTTCATTTATACACAAAATATTTATATTATCGATATGATATATCTATGATCGCGAAAGTTTATCTCGATCGGCACTATATACGATGGACACTATGTTAGTTTACAAAAAAAGGCAAATCAGGGAAAACGGCTATGAGAAATGTGTTATCTTCTTGATAACTTTTACTTGGCCTTTTATAATTACATAACGTAATAAATTTGATATTATTTTAGTACATTCTACAATTTCAAATTTATCCGTCTAAATTTATGAAGTCCTAATATTCTGAAGAAAAAGGTATCTAAACTAACTTAAAATGAAACCTAAACTATTTTTTATTAGGTAAGTACGTGTAAATAACTAAATCAAAACACAAAAATATTTCAAAATCCGTTCTTCAAGAGTATTAATTTTATATTGCAATATTTTATTTATGTGTAAGATACCAGTAAAGAGGATTTTAAGGCTATATCGGTTAAGGGATTTTTACTGAATCCCACATATTTTTAATCCGTTTAACACCATAAACTCCGCGTCATCTCGCTCTCGTGACAATGCGGGAGCTATTCATATTTATAGCACCGCTTGCGCTGGTCGGTGCGCAATATTTATTATCCCTAATTTTTGGCAGGTAGGCGGCACGTGGCTGGAAGATTAAAATTACAACGGGACTTCATGGTATTAAAGATGGCAGATTTGAATAGAAAGAGCAAACGTGTATATTTTTTAATAAATAATATTGGGAATACTTAATCAGTGTTTCGCAACGCACTTTAAACAGAGGGTCCCGATTAATGTTACTGACTGATATTAGTCGTGGGATTTTAGCAGTTCTGGGGATGACATCAGGCGCCAGTCTGTCGTCTTAAGTCACCCCACAGCCACATCCTCTGGAATTTAAGCGGATCCTGGTACTGGACCGAGATAGAACTAGGTAGAGGAAAATTAGAAATATTTTTAGATATGTCAAACATAGCCGCGTTTCGGTAAACGTAGTGTAAGACTCCAGCTAAGTGGAATAACGACTTGCGACGGGTCGCTGGCAGATTTTGGATACGTCAAGCCGAAGACAGGGTGAAATGGCGTGATTTGGGGGAGGCCTCTGTCCAGCAGTGGACTGCAATAGGCCGATGATGATTTTTTTTCTTTTTAAAGAATATTAGGAATACCTTTTAGGTATGTATAATATTCCCTTTTTCCCCTCCTACTAAGCTTAAATTAAAAGCTTGTATTAGGAGTGGGTTCGACAATACCCCAACGGCGGTGGGGTTTGAATATATCTCTCTGATATATAAATTCTCTTTATCGAAGTCCAATTATAAAACACAAAAGTCTGGTTTAGTCTATTAAGATAGGCTCGGCTTACGGAGCTTACCTGGTGTTCACATCGGCTAAATGGCAGACAAATGTGTTCGGTATGTTTTATTATATTATTCTAACATTTTCACCCTGTTTCGCTTATTTTAATGTAAATAAACTTCTTAATAAAAGAAGCCTTAGACTTTTCGTTCATAAAAGTCTGCGTAAAGGTGAAAGCGACTATAACGAGCGAGCGATTACGAATTAACTAGCGATTATGAAACGAGCGATTATAAAATAAAATAAAATAAAAATCCGTTTATTTTCATAACTTGTAAGTTATGAAAATAAACGGATTTTTATTTAAATCTATGTATAGATTTAAATTTAGATGTTGTGGCTTGAGAAGTCCTTTTAAGTAATTGATGTTACTTTTTTGTTAGGATTCTCCGCTTTTAGTTAAAATAACAAATAGATGTAGGAGACAAGAATATTAGAATATGATCAGCGGCTTAGCTTGCCGAGGGAAGTTGTATCAAAATGTGTTAAGGGCATTATAGAAAGTTGCTATTTTGCGCGTTTGCTTAGCTCAGAAAACAGTTCCTTTTCATACTTTGGGGTTACATATTTTAGGGTCCATTGTAGGAGGGGGGCCACTGTAGGTGGGGAGGCACTAATGCTACCGACACTACTGGTACGGCGGCACCTGGATATGATATATTCCAAAAATTAATCAAATTTAAAATTGTAGCTTTCGCAGTACATCTCATGTGCGCAATTTCGATTGGAGCCGGCGCACACAGACTTTGGACACATCGGAGCTTTAAAGCGAAAACACCCCTTCGCATCTTTTTAATGATTGGACAAACGATGGGATTTCAGGTTAGTTTTTAAATATTCCGTTACTATATATCGTTAATTATTTTAATGGTCAAATAACTAAAATCTTTGAGAGCGATGAATTTTCAAGTAAGAAAATGTATATTTCTTTCCAGTACGCAGTAATGTTATCATTAATTAATCACTCCAAAACGATCACAAATGACGCCTTTTCGGCTTAATATCAAAACAGTGCAGTAATGTTGTATGAAAAATCATTACTGTACAGTTTTTCATTAATGCCCTTTTTTATTTTCCTATAAATTTACCACAGTATGGCTCCCATTAAGTTTCATACAACATCTATGCTTTAGATGTACAAGATACTGGCTGATGATGGCTGATAAAAATCGACTGAATACATTAAAAAAAAGTAATGGCGCGTATTCTATACCATTGTAAAACTTTGATACTACATATTTAGCAAGTAATTAATAATGGAAACAGAGTGCGTTGTAGTTGAAAGAAAAGTAGACGCACCTTTTTGTAGCGAGTAATTAATGAACTGCTGTTAATATAGTGCCCTCGTATTCGCTCGGCAAATATATTTAACTTACTTAATACTTTGTGTACCTACTCGTGCGTAAGTAATTGTATAGTCCTTAGGAAGCAATTGCGTGGCTTCTAGAAGTACAGTTACCTGTAGACATCAATGAATATTGCTTATAAGCGAATGCTTACATTAAGACGAAACGCTGAGCCTTTAACCGCTTTTTATATTTAAAACAATATTTCCAAATTCCAACAGGATTGCATATTTGAATGGGCTCGCGACCATCGGACCCATCACAAATACGCTGACACAGACGCCGATCCGCACAATGCCGAGCGCGGCCTGTTCTACTCCCACATGGGATGGTTGTGCTGCAAGAAAATGCCTGACGTCATTGAAGGTGGACACCGTATTGATTTTAGCGATCTGTACGAAGACCCTGTCGTCATGTTTCAGAAGAAGTAAGTTTTTCATTACAGACATTTTAAAAATTCTAAAGATGAGTCTAAACGAATTCGCCTACATTTTGCTGCAAATTATTTTATGTATACACCCGAACTCGAATAAAAACCCGAAAGCGGCTGGACCGATATAAGTCAAGCTTTAAAAGAAAAGAAAAAAAAAACAGATTTGATCTATTAATATAAAAATTAATAACTTTGTATACCTAAAGGTTGAATAGAATTTTTGTTAACATCTGTATTCACAAATAAGTGATTTCGATTATGAACTTTAAATTTTTGGTAGAACTTTTTTTCTTTTGTTGTTAAGTTTAACTTGAATTTTAAATTTTATTGTGACTGTTATGTATCAAACTAGTATTTATTTCTATTTTAAAAGATTATTAACTGGTATAATTTTATTTCATTAATGTTAGGGTAAATTTTATATTATGATCTATAAAAACTTTATATTGCATATTTGTAAGCGGATTTTGTTACTTTTTAGTAACTTTTTAGCTATAAGACCTTATGTAACCCAAGTTCGCAATAAAGAAGTTTTGAATTTGAAAAACAAAATACTTCAGTTGTTAGAGCATACATAAGCAAGCTTGCTTATGTATACTCTAAGCTTCAGAGTCCTTCCAATAGATTTTTTTTTATGTTATAAGGGGGCAGACGAGCAGGCAGCAGGCACCGAAGTGCCTACCGGCGCCCATGGACATCTGCACATATTTGAGACATGTACCTCTACAGACATTGCGAATAATTTCAACATACTCAACATATTTAAAACATTTACCTCTACAAACATTGAAAACAATTTCAACATACTCGAGGTATTTGAAACATTTACGCCTATAAATATTGGGAATAATTTTACTATACTAAAAATACTTTAAGCATAAACCACTATAGGTATTCGAAAATTTTAACGCAATTTTATTTGGAAAATTAACGTACAAATTACAAATATTTCTGAAAATTCTCAACTCGACTCAATATTAAATTCGACAGTATTTAAAAAAAATCAATAATAGGTGAGTTTGAGTTTAGAATTGATAGGCTGTGATTTGCCTTTTTTTGAAGGCTGGATCCGATCCTGGGGATAGCACAGTTAGAAACGTGCCGAATTAGAGTCGTAGTCTCCTACGTACCTTATAGATTTTTGTCCGACCTTCCTACCACTAAGCTACCCAGGCTAAGAGTTGATTAATAAGATGTTTGGAGATGTGAATAAATTAGCACATAGATATCACAGACTAATAATCATATTCCGTATAAATTCATATTTGACTAACATAATTTCGTTAGCGTGAAATTATAAATATATTCATTACGAATGTCTTACGCGTTAATGAATTTGTCATAACGGTGTTAATATATTGGTGCACTGATTGTGTTGAACTGGTGTTCGCCCCCGACTTTGCGTTTGTGAAACAACTATAATTTATAGCTCACTAGTTGTTACCTGCGACTTTGTCTGCGTAAGATATGGTGAAAAATTTTAGCATGATGATATATAGCCTATAGCCTTTCTTGATAAATGGGCTATCTAACACTGAAATTTTTTTTTTAAATTGACCCAGTAGTTCTTGAGATTAGCCTGTTCAAGTAGACACACAAACAAACAAACTCTTCAGCTTTATTTATTAGTATAGAGTATCGATATAGGAGGAGGTTTTGGCTTTATCAGTGGTTGGCATTTCAGTTCATCGCTAGGTTAAGTTGCTCTTGGGTGACCCATTCTATCACTGGCTTATATTTCATATCCGACCTCCTCCGTGTTCCGGAAGACTCATAAAACAGTGGAACCTGATTAATGTCACTATGTGATATTAGTCGTAAGGTTGTAGAGACCGTGGGAGTTCCGAGGATGACGTCAGACGGCAATCGGCCATCTTAACTCACGCCACAGCCATATCCTCTGCAATCTAAGCGGACACTGGTACTTAACCGGGATAACGCTAGGTAGAAGAAGATATAGTATTGATATAGATTTGAAAATTAGAAGTATGTATTCAATACATTGCATTATATATGTACATCATCATCATTTTCTGCCTGGGCCCACTGCTGCATATACATATTATATACATAGTGGGTCCACATAGACTGCGTCTATTCAGCTTGAGTTAAACCAATTGAAAATATATTGATTAAACCAGATCGAACATATAAAGTCGCTAACAAATGAGACAGAATATTAATACAAAACGCGTTAGGCTCGCTAGCTCTTGCGCACGGATTTACTGAGTTAAATATACTAACCGACTAACTGATTGTACAACGACAAATCGAAAGCAGAAAAAAGGTTATTTTTCTCTGGATTATTTTCCGGATGATATTCCTATATCGGCAAATTATGCAGTAATCTCTTTTATTATTATCTACCTACGTTTTGTGCCCCGCGGTTGTTTTGCAAATAGCAATTTATTTCTTATAAATAAATAAAAGTTACTTAATTACATTACAATATCGTATATTTTTGTAGTATTATACGAAAATTGAAAAATGTCTATCTACATTAATAGATAACTAGGCACCTATTTCCAAATAATTGTTTTATAAGTGTGGCCCGCCTACATCTAATTTCTTAAGAATGTGTAACGCCTGCATCTTTTTTTTTCTAAAGATTTTTTCCTGGCCTACCAAAAGGTTTCCGACCCCTGATCTATTATTATCTTTTTTTTTATATCTATTTTTATTTAGGGACTTTTATGTCCATGACAATAATGTCAGTCCCATCATACCCTAAACTTAAACTGTTACATATTAGTTTAACTTAAAACTATAAATCATTCTGGCTGCTTCAGATGAAGTAGCAGCCAGAATACTTTGAAATATACCTACATCTATAATATTTATATGAAACTGACGCGTCAACTGACACCTTTTATCCGCATTCCGGACACACTCCACCAAAAAGTGTTGTATGTCCTCCTGTACGCCGCAAAGAGTACAATTAGGGGAGCTAATTTAAATTATTATCTTCAATATGTATAATGCGAAAGGTCATCTATCACAAATTCTCAAAAACCGCAGGATGTACAAAGACGAAATTTGATAGGAAGGTAGTTTATAATTTGTAGAAATCCGCTAAGAACGAATTTTCCGAATGCGCTTTATAATCATGTCTAAGGGGTCTCCAAAGGTTAACTTCGAGGACGCGGAAAACAGCTAGTTTAATATATAACCAGGGAGATATGGTTGTCATTAATTTTGAAATTCTACCCTCATCACATCGATGCCCATTTAACCCCTTTCAAATTCCTTTATTAAATCCAATTATTTTGCTCTTAATTAATTTTACGCAGACGAAGTGATATTAAACATATCAAACTCATTTATTGTAAAATATTATTTTGAAGAAAGTTTGCTAGGTTTCTTGCGATTTTTTTTAACGGCCAAATTATTCCAAATAAACGATAGGCTTAAAAATATTTAACTGAAAATAGTGTATCATAATTCTATTGGAATAAATCATCTATTACTTTTTAAAGACGTATTTATACAGAAAATATCGTCACAATTTAGGATCTTTCTTATATATACTTGCTTATATAAGAGGAATATAAACGCTGGTGTTGCAGTTGTCCATGGGCGTCGGTAGTCACTTAGGTGATGAGCCACCTGCTCGTTTGTCTTACGTAATATAAAAAAAGAAAAAATAAATAAATTGGGTAAACTCCTGGCAATTATTTATTTGATGTGTGTGTGTTAATCATTTTTTTGCTTGCATTCTAGGATCTAAGTACATCTGCTATATAAATCACTATGATAACTTTAATGTACATTAGATTACGTCGTACAAAAATTCATTCATTCGCAAATTACAACGTCCACTTTCATGGTCACAGACATATAACGGCGGTACGTGAATTGTGTACAAACGAAACCAGAATTAGGGAGTATACGAATTGTGACGTAATAACAAATTGCAAGCTACGGTCATTTGAATGTCTTATAAGCTGAATGAATACATAGTCACGGGAATATTTATTGGTTGCCGCAATAAAACTTTTATAATCACCACGATTAATGGTGATAATATCATTGCTAACGATGATGTTATCACCATTTACCTATGGAATTCATCACTAAAGTAGTGCAAAAATACGCCGAAGCCCCTGAAAACAGGCTCCTCGACACAACGGACATAGTGAGAAGGCTAAATCGGACAAAGCCTTCTGACCTAGTGTGATAATAAGTGAAACATTATCTAGTGTTACTTCATGTGCACAAAAACAAAGTGTCTTACCAATAAGTTATTAGAGACAATAAGATTGTGTTATTGGACACATTTGTAGAGTCATCAAATAATGTAGTAGCATAAGTTAAAATTAAATTACTTATCAGCTATTAAGCTAGATTATAATTTTAAAGTAGGTAGAAAAGTAGGATAAGATAGTAGATATGAAAGAAAAAGTAGGTACGTATCTTGTACTTAATTTATATACAAAAAAAATCCATTTATCTATACCATTACCAATAATAATAGGAAGGTTTTATTTCAAAGTATATCTTCCATGCTCTTTATTTTCGTATATCCGAAGTCCATAAATCACCCCTTATATAAGATATACAGAAAGAGAAGAAAGAGATTTTCAATAATTTTACAGAAAGAAAAAAGTACCATTCATAGCTTGCTTGAAACCTTAAAATGAAGAAACATTAATTCATTGCAATATATCACTATATTTATGTGTAATTACACAATATACATTAGCTATACCCACTAGTTGTACCCCGCAATTTCGTCTGCGTGTGCCCTAATCACCTAGGGGCTTAAAAATAGTTTACGATCGATTCTTAGACGTATCAAATATACACGAAATTTTTCATAAGAATCGGTCAAGCCGTTTCGAGAGTTTGGCAACAATACTCTGACACGAGAATTTTATGTATTAGATAGATATTGCTATCAAATGATCTACATTGTCCGGTTTATAATCCTTATATTTGTAGAATTATATTATAGACATAACTATATTTAATGTAATAACTATGTGTATAAGTATCGTGTTTAATATAGGTAAAAATAGTTTCTTATGTATTTTAGTATTTACATATAATTAACTAATATTAGAATTCTTAGCTGTTATCGGTCACCATAAGGGACCTATTGATAAACAGTTACTGTTAAACCTTTTGGTTAATGCCGGAGCCAGATATAGCTTCATTTTAATGATCACTTCATTGATCATCTAGTGTGGCCGACGACTGTGTCACTGTACAAAGTTTTGTAGTACTTTGTGGACTTCAAGGACACAAATGTACAAACACTTTGACCTATGTCTGGCTTCAGTATTACAAGAAGATTATTTAAAAGTGGCAATTGTGTTTCTTGTCGGTTCTTTTGTATTGCCTGCGAAACCTTTTGGTTAACAAATAACAATAAGGATCACCTGTATAAACAATATTTCAGGAAGTTTGAGTGTTATCAATATGTGTTAAGCTATCTTATCGCCTATCAGCGTGCCAGCAAGTGTTCGTTCTTTGACACCAAGGTTAACTTAACCAGCGAATAATTTATTAATGTCTGTGCTATTTTTAAATAATACACTAAAACTATATCACTCAAACATTATAACATGTTTGTGTACTATATTGAAATACATACGTCCTAATTGTCATAGTCGTAGAAAAGTGACGGATCTGACAAATTTTAAATTGTATACAAGGCAGCCATTTGAAATAATAATGTGTTTTCTGGCATAATTATTTTAATTTTAAATCTATAATTTTCAAGATTATTTTTCATAAATGAACGATGTCATCTGTTACCGGAGCCAGACATAGCTCAAAGTGTTTGTACATTTTGTCCTTGAAGTCCACAAAGTACTACAAAACTTTGTACACATACGACGAATAACTGTAAATCGTTTCACTAGCAGAATTAATAGCTTCTGCATACATAAAACATACGCTTTTTTTCACGAGTTGTACAATTGTTCTGAGCTGTAATGATCTAAAAATATTCACTACGTCCTGTAAAGCGAAATCAAAAGTTAAGTAATATTTGTAAATATGTCTTCGCTATCTATCTTTTGATGACGCTCAGTTTATGAAGCGGTAGGTACGTGAGTGCATGATGAATGTTTTATATGATAAAGGATAAATGGGCAGGATGTTTATTTGATGACATGACACTACCAACACGGCAAGAAGATGCTTAGAGGCTCTAGCACGAACGTTTCGTACCTTTCGAGTCGAAGATTCAACTTTGAAAATATTCGTGCTGGGCGCACATCGGACCCTCCTTGGCGTCAACGCGGGTTGCATTAGCATTGACTAAAAGCGTGACACGATAAATACTTGCCTACCGTGCGCTTATCACGAATATTTTCATCCTAAATACAGTCGAATCATCGAATTCGAACGCTTCCAAATGTTTGTGCTAGGGTCACTACTCCTATGAGTCGATGGTTGACTTTTAAGAAATAATTGTTTACAAGTCATATTACGATCGATACTTTACGTGACTTTACGAGCAAAATAACATTTTACTTATTAGAACATCAAAAGCGTTAAACTGAGGTGAAAATACTGACAGTACAGGTTTCCGATAAATAATTGTTGGTTCGTGCAATTTGGAGTGCAGTGGGTCGCCCCGCAGCGACGCTGGTCCGTTAACTTGCAAAGGGCACAGCCTAGACTGGTTCTTGACGATGCATTCCATTAACCGTGAGCTCACTTTAAATTGTAGGGCATATACAACCAACTCAATCCTTGATACCAATGAGTAATATTTTTTGTGGTGTTACGTACCTTCGAGGGGAAAATATCAACCCTTTTAGAATCACTTCGTTGTCCGTTCGTTTGTCTGTCAAGAACCGTTTTCTCAGTAACGCGTTGGTGTATGAAGTTGAAATTAATACGAAAAACTGACGTCTACGGTCCCTTGAAGCTGTGAGAAAATCAACCCTCTAAGATAACGCAATCAATAGATAAGGCCGTTTATGTCACATTTTCCATACGTTTGTAAAGGGAACCAAAACCTATAGTGTACTTCTCGTTGACCTAGAATCTTGAAATTTAGCAAAAATCTGTATCTTGTAGCACAAGTACAGGAAGAAATTAGAAAATAGTAAATATATTGTTGCATCAGTGTCTGTTTGTCTATTTGTATTGTTGCTTGTCAAGACCGTTTTTCTCAGAAATGCGTAAGGGTTTAAAGTTGAAATAAATACCAAATACTGATATTTATGATCCCTTGAATCTGTGAAAAAATCAACCTTTTAAATCAACGCAATCAAAAGATATGGTCATTTGTTTCGCTTATCCCATGACCTATACTAGTGCATTCATAAAGGAAATAAAAACCTATAAGGAAAGTATCCGCACATCTTTGACCGTACATCGCTATTAATCATATTCTTTCATATTCTTTTATTAATTTATCTAAAAACTTTATTTATTTAGCAAAAAATACCGTTCGGTAATGGCTCATTAAGAAAATAATAATTGCTTGTATAAAAATAATTACTGAAAATGTTTCTTGTGTAGTAAATATGTAGGGACATTACATATTAGCAATTATCCATGGTATTTCAAGCTGATCGTTAAAGGAAATTTTATTTCAATTCTTGATAACATACTCGTACATGGATTATTAATAATTCTTTATCATTTCTTTTAAATGTAATGTAGAATTTCAAAAATATTCATTATAAACATAAAAATATCCTACATTTTTCATTAAACGTTCCTTCTTAATCAGAAATATTCTGCCGGCCTTCACAACAGTCCGACATAAAAATGAAATAGGTTGAAAGACAAAATCTTCGTACGAGAATGAACTTTAGAACCTGAAAAATAAAACGTATGTCGTAATTACATTACATTATTTATATTTTAATTATTAATTACATAATTAATATTTTGCACGTTACAACTTGTAACTTGTTAATTTTAGGCTTAATAAAATCACTGCAAGTTTCCTAAATAAAGTTGAAGTATTAATAAAATAAATATTTTTATCTCTGCAAATTACCAATTCGTATGAAGTTTCTGGAAGAGTTGGCCGTTTGTAAATTCTAATTTATCACCTTTGGAAAATATTGCAAGTTCTACTATTTAAAAGTTTGATCATTTCAATGTATTTAATATGGTATCACGCAGAGATTTTTCTACTAAGTAACCAAACTCGTAATTTTTAATGGCGCCTGTACACCTATTATAGTCATTCGCTAAAACCTAAGGTATCTCTCTTTAAAATGTCAGCTATGTATTTTATCCACTACTTAGGAACTAATGAATGGCGTTCCTTTATAGAAGGTATTTGTTATTTCAACTGTAATTAATTTCGCAATATATAGTTATTGATATATTGATTAAAAAAAGTCGGCTCTCGAGCCTTAAATAATTGTATACAGGTGTTGCTGTAAAACCACGAATCTGTAACACGGTAAATACTACAAATTATATATATTAATTAGATAAACTTAAATAGCATACGGTAAAAATCATCGCAATCAATCGTTAAATAATTTCATACAAGATATCGCTCCATCAATACTCGCGAATCATCAACACTTTAGTAATTTGCGAGTTTTTTTGCGAACATATCGTGTTATCAAAAACATTAATCATAATAAGGTTTTCGGCGCTTGTTTGCACTGAGAAGCTTTTTATCTTTTTTTGTATTTGGAATTAACATTCGCTAGTGTACGAATAAAATATTAAAAAAGCATTAGCCGGCGTTGGAAGTGAATAAATTTGAATTCATGAAAGATTTATTGTTTCGCGAAAATACGTGCAAATAGTTTTAAAGTTCACTTGGCTTCACTTTTTAACACTCAACGTTCTAATTTTTAGAACTGAAAAACAGTGTATTAAAACAGAGAGTAGCAGATGACTTTATGTATATGATAAATCAATATATCAATATATAAGCATTAGTTTAGATCGTCACAAAATATAGAGTTTATTCATATAAAATCATTTCGACATAATTAGATCAGAGCGTCAGACAAATCGTTGAATGACATTTTATCGTGAATTAAGACGTCAAAGGAACCAGTAAATATAATTTGATATCATTTAAACATAATCAATTTCGTGTAATTATAAAATAAAATGCAATTTTACATAATTTCGATATTCTTAGTTTAAAGCGTCACACAGTAAATAATTTTATTTGTTTACAATTTACTTATATTCTAAATTTTGTATCGTTTCGATATTATTAGTTAAAAGCCTTGCCCAGAGCAAATACATTTTTGTCATTTCAATATTGTAAGAATTATATATACATATCTTTATTATAATTACACTATATGTAGTGTAAAAATAAGATCGCTTCACGTTCCTGCATCCTTATATGTTTATTACGTAACGGATTTTAATGCAGTTTTCAAAAATAAACATAGTGATTTACCAAAAAGGTTTATATGTATTATATTTGCACAAGTGCGAAACAGGGGCGAGTCGCTAGTTTAATATAATTTCGATATTATTAGTTGCAAGCGTCACAGATTTTAGCGGCGTGGTCCACAGTTGCACAAGCCAGTGGGCTCGGCGGGTGCGACACGACGCGAACGCTTTCGCCTCGCTTGATTGCGCAAAACTCGCGACCGCGCCGCGAGTTCAAGTGCGGGGTGAAGGTTTCATTGTTGCCCTTCGACGTTACCAGCCCTTACCCCAAGATGCTTTTAGGGTGCTCCGTCGCGTGTCTTTGTGAGGCCGCGATTTTCAAAACAAACACTTCATTCCGATGTAATTTATTTTCGTCTTTGACGTCATAGCTGCATTGAGGGTAAATTAAAATTGATGGACTTAAGTAAAGGTTTTTCACGGCCACAGAATTTAACCAGCATTTGTATATAACCTCTAAGATATTTATAGAATACTTATATAGATATTTATGGGATAGAAACGTAAGTAAATATATAAAGTTCTTTTGTACAATTAAAATATATTTGAATTTAAAGTTTAATATCTATTGAGCTTGAATGATGGAATAAGTGATAGTATTAAAATAATTTATTTAAACAATTTGTTTTATTAGTAACTTTGTCCACCGAAATAATAAAAACCATACAGTTCATTTATACGTAAATACGTAAAGTTAACAATTTTTAATTTATTTTTGTGTCTAATAAGTGTCCTAAAACACTTGTATCCAGAGCCGTTTAATTAAAAAATATGTCCACATTATACTCTTTGTACGTTGTTAGTTACACCTTAATTCCTAATGAATCCAATTCCTATTTGACATTAGTTTAAAACAGTCGTGTTTACGGTTATATATAAAATGTTGACGAAGATAAACCTAACAAGGCCGATAAGTTTCCGATTCCTTTGTTTTAGGTAAACGCTTCGCACTGAGGCCGCGGAATTACGCTCAGTTGACGGGACTTAAATAGTTAGATGACGTTATTTTCTTAACAGCCCTGATGTTTACTTGTTTTTTTTTTCAATTAAATTCAAACGCAAGGTCAATAGCAAACTGCTTTTTGTGTTCCGCGAAGATACTGTTGAAGCTTAGGATAGTCGAAAATTAACTACGTCGCATCGAGATTGCAATTTAATAAAGTTTAGTAATAAATATTTTTTTACATGCGATTTTAATTAGCTTTCGGGTAATTAGTCATTTAGGGGGGTCGATAATCAAGTACATAAGTGAACTGTCTGCCCGCCTTTGCCTCTTGTCTTAAACAAAGACAAAAAATTCGCGCCAAAAAATCAGTTCCCGCCTAACAGGTCTTAAAATGGTTTTATGCAGTACACATTACTATACATTATTTAGTTGGTTATATTCACTACAAACCAGATATAGTTTTGAATATCCAAAGGGCACTCCTCATTTCTAATAAATATTACGACTGTTAATTAACAGCTTTGCATGCCGCTATTGGCGTTAAGCGTCATCATCATCATGTCTTACAAAAATAAAAAATAAAATAAAATAAAAATAAAATATCATTTATTGCTATCATAATTGTTACAATAAACAGAGCAGATATGGGAAGAAATAGAAGGTTAAACAATGCCATTTAAAAACAGGTGTGGGCCGCTTAGAGAAGTGTCGAGGGCCCGAGTAAGACGGAACAGACTGGATCCCACTAGTATGGGGAACAATGTTTTTAATAATGATATTAAATCATTTTATTTCAACCCACACCCCACAAATGATCCACATTGTGTTAGTAATTACAAGAAACTTAATCTATTGTTAGTAAAAACAAGATAATTAATTAACACTAAAAAAAACATAAAATTTCACATTAGCTTTGTATTGTCAGTACATGAACGACACAACAGTGGTTCAAGTACTGACAATCGAACCTATCGGCAAACGCTCTTAGGATCCTGCAAGAATTCTTGTACGTAGGGTTCGTGCCAACTGCCAGGGACGTACACCATTTTCACATAGTAGTGTAAAAGCAATCTACACGAAATTCGGCGAACATCCCTGACGCACTGCAGAAGTTTTTGCTAACCATCGTTTCCTATATATTCTTTCCCTAATAAACATTTTCGATTTTTTTGCGTTTAAAAATATACTTTGTGAATGTTGCAAGTGTCCCAAGATCTTTTAGAGATAATGAGTTCTTCCTAATAAAAGAATCTTTAAAATCCCTCGAGTCGTAATAATATATGCGCGTTCTATCATAATTAACACACTTATGTATCAACACTTGTAATATCCAATATAACTTCAATGCCTTCATAGAACATATATTAATAGCAATAAAAACAAACAGGAGGCCTGTTTGTTCTCGATCTCGCATTCGTTATTCTTCATTATTTTCCCATTTATGCATTCACTCCATTGATGTTATAAAAAGTGTGTCACCATTCACTCACTTTACTATTAATCTACAGGATCGGAACGAGCGAGGAGGGTGAAAAAGGACAAGATGATGTCGTTGCTAGAATACCGCCACACTGCCACATAACAATAAAATGTACCAGAGAGGTAAGTAAGGTTTTATTACACCGGAGCCAAACGTAGCTCGAAGTCTTGATACGTTTTTGACCTTGACGTCCACAAAGTATTACAAAACTTTGTATAGTTATACCAGAGCCAAACATAGCTCAAAGTCTTCATACATTTTTGACCTTGAAGTCCAAAAAGTATTACAAAACTTTGTACAGTTATACCGGAGCCAGGCATAGCTCAAAGTCTTTATACATTTTTGACCTTGAAGTCCATAAAATATTACAAAACTTTGTACAGTTATACCGGAGCCAGACATAGCTCAAAGTCTTTATACATTTTTGAACTTGTAGTCCACAAAGTGCTATACAACTTTGTACTAAGTCCCCTGCCACACTACATGATCATTCAACTGAAGCCATATCTGGCTCCGGCTTTAGATGTGGTGACATGCGCAGGTATATCTATACTAATATATAAAGCTGAAAAGTTTATTTGTTTGCTTGAACGCACTAATCTCAGTAACTGCTGGTCCGATTTTAAAAAAAAAGCCTTTCATTGTTACATAGCTCATATATCGAGGAAGGCGTCATGCTTTGACTAATACGAGCGGAGCGCCAATGAAAAATGTTTCAAAATCGATGTGAATTTTCCACTTTTGAGAGCTTCCAAAATTACGCGGGCAAGTCGCAGGAGCTAGTATTTAATAAAACCATTGCAATGATATAACATAACTTTGTGAATGTTAAATCTAGTATCGTCTTATCTGACATTTTAACGAGATCTGACGAGCGTTTCGAATCCGTCCACTTAAGTTCTCAATAACAAAGTGGAAAAAATATTGAAAAATTATTTCAGTGTTAGATAGCCCATTTATCAAGAAAGGCTATATGCTATATATGTATATTCGTCACACAAAAGTTGAATCTATTTTTTTTTTTACTTAATTTTACGCGAACGAAATCGCAGGCACAGCTAGTCTAGTATAAATATAAAATGACAAGATTAAAAAATACTTAGTAACAAGGTGGTTGGCTCCACTGGTTTTCCTTACTCAGCCTACTTGAAGTGCGGTGCGAACTACCTACTTTAACAACAATGCAGTGGGGGGAGTAATACGTATTACTGAATAGGGGAACATCTTTCATCTTTTAAGTAGCGTCTGTTCTTGAACTGTAAACTCTTTTTGGGGTTCCG
>JANCMC010041845.1:2204252-2220624 GCA_024363005.1 Charaxes varanes
TATTACTGAATAGGGGAACATCTTTCATCTTTTAAGTAGCGTCTGTTCTTGAACTGTAAACTCTTTTTGGGGTTCCGCCGCCTCGTAATGTTAACCAAATTTTCGTTGTATATAAATATAATTGAAACGACTGTTTGTAACGTAGAAGTTTAAACATATTAACGGTCTTTCTGTTTCTTACGGGTAATCTCCGGAACGGCTGAACCGACTTCAATGCATCTTTCACTGGTAAATAGCTCATTTTACAAGGAATAACATAGGCCACTTTTCTTGTAGCTAAATAATTAGGGTACTGCACAAAAAATGAAAACCTCAAAATGTAACAAAATCACTGAATTCACGCGGGCGAAGTCACGAATTACAGGTAGTCTATAATAAAATCATTATTTATTTATCAGCCTATCTATATATTGATAATAATTCTCATTAATAACTAGATGAAACCCACGAATTTGTCCGCGTTTTTCAATTAAATTATAACTTTATTTATACGTGAAACAGTATTAACTACCGCATGTAATTTGAGAGAAACTTTCTATCATTGCAGATTGCAGGCTTCAACGGTCTCTCGGAGGCGGTTCGGCGATTAGATTTCTCCTCTGCGGTCCGTGACGTGCGCAGATTCAATTACATCTGTGCCCTCCTCGAACTGCTGCTCGGAGGACAAAAATTAACCAACCTCCCTGGAGCCGCACAAAAACTCTTGTTGTCTATGCTTGAGCAGCTCGCCGATCAAGGTATATCAACCTCTTTGGTCAAAACTGATATAGTTTTGACTGTATTTTTTTAAATTAAACTGGACGTTTGATAACCTGTGACAGCTGACATTATGTAGGACATTCGTGTAGTTTGTGTATTTAGTTGCAAGTCTCTTTAACGATGTCTTTGCTTTTTTAATTTCTTGTTAAGTATAGGTTAGCAATTTTTCTTCTTTTACCTGGCGTTATCCCGGCCTAGTAACAGGGTAGCTTAGATTGCAGATGATGTGGTTGTGGTGCGTGTTAAGATGACCTATTGCCATCTGACGTCATCTTCGGAACCCCTTTTTACGTGCCTTCCGAAACATGGAGCAGAAACAGCAGTTATCTTTGGGTTATTTTTTTATGGTACGATAATAGAAGACGAAAAACGATTAAATGTTGACCCTGCCCGTTGTCACATTTTGGCGATACGCCCCCAATTTAACGTGTGGCGTAATTTACGGATGGCTTAGAGTACAAGAAGGTTCAGAACATTTTAGGATTTGTGAATGAAAAAGATTGAGAAACGTAAAGCGAAATATGTAATATAGATATGAATTAGAAATATGGATAGTGAATTGCGTTATTGGCCTTTTATTTCCTGTGAGGTACTTGCCACCATATTCTGCTGACTAATATTATGACGTAACATGAACTAGAAAATATGACATTATTTTCGCCATTAATGGAGGTATTCGTATAATACCTGAGCCAGACTAAGCTTCATTTGAACGTTCATTTAAATGATCATGTAGTGTGACCGGGGACTTTGTGCAATTGCGCAAAGTTTCGTAGAACTTTGTAGTCTCCAAGGACAAAAATGTACAAACACTTTGAGCTATGTCGGGCTTCGGTATATTACTAACATAGCAAATTATAATTTTTACTAGCGGACCCGACTGACGCTGTCCTGCCCCGACGTTGGGTTACTTATTATTTACTATATCCTATTATTATGTTGTCCCGGGTCCTGTTTCCTTTCCCTTTCCTGTTGCATAATGATTCACTATTTTGGCTTTAGTGGCTTAAACACGAAAGACAAATGTTGTCGCGGACTTTTTTGTACAACTATTTAAGATAAACGTTTCCATAGTACATATATATGTGTAACTCTAGCGGTTTTTACAGCGCACGCCAAAATAGCTCGCAGATGGAAGATTTTTCTCCTACTTGACATTTATCGTTATGCTTTGGACTATTCACACAATATCTTTATAATTATAGCCTATGTATTATTCTAATGTATAAACTATATTATTGTGAAGTTTCATTAAAATCCATTCAGTGGCTTTTCGGTGAAAGAGCGTCAAATATTCATCTATATACATCTATTAATGCATTATACCATACTCATAAAGTGAATTTTTGCTTGTTCTTAGTGGCACAATCGAAACAGAATCTAAACGCGCTTCGAGCGCTTCTGGTAGCGCTATCGACGCTGCGTGAAGCGGAGCGACGCGCTTGCTGGGGCCGGCCGCTGGGCTCTCGCGCGTTGTGGGGACACCACGACCACGCCATCGCCAGAATCAACCACATAGCCGAAAGCATTAGCATACAGGGAGTAAGTGACACTTAAAACTCTCCATATACAACAGGGAGTAAAAGACACGTTAAACTCTCCGTAGACAACAGGAAGTAAGGGTCACGTTTATCTCTCCATAGACAACATAGAGTAAGAGACACGTTAAACTCTCCGTAGACAACAGGGAGTAAGAGTCACGTTCAACTTTCCATAGACATCAGGGAGTAATAGATACGTTTACCTATCCATAGACAACAGGGATTAAGAAATACCTTAAACTCTCCATAGAGAACAGGGAGTAAAAAGCATATATAATCATTTTTGGGAGGCTCCGTTTAAGCCTCCGCCATCTAAATATGTCGCTTAAGCCGTCATATGTGAATTCAATAATGAAAATGGTAATAAATAAACAAGTCTTTAAAATTCTTTATCTCTCCATAGACACAGGGAAGTAAGAGACAATTTAAACTCTCCATAGTTAAAGAGTTCCTTATTTCTTCATTTGGTGAACATGTTTTCTTTGCTTTGGAACTTACAATCTGAGGTCAGAAAGAAGAATTTATTCATCTTCCGAATTTTGTAACGTTGTTTTGTCCATGAGATAGATTTGATGAAAATGCTGGGGATTAGGTTAATAAATTTAAACAGTTTTAACAGTTTGTGTTAATCGGATTAGAAATTGAATAAGGGATGGAGTAAAAGAGGAGTGAATATAAAAGAGGTGGAAAGGACAAAAAGAATGCGGTTACTACTGTCAGGGACGATATAGACGAGTGACCCTTAATTAAAACTTCTATTTCAGTTTTACTGGGGAGGCAAAGAATTTAATATTAATCAAGTAGATACCTATAGAATAATATATATACATATATAGTTTGGGAAATCGAAAAGTATATCCGTTACAATGGGATTCTCTGTGATGACAAACTGAAGTAACCACCCACAAGAAAGAATCCATCTGAAACGAAAGATTTTCGTCTTGACTGAAAGGTTTTTCGGACTGTTTTGTATAACCTCTTTCTCTCGTGAGATCGGCGTGAAGTGGCGATAATGCTATCTCGTCAAGTGATTAAGTGATGAAGGTATTGTTGTCGCATTTCGTTCGGTGATGGGTTGTCTATGTACTGCGGTGGAAACGGTGTCCCACCTCATGTCGTGCCCAGTGTATCATCGGCACTTCTTCTTGGGTAGTAAAACATAAGAACTTGCTACTCTGAAGAAGTAGGTTCGAGACCCGCGGAAACTTTTCGACATTACCTTCGCCCTTTAAACCATTTTCCGTTCAATTACCATAGTATTAAAGGTAATAGGATTTACTCGTAAAATAAAAGGGATTTTCTGTTTGAAGCGATGTTTCGATTTCTAACGGGAATCTCATGAAAATCATGTTATAAAAAGTATTAAATATAGAGGTTTTTATATTATATTAGTCATACATAATCTTTTGTGCTTTAAAAAAACCGACTTCAAATAGATAGACCTGGGCCAAAACGGGAGGAACAAGCTTTCAGATAAAAAAATAATCATCAAAATAGGTTTATCCAGTCCAAATTTCTGAGGTAACAAACATTTTAAAAAATACGAATTCGAATTAAGAACCTGCCCCTTTCATTGAAGTCGGTTGGAAACCATTAACTTTGTCCTCGAGATCTAATTAGCGAATCAATGAACTTTTCAATAGTTTCTTCTTTTTTGTGATGATCTCTAATTCTCCTTTGTATATTTATCAAATCAACTTTAATGTAGTGGAAAAGCTTTCTCCCTAGACACCGTCAGAGCGATAAACAAACCGACGAACTGCATCGCCTTGTGCGGAAATAAGGGGCTTTCAAGGAAATTGCCAATTCAAAAATATAAGCTTTCAAGCAAATATGAAACCTACAAATCGTCTGTCGTATAGAAAATACCTGCTCTTATGTTATCTACACTATATAAAACTCAAGAACGGCTATACCAATTTTTTGGTCTTTGATTTTTGTTAGATGTATCTCTATATCGAATAGCAGAATCTATATATATCTATATACTAGCAGTGCCCGCAGCATCGTCCGCGTAAAATAACCTAAAAAAAAATTGATTCCATTTTAGCGTTATGATATTTGACCTAACTTTATCGATAGATGGGCTATCTAACACTGAAATAATTTTTCAAATCGGAACAGTAATTCCTAAGATTAGCGCGTTTAAGCAAACAAACAAACTCGTTAGCTTTATATATTTTTAGTTTACTTTTAGTTTAAATACGTGAAGGCAAAATTTTCGATATTACATATTTTACGAAAATTGCGCGACTTTGGCACAATTATAGCTTTTATAGTGGGGACGAATGATAATATTTTTATAAGATATGCGTTATTCATACATTAAATTATTAAATTAAAAATCACACGCACTCCAATGCCAAACGATGTACACACACTCATGTGTACAATTTATTATTGCATAGTGTCAAAACTTCATCATGACAACCATGACAAAACAAAAATGTATTTTTTTTAATTATGACATTAAATGTGAATACATTTTACAAGCCTTAATTGGGAATATGGTAGGCAGATCTAAAGATTTCTGGCCGAATGACGATCAGCCGGCTATCTGTATTATTTTATTTTATGTTTATTAGAGAAACAAACAGTAATTACAATACTTAGAGTCTAATATAATATAAGAATATGCAGAGGATTGGTGGCCTCTTTTGCGACTGTTTCCTTCAGTTGTATACTGGTCGTGGTCTTGGCAAGCACCTTCTCTCTTAGCGTCTTGCTGTGCGTTTTGATGGTCTCTGGCTTTGATGCTCCCATCCTGGTTGTAGTTGTCGTCGCGGTGATGTTTCTAATTCAAAGAAGAACGGCAAACAGGATCACTAATAACTGCCATAGCGGACCAGTCAAAAAATTCTACGAAAGCAATAAATCTGACGAACTACAGAATCTGAATAAAGCAAGTTTATAGGACGCGTATAAAATTGTAAAAACATAAAGAAAACGTTCGTAAAGCCGGAATTACTTTCAAGATATCTCATGTAACGTAAGGGGCGTACGCGATAAAGTATGAAACAACAATAAAATGTTGAAGTGGCTTCATTTCCCAAAGTGATACAACATTCTTTCAATCCACTTTCGTCCCGGGAGGACACATTATACGTCTTTATGCCCTTACATTTTTGCGAATTCATCACACGTTACGTCTTCGAACCTTTCTCGCAAATCGCTCCTTAGAAAACTTTTATTACTTTTAACATATAGCTATTGTAGTAATAGAAACTAACAATGAACCCGTCTAAGGTCAAACTTAGGTTAAGCTGAAAGTCAAATATACTTTCATCTAATTTAGTAGCTCCTATTACGTAATCGTCTGAAATATCATTTCGTAAGTACAAACTCTTAGGATTGTTGAAAGAAATCTATATATATATGAGTGTGTGTGAAGCGATAACTTTCAGTATCTTTTTCTTAGCATTAGCCCGGTCTAGTACCAGAGTTTGCTTTGATTGCAGAAGATGCAGCTGTAGTTCGAGTGAAGATGATTCTAGCCAGACATGGTTACGGGGAATCTGGAGTACCGCGGCTTCGTTGACTTCGACTTTGCTTCGAATTTTGTCAACCAACCTGCACTTCTAATTTATTATCAATGTTAAACGCCATACATACTACACTAACTCTCTTATTTCCATCTATGTTTCAAACACTCGAAGTATATTTACTAATTATATTTCCCGTGATCAGAACTGATGTAACTCTGTCGAAACATCGAAAATATTATAAACAAGGTACGATCGTGATATGAACCGAGTCGTAAACAATTACGATCATTCTAGCCAATAAAACGTTTGTGCATATTTGGGCTACATAGTGAATTTTTTTAATGTAATATTGTTATTATTAATTAAGTGGCCAAGAGCGTGTCAAGAATCGCTAATACAGAAGATTGTCAGATATGTGATAAAGGTATTCTTTATCACGTAATTCAAAAGAAAATAATATTCCTAATCAATTTTGAGCATGTTCTGTCAATATGGAAAATTTCAAGTCTCTAAATCTAATAATTTGGTAATCCTAGGCGGATAGACGGACGGACCAAACAAAACTGCAAGAGTTCCTTGAAGAACTTCAGAACCCTAAGAATCAAGAGCAAAAATTTTCATTTATTCAAAAAATCGGGTATAAATACAGATTTAATGTCACCACTATTCTACAATATATTATTAGAATATCATAACCTAACATAGAGAACAGTTCTATACACTTTTAGAAGTAATTTTGAAAACTTGGTACTAAAATAAATTATTCATCGTCAATGGATTGCTTGAAGCCATTTTCATTTCATTTCTCAAACTGAATTACTTTCAACGCCGTTTTCTTTGTAAAGCCCTTTCAGTAAACAATACAGAGGTAAAAATTTATAGTATTGAAGATCTTATTTATTCAAGGTTGTGAGAAATAAGTTGATCTTTAGATCCTCAATATTCAATGGTGGAAAGGGTGAATTGAAATCCGTAAGGACAAGATTTAAATTCCAATTCCGCTGGATTATTGTTGAACCATATTCCGTAGGATTCTTTATGAAAAAATATGGAATCAGCAGACGACTACTACTATCCCAACGAAATCATCATCGAATTAAGTACCAGTAGATTGATTTACTTACTTTATAGCTAAGATATGAAGGCACATTCATTAAATAGTACCATCCTATCCACCCAGACACTGACATTACTTTGTTATAACGGAACACAAGATTTAATTAGGAAGTTAATTAGTTCGGTTAGATGAGAAATTTTAATCTTCACTCAAGTTAATTTTCTGAGAAGCTCGGAATCATTTTCTTGTGTAGCTACCGGCTTTAATTGAGAAAATTAGCCGGGGATCTATTTTTAACCTCCGTTACTTCTTAACCAGTAATTTGTAATTTTAGAAGATCTTCTAGTCAAAGGATATTTTGTTCTACCATAATTTATGATATAAAATTAATTATTTTTTATGTTTTTATAAAATGTTATTATTATTTTAGATTTTTTTCTAAATTATAAATAATAAATAAATACATACATACATGACTATATGACACACGGACGTCTGTTCCTAAAATAGACAAGATAATTCCTGTGTTATAGGTATCAGACGCCTGTTATACACAAATATACATTTTTTTTGTAGATATATAATACATACATATAGATACTACTATCTACATGTACGTGTTATATATTTCTACAAAAAAAAATGGGTGTGTACCCAGACTCGGGAACCACTGGTCTGATTTGAAAAATTCTTTCAGTGTTAGATAGCCCATTTATCGAGGAAGGCTATAGGATATCATCCTACTTTTATGCCACTGTCCCTGTCTCTTGCCAGTCGCATCCAGCTACCTTCTGTCACCCTCTTCATGTTGTCCATCCATCTTGCCATTGGGCGACCAGAATTTCTCCAGTCTACTGTAGGTCCTAGACCACCTGCCATCTCCACGTCGAGCTTTATGTCTTGCCCAGCTTCATTTGAGTTCGGCCACCCTGTTTCCGGTGTCCTTTACTAGTGATATTTTGCTGTCGAGGTTTTATAAGCAATATTGAATGACTAGTCTTTTTTAGGGTTCCGTAGTAATGCAACCTTTATAGTTTATTTCTGTCTGGACGTCCGTCTGTCCGCCAGCAAAGTGGTGTCCCCCTAGGGATTTACAAAGTATTAGACGTAGAAACTTGTAATTTTCTATATTGATAAAACATGTTAAAAATTATTACGAAAATTATTTTGAATAAATGCGGACAACAGCTTTTGGAGTTATTCATACGAATATTTTTATCGCGTATTATATACTGAACTCTTCTATATAAGTGTGTCTTGAAACGCTCTTGGCCACTTTTATTTCATTATTATTTTTAATATGAATACAACCTGTGTGGGTTTGGCTTTTATTAAAGAGTCAAATGTAAAAGCATTTCTCGCTGTGGCCTTGGGTTAAAAAAGTCATGTTCATCGTATCGAAAGAAGAATAATTACTGTCAAGTAGTTCAAGGGCTTGGCGGTTCGTCAATCAGCAGACAGTTTTCGGTCATCAATAAAAAAACAACAAATTCCCGCCTTCGCGGTAAACTGTCAGTTTGACAGGTAGCTGTGAAAGAAGTTTTTAACCGTCTGGCTTTTTAAATACACCAAAGTTTTTGCGATTTTTGTTTTTAAGTTGTACACGAGTAGCTGACGCAACACATCTTACTTTTTTCATTAAAACTTTTCTAATTTTTTTTACAGTTGAAATTGCACTAGACTTTTCGCAATCGAGATTTTGATGACATTTTCGCTGGATGATTACATATACATATGTAGCACTATCCTAGAGTAAACATATAGGGTAGTTACATCTATTTATTTTACCAATAAACGGTTATTGCTCATTTCAAAGAGACAGGCAAAATGGTTTTAATTTGCGTTTTTACTATATATATATCATTATATACTTTTGGCCCAAGAAAAAGGAAAGTAGACCGAGGAGGGGGAGGCCTTTATCTAGCAGTGAGTCACAATTGGCTAATTAAAAAAAGTAAGAACGTTATAAACAGAGCCGTCAATTTTTTTTTTTTACTTGGGTTTACCAAATTTTTTTATTATTTATTCGTATAAATAGAGATTGCTTCACAAAATTGACAAATACTCTTACATAAAAAATATCTAGATTTACGTAATTAAAGATGGTATTTGTAAACTATGTTCTCGAAGTATCTAGAACCACCACACAAATAAATAACGACAATAAATCAATTTAATTCACTCAAGCGATACTATAAACGCTTACATCTATTTAATTTACCAATAAACGTTTATTGCTCAATATCGTAAATGCTTTGGTTGTTTATTGTCTCTGGCGGTACTTGTTTCGCCCTTTGTACATGGCAATAAGGTATTTGACCTTTTGATGTCCTTAAGATAAGTTGATATGCAAAACCGCATTGCGATGACGTCACAGCTCCCATGCCGGGCTGGAATCAGTGTTTATCATCTCACTAATGTATATTAAGTAACATGAGTTTGTTTTTGAGATAAGACTGACCGTGTTCCTTTTCGTAATTTTATCTTGATAATTAATAACAAAAGCGTGAGTTGGTTTGTTATACTTTTATGCTTTTACAAACGTAACCAATTACGGTTTAATTATGTATACAAGTGGTCATGGTTATATACGTATAAGGGTATTTTTCCTTCTGAGAAATTAAAAAATAAAGCGTGTCCGTGAGTTGATGCTATTCTGCCCGCAGCCATCAAAAGGCTTACAGATGCGTTGCCGGCTTTTGAGGAATTAGGCCTCATTTACGTAGATGAGGGGAGTCGAGTCGAGTATGAGAGGCGATTACGTTTTCATAGAGTTTATACGCAGGGAGACGCCACGCGACGCGAAACGCCCCGCGTCTCCGTAAATAAGGCTTTAGCATGCCTTATTCTTGGAGGTCCAATTAAGTTCTCGAAGCAGATGTCCATGGGCGTCGGAAGTCAATCACAATAAGAACAGCCGCCGTAGAGAATCATCCACGTGGGACGCAGCTTTCACTTATTTTAATTTATGGGATCGTTCAATTTTAATTTGATGCATTTGTAATTGTCAGCGGTCTTTTTAAAGAGTGGTCTCAAAAGAATAGGAGGCGACAATTGTCATGGGGACAGCCTTCTATAGACCTTTCATGTGTAGTTGAAAATCGGTATGTGTTTGAGGAACATCTTCTAAAGATCGCGCCACTTCACGCCAGTGCTGTCACGTCTAGTGATGGTGTTGTTGTCGCGTTTCGTTCGATTTGTGAGTCTTCCCGGTGGCCTAAACTCGTCACGGTCGCAGCCAGAGCAACTTAACTTAGCGATCGACTCAAATGCCGACCACTGATTAGGCCACGACCTCCTCGAAATTTATACAGAATATTGTAAATGTTATATAGTATTTAAGCTACTTAATCGTCTAGTTTAGTCTCGTATTGAAAATCTGCAAAAAAAATGTTATTACCTTCAATAACCTTACGTACTTTTAAGCTATTTAAAATTTTTGTAAGAACTATTGTTAAAAGACTGGCTAACGAGTTTCTTGCTGACTCTTTTCATGGCTCGACATTTCCTAATCAGTGTTAGTAAGTAACATTTGTTTACGACTAAATGTAGTCGCTCCCGTAAGAGTTGTTTGCCGGAAAACATGTGAGTCAATGGAAAGCGACAAGCGTGATCCGGTTGATGGATGTGGCGACCAAAATGCAATCGTACTTATTATTTATCCCGCGTGTCACTTTGAGCGGCGTCCCCTGTAATTTATCAAAATCGGTTTAGCCTTAATTTTTTGTTATAACGATATTTTGCCCAGTATTTTTAGACACGAATGTTTATAATTACTTTTTATAAATTCGGTATAAGTGTCTTTTTAAGAACAACTTATGTCAATTAACAAAATTGTCTTTTGTGATCTATCAAAATCGGTATTGCATTTATTTTTAGGGTACTGATATTTTGTCCCGTACTACTAATTAGGGAAATTCAAACAATGCAATGATTTCTTTTCGTTGCTCACGGATTTAAACAAACTTTAATCAAAACGGTTTTATACCTCTTTCTAATATGATTGATTGGCTCACTGGCGCAGTGGGCAGTTACCCTGCCTTCCGCTCCGGGGATCGTGGGTTCGATTCCTGAGTCGATTCTGGGTGTATTATCTATACGAATATATTTCTACAAAATAACATATTTGTGTATAACAGGCGTCTGTTACCTATAACACAGGCATTAAGTTGTCTATCTTAGAAACATACGTCCGTGTGTCATATAGTCCTGTATATATTTATATTTATATGAAATCGGCGTGAAGGAAGAATGCTGTCACGACAGGTGATGGTACTTTTGTCGCGTTTCATTCGTTTCCTTAAATACCGGCAACACATCTTCGAGCCTCCTGGAGGTGCAAAAGCCTATGAAGATCGGTAATCATGTAGGCGGTTCAAAAAAATCTCATTTATTTCTGCCACATTACTTTTAAGAATGTTACAGACTAGTTGTTACTCGCAACTTTGTCCGTGTAAAATTAGATGAAGAATTTTAGAGTTATGATATAGAGCCTACAGCCTTCCTCGATAAATGGGCTACCTGACACTGAATGTTTTTTTCAAATCGGGCCAGTAGTTCCTGAGATTAGCGCACTCAGACAAACAAACACTTCAAGCTTTATGTATTGGCATACATTTACATTTTTAATTTGAACAGGCACGTTCCATTTTTCGTTAAAATTTGTTTCAACAAAAGGGTTGGTCGTTCTCGCGTTCCGTTTTTATTTTTGATCAAACGACACGGATTGATGGGATATCGAATATTGGAGCCTTGTCCGAAAATTGAAAATATGCTCCATTGTAGGTGAAATTTATTTTAGTTTCGTCCGAAGGTTTTCGGCCATCTGTTGTAGTGAGGGATTATGGAAAACCCACCGTATTGGTTCATGTTTATTTATTTTTTTAAAGTAGTTTTAATAACTGCAGCTGCGTTCCACCAGAGTACATCTCGTCAGAATTTGAAATAACACCCTCATCACCTTGATGTCCTAAAGTCCACAACCATGCGATTGTCCAGAACCTTCTTACTTCGCACAAGTCCTTTGTGGAATCAGTTACCGGCTGCGGTATTTCCGAACCGATACGACTTAGGGACCTTCAAGAAAAGAGTATACTGATTCCTTAAAGGCTGGCAACGCATAAGCGAGCCCTCTGGTGTTGCAGTTGTCCATGGGCGTCGGTAGTCACTTATGTGAATGCTGTCCAATCGTTTGCCTCTTGTTTTTTAAAAAAATTGTCCTAGAAATATTTTTAGAAAGCCTAATATTTATTACATCGTTCATATTCACTTTCGTATATGCGTATTCGAATACAGATTCGTATTCGTATACAGATTCGTATTCGTATACACATCCGTATTCGTGTACAGATTCGTATTCGTATACAGATTTGTATTCGAATACGGGTTCGTATTCGTATACACATCCGTATTCGTATACAGATTCGTTTTCGTGTACAGATTCGTATTCGTATACATATTCGTATTCATATTTTTTATCAGAAGTGGGCGAGACAGTAAAGCGGGACCGAAAAGTAATCTGGGTCCACCCTTTTCCACCAATGAGCTATTTAGGCTTAAATACTAGCTTTCACAACTTCATCAGCCTGTTCGATACATAATTTAGATATTCTTTATCACATCTTCCTATCAATAGGACAATTTTTTACAAAGCAGTGCGACTGAAAACGATTTTTATTTAATACTGACATGCTCATGGACAAAGTTGCGGTTTACAGCGAGTATTTCAAGAAAGTGCTAATTGTGAAAGTCTAGTTTCAAGAATATTTTTATTTAATTAATTGGAGTCAATTCTTACTAGGATTAGATACCCTATTATTAAAAATTTAAATTATAATACTAAAATAGTAAATATAGGATATTGAAACTTACAGTATCGATAACCTTATTTTCCAAGTATCAAGTAACTTTTAATACGTAATGAATACATAAGAGTATGTAATTTACACCGGAATCTCAGATTAGATAGTTTTCAGTACTTAAAATAGACAAACAGTTTGTACCAGAGAAACGTAAGCTTTTGTATTCACGTTATGGGAAATTACAAATGAACTTAGTAACCCTACGTAACAGGTAGTGATGTGTATAAGGGCCAACGATAAAATCACTTTCTCGTATTCTTTACCACTGAATCGATTAAGGAAGTGTCGCGTACGCGTTAGAAAGTACACCCACTTTACATAAGGCCCTGACATAAGTACTATGACATGGTGTTATGTAAGGCCTTTGTTAACGATTGTCACATATTTATCTTTGAATATTCATTTATTTAGGTTTTCTTTGATATCATGAGAAATAGTTGAGGTCATAAGGAATACAAGAATCGATAAAGATTTGTAATATGGAAACATTTTCTCTTCCCTAGTATTTAGGTTTATAGGGTTTCATCGAGTTTGGGTTATTAAGCCTTAATATTATCGGGACTAGAAAGACCTATTGTGATCGCTCCGTTTACAACTTATCCTCCAAACACGGATAGTTCATAAACCACGCAATGGATCTTATTCCTCTCCAAAATATTTTTTTAAATTATTTAACAAGGACCAAACGGACCGGCATTTTACCTGAATGACTACCCAGACATAAAGCCAATTCCACTGCCGGAAGGCTGGCAGACGCGTTGCCAGACTTGGTGGAAGAATTATGCTATTCTCTTTGAAGGTCCCTTAAACTTATTGGTACTACATTAGCATTGATTAAAAGCCTGACACGAAAAAGACTTGCCTCCTATGGGCCTGGTACGAATATTTCCATCCGAAATAAAGTTCACTCGTCGACTTTGAACGGTTCAAAATGTTCGTGCTAGGGGTCTCTGATCTGAACCCTGTCACAAATGGTGAACAAGTGCCCGATCCATCTTTACCATAGCGTCATATCTGAGGTGCACTCGTTTACATCAATTATTTCCAAGTACAAAGAGTTCATATATAAATAGGGAAGCTATAATATATATGCTGTACACAACGAAACCGGAAACTCGCCGGAATTCACCGGAAGGAATAACTTTCGACGTTAACAAGGCAATTATACCTGTACATTTCGGATTGATTGATCGTACATAGAGTCAACACGCGATCGTGCGTCATTTGGAGATATATATCAATTTAACCTGTACTAGGTGTGGTCCGCGGTTTTACATGCATTCATTCTTGAGAACAGTTTTCGTGCAACGTGTGCTCAAAGGCCTAATTAAAAAATTGTGATATGAATGATAGGCAAACTAGAAGCAGGAATAATATGTGCCTCCGTTCTTGCGTCTGGGTAGGGTACAGAAATCGTTTGTGGGCGCGAGTATACGATGCGTTAACAAAATTCCAGATGCAATATAAAATTTTTCTCTAGTTAAATTTAAAGTACATATTAAAAACACGCTTATTCGTAAAGCGTATTATACTGTCGAAGACTATATTAAAGATAATACTGCTTGGAGTTGGGTCGCTTCAACTTTGTACTTGTTAGTTAACGTGGAAAAATGTGAAAAACTCATTTCTGTTAGATCTATTTTAAAAAGAGTGTTAAGGAGCTAACGAGTTTCTCGCTGATTCTTTTCTTGGCTCGACTCTTCCGAATCAGTGGTAGCTTTTAAAATCTTTGACGATTCAAAAGAACTTGTAAAAATCTACTTAAATAAAATATCATTTGAATTTTAAAAACCAGGTAAGGTGTAAAAGTATAACAAATAAACAAGCAAATGTGTAAAGAAGTTCTGTGTCGTCTATTATTTTAGTAAACCGACGCAGTTTATTAAATTAGGTGAAGTCGCGAGCATATGCTAGTATAGCATTTATAATTAACGTAAAATTGGTGTCCATGATTAATAATGAAGTTATCTCACATTATATTTGATGTTTAATGAACTTTGTTAATTAACAAGCTAGATTAATAAATAAGTTCATTGTGAAATGTATATATTATAAATTCAGTAATTTGCGCAATAAATATTTGTGAGGAGGTTTTGGCTTAATCAGTGGTCGGCATTTGAGTCAATCGCTAGGTTAAGTAGCTTTTGCTGTGACCGGGTGATAGATGGCTAAGCTACCCCCACACTGGTTTATATTTGATATCCGACCTCCTACGTGTTTCAGTCTCAATGCTCAACGGTAGAAGGGATGGAATGAAAACCACAATATAACCGGTTAAAGCCCCAACCCTACTGGGATATTTTCGCCCCCACTCTTGACACAAGCTTTTAATTTAAGCTTAGTAACAGGGAAACGTCCCATCGCTCGATGGGTGGATGATGTGAGGAGAGTAGCAGGTGGTGGTTGGATGAAATTGGCAAGGAATAGGGGAGAGTGGCAGAAGTAAAAGGAGCCCTATGCCCAGCAGTGCGTTATCAAGGGCTGAAGATGATGTTGATGAAAGAGCCCAGAATAAACTCAGTCAATTTAGAGTATTTTCATTCAAATAATCCTTTACATTATAATACGATTTAATAAAAAAAATTATAAACACTGTCGTTAGTTAACAATGTATTTTTTGGGGTCACGATAAATTTAGGAACCGCTGACCAAAAGAGATTTAAGAGTCAGCCGCGGAACGGCCTGTGTGTCACCTTTTATAGATATGTTAAGTTTTGGCTAATGTGCGAGATGAAATCTTTTATACATCTATTATCTAGATATTTAAATATGGTGTCATTGTTCTCGTTTCTTGCGGATCAAAGAACTAGGATGTAGGCGAGTAAAATGCGCCTACACCATTTTTTTTGTTCCTATTACCAATATGTATTTCGAGTAAATAAGTTGTTTAAAACGACCTTTAAATAAATACAAATAAATGTGTATAGGACTACATAACCGTTCCTAAGGTAGAAAACTTAATACCTTTATATATAATAATTAGTATCATAGTAATGTCGCTGCATTGATTACCACAAACTCTTAAAATAAATGCGCAGAAGAGACTAATTTCATGGATTCACTAACCATTCACAGATGCGATTCTGGCCTCTGACAAAATACATACATCTTTTCTTAAACTTTAATTGGCCCGTTAGCGCAGTGGACAGTGACCCTGCCTTCCGCTCCGGGGGTCGTGGGTTCGATTCCTGAATCGAGTGTATTACCTATGTATGTATTTATATATTTCTACAAAAACAATATTTGCGTACAACAGGCGTTTATTATCAATAACACAGGCCCTAACTTATCTATCTTAGGAAGAGACGTCTGTCCGTGTGTCTTATAGTCCTATATTTTTATTTATTCATAATGTTTGATATGATACTCTATTTATTCTAATTTTTTAATTTCCCATGCGCATCGCGCACACAATTTTAAGAATCATCCTTAATCGTTGATTTACGGAATCCCTCTTAACGTGAGATCGTTATATAAATCGCTTCTCGTGTATTTTTTGCTCTCGGAACTGGGGGCTTCAAAATTAATCGCTCCCATCCGGCATCTCTCGAGAGGCGGAAGCTGTGCTGATAACGAAGCAAGAAACGCGCTCCTGGTGGCCATCATTTTCAGATACTTAGGACACTCTCATTTTTTTGGGAAACGATACATAGATCACTCTGAGGAAAG
>JANCMC010041845.1:2220724-2233707 GCA_024363005.1 Charaxes varanes
TGCGAGTTGGTTAAAAATAATATTTAAAGAAAGCGATGCTTAGAATGATAGTTTCTACCACATTTAACGAGTATGAAAATAAATAATACCCGGTGGGAAAGTGATGATGCAATACTAAATATGCTTATTCACTGTCGCTTTGTGTCCATAATTGGTCATCAATAAAGGAAGTGATGACTTGGAATTCAGTAGAATAACTTCTCGTAACGATGGGAAAGCCTACCTCGTTAGGTCAAGTAGGACGTTCCGGGTTCGATTCCCAGCTGGGCCAAAACTACAGTTTATCAATACCATAAATAACAAAACGTTGAATTCTTGAGAAGGGCCAAATGTGAAGTTTATCTAATTATAATTGACTACCGAAGCCCAAGAACAACTGATCAACCAGGCTCGCAGATGCGTTGCTCGCCTTTGACAACTGAATTGTTGTACGAGTCAGAAAACTAACTACCAGTAAAAGTCCCGACCGAATCGGTCCAGCCGTTTTGGAGATTACCCAGAACAAAGAGACAGACAAAAATGTTTTAACTTGCAGTTTTGCTATGGTTTGTTTGAATGCATTAATCTCAGGAACTACAGTCCGTTTTGAAAAATTCATTCAGTATTAAATAGACCATTTATCGAGGAAGGCTATAGGCTATATACCATCACGCTAAATTCAAATGTTTTTTTTTACCTAATTTTACGCGGTCAAAGTAACGGGCACAGCTATTCGTATATAGTTATATGCAATTAGGCAGTAAATAATTTAAGCTTTTGAGTCCCCCCCTCCCCTGCCCATTGTCACACAATGTCACATTTCGATGCTCCCCGCCTTCTCCGTTAACGTGTAAAGTTATCTAAGTAAAATAAATTAATATCCTTGTTACAAACTTAGTTACTGGAGCGGCACAGAAACCCAAAGTAAGTTTTGGCCTCCGACAGGAATTCGCGTCACTTGTTTCGGTCCTGCGCTGTCTCTTGCCAGTCGCCCGCCCGGAGATCGCGCGTTACAAACAGACCGTTCGGTTTTATATGTATGTATAGATAATCGTGACCTCTCGTGTGGTCATACAGCGGGTTAAACAAATATCAGTAAGGCCATTAAACCAACATTATCACAGCCTAAGACAATATTGACTCACAAATTATAATTAGGTAAACACTCATCGCTTTGAATGCTAACAATGAATGAATTTGAAGAATACATGTAACTAAAACCGAACTTGTGTTCGTAACGTGGATTTTAAATTATTTTACTTAGGTGTGATCCATAAATAACGTTACACGTTAAGGGAGGAGGGGGGTCATGGAAATGGTTTTCTCGTTAAGTGTGAATTATTTTATTGGCTTAACCATCATGACGTTGATATCCTCCTAAATATAAAAGTCACACACGAAATAAACAGGTTTGAGTTTGACAATTATATTATTTGACCGTTTAGTGATAAATCGCTGCAAATCTTTTTTTCTTATATATAACAAGGGGCAAACGAGCAGGCGGTTCGCCTAAGTGACTATCGACGCCCATGGACTACTGCAACACCAGGGGGATCGCAGATGCGTGGCTGGCCTTTGAGAAATGAGTATGCTCTTTTCTTGAAGTTACCTAAGTCGTATCCGTTCGGAAATACGGACGCTGGTAATTGATTCCACAGAGGAATTGTGAGAGGTATGGAGTTTCTTGAAAATCGCACCGTTGTGGATTTTAAGACATCAAGGTGGTGAGGGTGATATTTCAAATTCTGGCGAGATGTCCTATGGTGGAATACAGCTGCTGGTATTAGTCCGAACAACTCCTCGGAACACTCCCCATCATATATGCGGTAGAAGATTTATATACTTTATTTATTTATTCACTTTTATTTTATTTTATGACTTCAAATTATGAAGAATTTATGAAAAACACAAACTAATCGGTTTGATAATCTTAACAAAATTATATTCCAGGATAATTATGGACGTGTTATCGGGCAAAGGCGATTATAATACTAAACTATCCAATAACGTATCGAAAATTTTGCAAATATTCTAAACAAACGGAATTTCGTAAAGCCGCACGCGTCAAGAGATAATATTTCAAATTGGCAATCCGAATGTGTACAGGCATTAATAGTCATAACATTATCATTATATAGTCATCTCATCAATCACTCTTCCTAAAGGTTCAATCATATTATAATATGAACAAACCTTTATATGTGGCGATAGACGGATGACCATTATTGTATGAAACAAGAATTCAGGTCATAACCAATCTCTTAGTGTCCTCAAAGGAAGCCAATCAAGACAATCCATTCGCGATAGAAGTAAGGGCTTGGGCTAAGATAAAATACTAAGTTTTTTCTAAATTCATAATAAACAATGATGCTACATACTTATAATAAAACGGCTTTTAAACTCACGCGTATGTTATATCGGGATTACCCGACTAGCTTCGAACCCGTCCGGCAATAAGTATGTATTCCGCTCACGAAAGTCCTAAAATAATGGTACACTTTAAAGCGGAAATTCTCTCTCTGTCTGCGTGTGTGCGTGCATGCGTTTGTGTCTGTGTGTGTATGTGTGTGACTCTGTGTGTGTGTGTTAAAGTCATTTGTAAGGTTACTTAAAGATCATATAAAATGAAAATGCGAAATTGGCACAACTTACTGTTAGTCTACTTATTAGATCATTATTATCAGATGTTTATGTTATATTATCTGTATGTTATATTATTATGGTAATCATTATTTTTGGTCTATCGTAGTTAACTGCTGTTCTTTTCCTCCTTACATTGTAAGCACTATTGCATTCTATCTTAGGGTTGACAAATTCAGCTTCTTCCACTGTATTCTTCAAACAGCATATAAGATAATTGTTGCGAAAATGCAAATCTGTGTAGAAAGAGGACAGCCGCTTGGAATTAGGTATATACTTCACAAGGTGACGTTGTCTTTTAAGTAATTTAATTCTCATCTACGCTATCTATCGCAAGCCTAATCTTATCATTCTTTAGTCTGTCCTTCAAATCTCTAGATATTACGAAATTGTTCAATGTTTTTATTGGTATTTCGACTTTTTTATTAATTGTATGACTGCCATTATTTATGATTTTCTATCAATATTGTTTTACTTGCAACCAGTTGTTTTTTGCTTGTATAAATATTTTTTTTGTTAAGGCGGACCAAAGGTCCTAGCGTTACTGCGACCAGTAAAATCTATTTTAACTGCCTTAGCTTATAGCTCATCCTCAAGACCATCAGAGCACATAAACCCTACTATGGCTTGAGGTATGAGCGTCCTAATTCTTCCAGGGGTCAGGGTATGTTCCCCTAGCGCTTTGTAGCGCTTGAGGAATAGAGTTGGACAGTCACAGAGAATTTGCTAGTTGCGTAAATATAGTGCTTTATGTTAGAATTGTTCGATTTCAAATGCTTCTAAAGTCATCTGTACTTTCTCTAACATTAGCAGCATTATGTGAATAAAGCCCATTCACCCTATTCATTATGGCTCTGATCTCCCATGTAGACGCGGATGCAAAAACGGTTTCGTTCGAAGAAAATCATCTGACGTTATTCATTATTGTCTTCACACTAGGATGGTAATCGCTCGCTGGAGGTAAATAATTGCACAGTCGATCTTGGGAGTTATGACTACCAATAAAGTTGTACTATGTCCGGCTCTAATGCGATACAGATCGGCATTATTATTTGCTTAAGTAGGCTAAATAATAGTAAAGTGTTATACTAGTAGTAAATTTTATTAAGTGTGGCAGTAATAATTAGTAAAAGAGAATGTATTACAATTCTTCCTAGCGTTATACCGGTCTAGTGCCAGGGTCCGCTTAAATTGGAGAGGATGTGGCTGTGGGACGAGTTAAGATGACGGTCTGCTGTCTGACGTATGACTTGATCGTTGACGTTTCATAACTTACACCTAGCTTGTTTAATGAGAAATAGTACAATAAAAGAGTGAGGTGGATCGACTCAAATGCCGACCACTGATTAAACCACCTCCTCTATTTAGATATATACAAAATAAGTTATTTCTTTAAACTTAACCTAACATAGATTACTAGGTTTTGTGACCGTCTTTTAAGTAGATATCTGTGATAGAGGATTTCGTACTTCCGCATTTCGATATATTATGTTTCATTAAGAGCGGAAAGCAGGGTCTCTGTCCACTGCGCCAACGGGTCAGTCTATATATGTATATTGATTTTAATATAAATATAATATCAAAATGAATTTTATTAGTAGTACATTCGACCACGAAAGTGCTTTACCATTTTAGATGATAGTTCTTACTTTAAAAAAATTAACGTAGTGTATAACAAGCAAAAATGGGCCTTTTAACTAATTGACGTGCAAACGACATTCGACCTTAGCATAGCAAACCAATTTCTTGGTCTTCTATACTTATATAACATTATATAAGTATAGAATTATATAACATTATTATATATATAGATTATTATATAACATATAACACCGACGTCTTATTTACGATTTTTTTTGTCCCAACTTTTAATAGAGTGCAGTAAAAAAAGCATTTTTAACCGGCTTCATAAAAAGTAGAAGCACTTGGTAGACATCTACTGATGTGCTGAAGTCGGTGCGGGAACCTGTTTGTCTTGGTACCGACTTCAAAAGTTCAATAGGTGCCTAGCACATCGTACGTAAGTACCAATTATTTTATGCCTTTTAGTTCCTTGGTCTTTTCTGAAGGCGGTTTTCTTTCTATCTAAAAAAGTATTTATTTTTATCCGCTCGCAAATCCAACGCCGGTTTCTACACTTTAAAGTAATGAGTACACAGAATTTCACCCTAAACGGCGGATGTGATCACTTAAATTAAATTTCACGTCCCGTGCGGTGCCGGGCGCTATCTTGAAATTAATTTGTAACGAGTATCCCATCGGTTTGGGCACAGAATAGTTTATGATATATCGTTTGTTTGTGTCAGGGGTTAGTGTAGTGTCACTTAAAGAATGTTATAACAGTCAAAACCGGATATAACGACATTTAACACACATATTAAATAGCTTTGGACCTATTGGCACATAAAAATATAATCTGAAAAATCTACAGTACAGTTTAATTAATAGTTTTTAAGAGATTCAGTCTAGACCTTCTGATACGGTCGTTATAACCGATCCGTCGTTACAAACGATATTGTTAAAATAGTTTTTATTGTACGTAAATTTGTATGTGCTGACTGTGTGTCTTTAGCAAATCTATACTTATAAAGCTGAAGAGATTGTTTGTTTGTTTGTTTGCTTGAACGCGCTTATCTCAGGAACTACTGGTCCGATTTAAAAAATTCTTTCAGTGTTAGATAGCCTATTTAGGAAGACTATAGGGTATATATCATCACGCTAAAATTTTCACCTAATTTTATGCGAATAGTCGCGGATAACAGCTAGTGTTAAAATATGGTATATGGAAAAGTCAGGGTATGAACTTATTTAATTTTTTACTTAAACTATTTAAGCTAAATCCAGGATCATATATTTAATAAGGTTGTCAATTCGCTGCCAAATTTTCGTACCATCAAAACTCCAAGATCTTGTAAAAATTTGTACGACGACTTTTACTTTAGATACAGGTCTCACAACTATTATCTGAAACCTCTATAGGTCAGTGGTAAAAGAACGGAACTTCGAGACGTTCGGTTCGAACCTATCTCTATCAACGTCGTCAATGCTAACATGTATGTTTAGTTTTAAGATTGTTTTTTTATTTATTTTGGTCTTTACGTTGTTATTATTATATTATGTATGTGTCTTATTGTTTACTTTTCACAAAGTTGGAATAAAAGCTGTCTCTTTTTTTCTTTCTAACATAAAAATGTAATTACACAATTTTAACAAAAAAACAAACCGACTTTAAATTGTCGGGACCACACACACAGGAAGCATATATCAAATAAAGAAGAATCACCAAAATCGGTTCACCTACTGGATGAAAGTCCTGAAGCAACAGACATAAAATAATATAAAATACAATCGAATTGAGGACTTCTTTCTTTTTTGTCGGTTAAAATAAGCCCTTTGTTGCTGTTACTTTTAACCAAAACGATTTTTTACCGATTGTCTTCCTAATAAAATAAAATATAACATTTTTAACGTACAATATATAGAGATAAAATTAAATTACATCAATTTAAAATCAATACTGACCCGTTGGCGCAGTGGGCAGTGATCCTGCCTTCCGCTCCGGGGGTCGTGGTTAACTATTCCCGCCTCGAGACTGGGTGTATTGTCTATATGTATGTATTAATATATTTCCAAAAAAAAAGAATTGTGTATAACAGGCTATTGTTACCTATAACACCGGCATTAAGTTGTCTACCTTAGGAACAGACGTCCGTGTGTCATATAGTCCCATATATTTATTTCTTTAATACTCGGCGTTCGGTTGGTCTGCCCTCTTGACAGCTTGTCTTTCTATAAAGACCACCTCTGATTATTAGGTAAACCTAAAAGCATTCTTAGTCTTTTAAAACAACAAATAAACGTGGGTAGAGAATGTGCAGTCTAAAAATGCACGCCTCTCTTAAACGCTAAACCATAAAAATTCGTTGTTGATAAACCACTAAAAGTCGCGATTAGTTGACCTTGCAGTGCGTAGTTGACTTTTAATTTACAATCAATTTGCTGCACACACACACAAGCAAGCGTTGCGATTAATATTTACTTTCACACTTTAAAATAAAGGATTTTAGTGGAGGGGCATGCATTTTAAGACAGTACGCACTATAGGATCTTGATGACATTTGTATGATTTACGTCCCCAAAACTGGTGTAATATATTACAAAGTTAGTTTTATTACAAACTTGAACTTGCAAATTACAATTTTTTTAAATTGTGCCATTAGTTTGCTGTAATCTTGTTGATCTCATAAAATTTATGAGGACGGATGCTAACAAAATGTTATTATTTAATTAAATGCTTAAAGTACAAGTAGCGGCTAATATGTTATAAGTCTCGTGTTTTTGCCATTTTCCTGGTGTGCTAATAGTCTGCTAATTGTTTTTTTTTTTTAATTAAAGACAAACGTGTGACAGTAGACTTCTCTCAACAACCAATAAAACATTTTTGACTATTTGTACTGTGTTGTAAATTAATCTGAGAAGGTCGTAGTGTAATCTGTAACCGGCATTTGATGTGGTCGCTAATTAAGCCGTTCTTAGCAAGGCCGGATGATAGATAGATAACCCATTCTAATACAGATTTTCAAATATTCAACCTCTTCCCTGTTTCGAAAGGCAGGTCAGATAAGTGTCATTGAGTGATATTATTAGTCCAGAGATTGTGGGGGTTTCGGGGATCACAATAGACGGCAGTTCGTCACCTTAATTCGCCTCACAGCTACATACTCTACAATTTAAACAGACCCTGGTACTGGGCCGTGATAATGCTTGGTAGAAAAGGTGTTGTAAATTGATCTATAATTTAAAAGTAGTCAATGCACCCATATATAGAAGGGTTCCGTATCTGATACGCGATAAAGGCATTTTTTAAATTACTTCAAAAATTTTTGTCCCATTTCGCTCAAAATAATTTTCCTTTTTAGTATGTCCCATCAAGATGGAAAATTTCAAATCCACACATAGATTGGAAGTTCTGGACAGACAGAAGGACAGACGGACGGACGGTCAGAGCGAAACTATTATTCTTAGTAGGACTACAAAATGTATTATTAAGTAATAAATAAATATATACAGGACTATATGACACACGAACGTCTGTTCCTAAGGTAGACAACTTTATGACAGTGTTATAGGTAACATACAAATTGTTTTATTGTACAAATATATAAATACATACATATAGATAAAACACCCAGACTCGAGGCGGGAATCGAACCCACGACCCCTTGAGAAGGCAGGGTCACTGCCCACTGCGCCAACGAGTCAATCAACTATAGTAGCGTCATTGTAAAAGCAGTTCTTACATATAATAATCGCAATTATATTTAATAACCTCAAAACTCAGTAACAGCACAGTTACCTTAAACAGTGTGTTTCATGTTATTTCTCGTGATTCATGGAATTTGCGATATATCTAAACATAAATAAATAAACAGGAAATTCTTTTTTTGCGGACGGTTTTAAGTTGACGTCCGTGAACAAACTCATATACTGCGTTCACTCACCTCACTCGGATGTAAACTAAGTAAGAAATTTATTAATTTAAGTAAAATAGCGATATTGAAGTATTCTGATCGTAACCCATCACTCTCTAATATCCTCGAACCACGTCCAGGATCAACCCAGAAAACTCATAGAGGATACTTACTTACTTCTCTGGCGCAACGACCCAAAGTGAATCTTGGCCTCCGAAACAAGAGAGCGCCATCGGCCCCGATCTATCACACACATAGAGGGATACTCTCTGTAAATGCCCAAAAAATGCTACCTTTTATTGTATTACGGTTGTCATCAGCCTACGTTCACATTTGGATCTCAGAAAAACTTTAACATTTGAGACAAATTGCTTCCCAAAGAGATTGAGCATTTTCCGGGATCCCCACTAATTAAAAGGTCATTAAGAATTAATATTAGTAAAAGACAGACAAACTAAAATCATTTACAATCTTGTAACAAAGTAACGTTATATAGACAAATATTTATTTATTTGATATTGAATCAGTAATTAGCAAAATTAATATTGATATAAACAAATATGTATATCGTGTTACACAAATACTTTTACTTGCATTTAAATATACATTATTTTTTATATTCATTGTAAGCTAATGTTCATAACAAGCGAATACTTTAGGTACCCTTTTATGACAATTGAGCGGACGGAGGAGTGTGGAATTTGGCACAAATGTAGTTCATATAGAGGAAGGTGTGCGAATGCTAATATTTGTTTATAATATGCAATATTAGTATATTAAATTATTAAAATAATCAAAAAAAACACATGCACACAATTGCCAAACGATTTATACCTTATACACACACATGTATTGGATGATGTCACAGCGTAATCGTGACAACCGTATGTTATATTGTCATATTTATTCGCGACTTTTATATCGCATCATTTGTCGTATAAAAACTTATTCAATAGAATAATGTAGAAGATGTATAAAGAAAAAATATCTCGAATACACTTACATATTCGTCAAATTTTTTGTAATAATCATTCAGCTAGTACTAATAAGAATAGTTTCTCCATGGAAACAAGCACTCCAACCGTACCGTCTCGGGTTGACTTCGAGTTCTCTTTTTCAGATGATGGTGCTTTTCGCCTTTTGTGACAGTTCGCTATAAACGAGAGATTTAAAAAGGAAACGAGTATGCTTTATTTAAACCACGCGACTGAAGTAAAACTTCTTTAGCTCCATCTATACGTATGTATGTACGTCGCAGGCAGCTTTATAAGCTGTTCAATTAACAGCCTAACCATTTTACTTAGAATACTTAAGGAGTATTCGGTACTCGATTCGATAAAATAGTTCAGTTAAATTTCTGGCTATACATGTTAAACAAATAAGTGAATAAGTGATGAATGAAATAGGTAGTTTTGCCTGTCCTAAGTCAGGACAAAAGTGTTAAGGGAAACGATCTCTCGTCAAGCATTCACTTGCTCTTCAAGTAAAGCGTGCGAAGAAGTTGTACTTCAAAAATCGAAAAAAAGGGGAAAAGCTAGGCAAAGCCAAAGAGACCTCTGGAAGCGGGAAATATCTATTCTGCCTGTAACCTCGAGGCTCCAAAACTAGTTGGAATAAATTCTGCATCGAAAACGAGGAAAATCAAACGATCACACCTACAGACAAATAACGACGCCCGCGCGTGTGTTGGTGTACACCGACGTAGACAGAACGACGTCCGCACGTACACGCCTTGAATATTTATAAGATATTTAATACTATGATTTATTTATACGGCTATCTCGCTAACTTAGCGATATAAATAAAGAGGCTCCCACTGGGCTAGCGGTGTTGCTACGACGGCGCAGTGGTTGAAACCTCTTTATTAGAATTACTTTAAGACTTAAACTTTAATCTTCTCTTATAAAAATATATTATGCATAAATACTTTGTGGTATGCAATATGTATAACAGAAAAGCAACGTGGTACAATTTGCCATAAACTTACAAGAACAAATAAGAGGCCGAGGACAACCTCCTAGCACTTGTGGAATAATATAAAAGCTACCTGAGGCAAGCCGAATTGCCCGATCCGACAACTCTAAATTGATTATCTTGGCGCAGGAAAGTGAGAAGTCCCTGACTCCAAGTAATGGGATATGGGTAGGACAAATAAAAAGAAGACTTTGGGGTTATGCCTAATATGTTTGATACCACTGCATTTAAGTTTTTTAAGCTTGCATTGAGAGTTACTTCATGCAAGCAACAGCTTCAACTTTATGTATTTCAGTCTTCTGCCGTTTGTATAATATATATTTATATAGTCCTCCACATCGATATCGATGACGGCGACCCAAGAAATCATCGATTAGGTCTTAGATGTGCCCTAATGTGGCTCGCTAACCCGAATTTATTCATAAATACCCTTCCACAAGTATGGCTGTAGAGTTGACCTGAAGAGTTATATGTGTATAAGATATACGAACAGTACGGTTTTTGTTGGTGTTGTCGCACTAAGACGTTGCACAAGCTTTTGAGCTTAGTGGAAGGGAAAACAAAAAAATATTAATTTTGTTTGTTGCTTATCTACACTAATATATAAAGCTTGTTTGTTTACTTAAACGCGATAATCTCAGGCACTACTGGTCCGATTTGAAAAAAATCTTTCAGTGTTAGAGATAGCCCATTTATCATGGAAGGCTATAGGCTATTTATCATCACGCTAAAATTAAATCTAATTTTTTTAACCAATTTTTCGTGTACGAAGTCGTGGGCACAGCTAATCTAAAACAGTTCGAGCATTCTCGTTATGAATTTGAAGTCTTAATGCAATTTCAATCGATGCTTCATTCATTTATTTACTTAATTGTAAACCACAAAACAAATTAACACAATAAGATACAAACAAGAAGAAAGGTACACAAAGGCAGTGTTATAGCTAAAGTGCGATTATTTTCACACAACCTTTAGGACAAGAAATTTTATTAAGTGATTACAACGATCATAGTTTTTCAAAACACCTAAGTTTTTATCAATTCAAACATTGTTCCCCATTCTGATGCTATTGTGAGATACTTTAGGCCAGTGCACCCCATAATTGTCATAGCGTGTCAATTATGTTATACCCTTTAAGCGCCGGATGTTGCTTAGTGTAGAGTTCGATTCCCTCGCAATGCGATACGATGTCGTGACGCATCCGCCTTGTATCCGTTGCCGTGATTGCAGCGGCTTTCCCTTACAGGATGTCGACTATATTGACAATATCGTTAATCAACCCTTAAACTTGCCCAACAATGAGAGAATACCTGCCTGAATCGGAGATGGGATATTGACGAATCAAGTGGTATAAGAACTCAGTAAAAATATTTTTCAATTGACGAATACATTTGTAGCGGCCGCTACATAACAAGATGGCAATGATGTCGAGTGGAAAAGGTTACACCAAAGCAAAACTAGATGACGCTGTACGGATGACGACGACCGCAGTACAAACATTTGAAAAGACAACCAGGGTCAGGTTTGGACCACACGAACTAAGCTCTTCTCTGTAGCAAAAACTTCGTTGTCAGTCCGGACTGTATGAATGAATGAATGAATATACCCGGGTATATTTGGTTTGGGAGAGGTTATAGATTGTTATAACACTGAAGAGTTTATAGAAGTTTTGTAGGTAAGGTGACAACCAAAAGCCTTGCCAAATGGTATCCAGGTTCCGTAGTCTTAAGACGCAAGGCAAAGAACCAAATATATGTGCTCGTATGTCTCTGACCTTATCTTTAACTCTCCAAAGAGTATTTTAGCTTTAGTTTTATGAAAGAATGAGGTACCTCCCCAAATTTGGCATCTCCACATTACATAAGACATTTTGTTATCCCTTCTTAATGCCAAGTATTGAAATCGGATCCAGCGTTCGAATTAGGTGGTGGGCACAACTAATCAATTTTTGGCCGATTGTCGCCCAAATGCTAGTCGGCGTATCAACTTGCTCAAGATCGGTATAGTGCATTCCTACAAAAGATGTCTATAAAATACTGCAATCCCCCTATAACACGTTGCTCTTATAACGCCTTAATAATATTCTATAATATATAATATTATGCGCATTCGGCGTCGTACAAGTGCATTGTACAAAAATAATCAAACAGCGCATTGTCCTATAATGTGGAATACACCTACCTGCATGTTATTAAGAGGGATTACAGTATATGACTTCGATACATTGTCTTTTGTAAGTAAGGTATTGTATATGATATTATCAGGCTTTTGTTCTCAATAGACTGTAAAAGTGTGACGACACAAGTCTACTAGGGTGGCGGGCATGCTCATGGTGCCCATTACGGTGGATCCGCGCCTGATTGAAACCATCTTAGTACTTGTAGAGTACCTAGAATTTACTCGTGAAATACTTGCGTGACTACATATAGCGTGCATAATTTAAATATTTCATTAGCAACTTGAAGGTTTAGGTATTCATGTTCATGTAAAATGTGTAACGTGCACAATTAACTACTATTTGGGATCATGGGTGCAAACTTGACCTAATTGTTGCTTTTAACCGACTTCAAAAAACAGGAGATTCTCAACTCGAGTGTATTGGAATGCAATGTGCGATTTTTTTGTATGAATGTTACGCGATTATTCGATCATTTCTCTACCGATTTTGATAATTATTTTTTGTTTGATAGACGATACTTCAGATGTGGTTACAGTATATACATCGATTATATTGTTGTTTACTTTTAACTGAAAATTTTAAAATAATTTTTTTTAATAAAACAAAAACGAAAACCGCCTTCAAAAACATTAAGGAACTAATAAGCATAAATTAATTGGTGCATACATACGATTTGCTAGACATCAGATGAGTTGAAATTGGTGCCATTGGTGTAGCGAAGAACGTATTTGGTTTGGTAC